>JAWNPN010000042.1:4975000-5357500 GCA_035047485.1 Drosophila peninsularis
GCAAAATTTGTTGCTGAGCGTCCTCAAGCGGAAACTGAGACCCCCGCGAGCAGCGAGAAGCGAATGCAAAGTGAAGATAAGCGAATCTATTGTTATCTAAACTAAGCGCTGTTCCGGTATATATTTATAGAGTAGATCTATATAGATCTATAATATATATATATATAGGCAACTTAGCTAGTCTCTGTCAGAGTTATCTGTCCGTAGCACTGGGCATTGCCTATGGTAGCAAAAATATGCGGCAAGCGTTTATGTAACTCAAGCAGCAACCAGCAGCTCGCATGCACAGCTACTACACAGTGCATGCTATAAGTCTAAGGACAGTTACTGTGGTTGCATTGGGCGTAAAGAAGACTTCGCTTGACAAATATTTATAGCTATCAAAAACTCTTCTCTGCTCTCTTTGTTGTTCATTATAAACTCTACAAACAGCTCTTGCTCAGGTGCTTCAATACTTTTCTGGCCGACTGTGCGTGCATGCGAGACTGTCATATGGCCAGAGCCATTGGTATACAACACATTTGTTAAGTACGTGTGGCAGCAGCAGCAGCAACAACAACAACAGTAACTGCTACAACAACAACCATAACAGAGACACTTTCCATTCCGCTTTATGCTCTATTCTAATCCCACTCCCTAGGCCCATGCCCAGTGCCCGTTCGTAACTTTAGCTGCCCCAATGCCCCATGCCACAGCGAGGGGGTGTGTCGGGGGCAATGTCGCTGCCGTTGTTGTCGTTGTTAATATTGTTGTCGTTGTCTGACAACTTGGCTTGAGTTGCGGTAATTCACACGCTCGCCTCGACGTTCGCTCCTGTGTTGGGCCACTGTTTGGCATGATTCTTGCATTGTAATTATCGCATTAATTCTATGGCTTCAGCAAAAAGTTGCTGCTGTAAATACGGGGGGTTACAAGGCACCGTAGCCCTCCTCTACGCCCCGTCGGCACATATTAAATTGCAAACGGGCGCCAGTTGGGGAGATAGCAAAGGCAGTCGACCCATCCATCCAACTGTCCGACTGTGGGGTCCGGGTTGGGGCTCAGCTTTGGCTACGGCTAGCCGGAATCGATGCCAAATGATTTGATCGATGAGGCAACAGAGATCGCCGATCGCCGATCGCCGTTCGACGATCGCCGATCGTAGATCGAGGATTGGAGAGTGGGACCCACAAGCGGAGCCAAAAGCCAAACATCGTGACTTGCAGCGTTGTCGTCGGTAAAACATCAAGCATACTAAAATAAAGTACTCAAAGCGTATTTAAAAGCACTAAACACAAGTACCACAGATTAATAAGCGCTTTTGAACTCAGCCGACCAGAAAACTAGTTAATGGCACAACAACAACAACAAGTACAACTCTGCAAAAAGTATATAAAAAATATGAACCAAAACAAAAAACACAAAAAAAAAGAAAAGAAGTTGAAAACGGCGCCGGCGACTACAGAAAGGGAATGCCTCATCCGTGGATTGTCAACATCGTCAGCGGCTTTATGGAACTGAGGTGCTCTCGGCAGTCCGGCTCGGCTCAGCTCGGCTCGGCTGGGCTGGTGAAATGGTGTTGAAAAATGCTGGTGGAAATCCATGTCAAATGGCAATTGGAAAAGCGCAAATAGGCATTGGCAAGCAAACAAATCAAGAGCCAAAGCAAATGGCAAGCAAAGAAGCAACTGACCGGCTGTGACCGACTGCAGAATACCCGCTCGCCGTGCTGAAACTAAAACTTGTATAACTTGTCAGAGATATACATATATGATTTCGACTGCAAGAATTTCCATTAAAAATTTGGTCACCCTAAAAATATTAATACAAAAATTTAAATTTAGATTTGTTGACCTTGGCCCCAAAAATATTCATAGCAAAAATTTGATTTAAAATTTAGCTGCTCTAAGCATATTTAGATGAATGTCCATTAAAAATTTGGTCACCCTTAGAATTGTCATTCAATATATGGTCACCCCAAACTTTATTGCAAGTTTTATCATTTTTATATTTTATATATTTTTTCTATATCTTCCAGATTGCTGCTCTCATAATGCCAAAAATTCATCGGGAATAAGATATTGCCAATATTTGGTCACTCTAATTTCCACTAAATTTCAACTTCCATGTAAGTTTTAGCTATAAATTTATGTCCAGCCTGATAAACCTGTTCTGAAGGAACTA
This sequence comes from Drosophila peninsularis, assembly GCA_035047485.1. NCBI lineage: Eukaryota > Metazoa > Arthropoda > Insecta > Diptera > Drosophilidae > Drosophila > Drosophila peninsularis. The sequence goes on from JAWNPN010000042.1 coordinate 4,977,164, forward strand.
TAATGAATGTTATAAAGAGGAAGAACACAAAATATGGTCACCCAATCGATGCCTGAATCATCATCATTCATTGCTTGAAACAAACTTTGGAAGAAAGCTATGGATATAGATTCTTCAAGTTCAAGGATCAAATGTTATACTCTGCATGCCATTTGAGCGAGTATAAAACAAAGAAACACACAAACCCAAAAGCCATCGATGATGACGATGATGAAGATGATGGAGATAATGATGATGGGCAACGACGAGTCGCGCAGCGAGATGCCAAGATGCAAAGAGACGTCCCTGTTGACAGCAGCGAGCAAACATTGTTGCAGTCCCCACTTCAGATTGAAATGTAGCCAACTGAGAGAGGGAGGGAGCAGATGAGGGGCTCGAAGAGAGAGCGAGAGAGAGAGAGAGCGGCAGAGAGAGAGGCAAAGAGAGAAGCAACCTGCAAATGCAGTCGCTTTATGTTTGGCATCTGGTGACAGAGCGGGAACTCTTTGAAGATTCATATGACAATTTAATAGCTGGCAATGCGTCTTTGTCGCAGCTTTTTTATAGCGCTCAGTGATCGCTGAGGAGTGAACAGTGATCGCGGCTGTGTAAGTAGCGCATGATGAAGTCACAAAATGTCAAAGTTCACAGCAAAGAATTTTGAGTTGAGCCTAAGTCTGAAAGTAGAGATATTTAGCAATTTTCTCTATTGGTCCATATATGGATGAAAACATCATCTGACTTGAATTGAATTTTGTATGATGCATGACTATATGGAGTATGAGTGTATGACTGAATGGATGTATGATTGTATGACTTAATGGATGTATGACTGTGTGGCTGTATGATTGAATTTCTGTATGACTGTATGACAGAATGACTGTGTTACTGTATGACAGTCTGACTCTATGATTGTATGACTGCATGTATGACTGTATGGCTACAAACCTTTATGATTGTATGACTGCGTGGATGATGACTGTGTGGCTGCATGACTATATAGCTGTACGGCTGTATGACTGTATGATTGAATTTCTCACTGTATTACTGTATTACTGAATTACTGAATTACAGTATTACTGTATGACAGTATAACAGTATGCCTGAATGGCCGTATGAGTGTATGACTGAATGGCTGTATGAATGTATGACTGTAGCTGTATCACAGAATGACTGTATGACTGTAAGACTGTAAGACTGTATTATTGTATTACTATATTACTGTATTACTGTATTACTGTATTACTGTATTACTGTATTACTGTATTACTGTATTACTGTATTACTGTATTACTGTATTACTGTATGACTGTATTACTGTATTACTGTATGCCAGTCTGACAGTACGGCTGTACGACTGTATGACCGTATAGCTGTATGGCCGTATAGCCGTATGGCTGTATGCACCCTGGGGTATTTTCTCTACATGTCTACATACCACTTACAGATCGTTGAATACAAAACGTTATTGTTATGAGCTTTGCGAGCAAAACAAAATATAAATACTTGGCCCGAGGGGCAGCGTATGGTTATTCATTCGTATGCTCCATGTTCTGGAGACAATGCAAAGTGATCGACTGAACCGAAATGCCTTGCGGCGTTTCGGCTGTATGTACTTGGGTGCAGGCTGCGGCACTCAATGCAAACACTTCACATCAAAAGAGCGAGCAGATAAACGAAAGGGACAGAGAGACAGAGAGAGAGAGGGAGAGAGAGGCAGTTGAGGGCATAAGTTGTAAACAAAAGACGAAGCCGAGGAGGCCAAAAGTAAGTGCTTACATTAGCTATTATAGGGTAGCGGCTGCCCCTGCCACATGCAGCACATGCAGCCAGATTGATCCCTTTGATGATATATATATATATATATTGCGTACGCCCGGATTTTGAAAGATCAACAAACAAACAGCCCGCGCAGCGATGCGAACATAAGAGTTGTCGAGTAGTCGTATTATTGTTGCCCATTGCTGAGCAGCGGGAGAGAGGACGGGGGGGGCTGGAGGCTTACATGGGTATTAGCTGAGATGACAATTGAAAGATCGCTGAAAGTGGTTGGTGGTGGCAGGGCGGGGGCACTGCGGAAGTGCCGTCAATTGAGCGTGCCACAAATCGAGCTGCTTGCAACGCAACAGGTGTTGCAACAGGCAATTGATCAACGATCTTCATTCTATGCATATTTCTATGCCCAAGCTCAATGCGGCATTCAGCATTCGGCATTGGCCGTGGCCGTGGCCGTGGCCCCTGGTCGTGGTCGTGGCTGTGCTGCTGCCGCCGCGCATTACCGTTGCTGCCACCAAACGTTGCCAGCCACGTGCAACGCCTCCTTCTGCTGGTGCGGCGATAAAAATCTCGCTACGCTTCGCCCAACTGCGTTTGATGCGCCGTCGCTGGCGCAAAATTTGCTGCAATTCGTTTTGATTTGCGATTTGTTGCAGCGCCGCGTCTGCGCCCCACCGAAGAGGGGCAACAATGAGTAAAGAGAAAAATATATATATGAAAAAAAAAAAAAGAATCTTATCTCGCTGCCGGAAATCAAAGCGCACATCAAAGATTGCCGACGCCGACGTCGTTGCTGCTGCTGCTGCTGCAAACGGAGGCCGCCCAACTGCCCAGCTGCCCCGCCTCTCTCGCCGCTCCCACGCGGCCAGCGACATGGCAGACCACCGCCACCTTTTTGCTGCAAGGGGCCACCTTTCAGTTTTGTTTGATGTCGTTGCTGTTGCTGTTGCTGTGGTTGCAGCTTGTCGTGTATGCGATCAAATTTCTCATTCGCCCCACAAGCAAGGAGCCAATCACACACACACACACAGGCACAGGCACAGGCAATGCTTGATGATCGCTTGAGAGGCGCTGCGCTGCGTAGCTCACCTGCCACCGTTGCCGCCAACAGGTGGGTCAGCTTGCCGTCGATCACCCATCATCGATCATCGATCAGCAATTGTAGACTCATCAAGAAATTAATGCTCGAGCGGTAACGGTGCATTTGAAATTATCTAATTGATTCGATTAAGATAAAAAGCAAATTAAATAAAACAATATAAATTTACTATAATAAAATTTAGTTACTATAATCAAAAAAATAAATAAATAAATAAAAATAAATAATAAAAAAAATTTAAAAATAAAAAAAAATATAAAATATATATATATATATATATATATATACATATATAAAAATATAAAAAAAAAATAATAATAATAAAATAAAATAAAAAAGAAAGAAAATACTAAATAATAAAATAAACTAAAAAAATAAAATAATAATATAAAATAAAATATGGTAATAACAACTAAATTATAATAAATATAAATAAAAAATAATAATCATTTAATAAAATAATATAAATTTACTATAATAAAATTTATTTACTATAAAAAAAATATATAAAAAAACAAAATAATAAAATAAACTAAAAAAAATAAAATAATAATATAAAATAAAATATAGTAATAACAACTAAATTATAATAAATATAAATAAAAAATAATAATTATAAATAAAATTATTTTATTAATGTTATGCCCATATTCAAACTCAATTACTGGCTGTTAAGCATATACATTAATGTTATACAAAATGTGAGGGCGTATAACAACAACTGTTATACTAACATGCATTATTGCTCTTGTTGATACACACATTTCGGCCTGTGACAATGCAAATATTTAATGCACCTGAAACGAACACAAATTCAAATTGCCCAGCGCCCTAACTGTGGCCGCGCTCAGCCAAGCAACTGGCCTCTCTCTCGCTCTCTCGCTCTCTCTCCCTCTGGCTCGTTGTTGTTATCCGTGCGCGCTCAGTTTAGTTTCAGCTGTGCCCCCAGTTTCGCTCTCTCTGTGAACGACCGGCTGAGCCCGACGAGCCGCAGTTCGGTTCGCCGCATCGTTCAGTCCACGTTGAAACTTCGAGCAGTGTGGACGCGTTGCAGTCGCAGCTCAAATCTGACAATTTACGTACGTTTGCCGCTGTGCATGGCCAATCGCAAAGATATTTATTATTCAATTATAAATCGAGTCAAGTTCTTGAGTTTGCCCAACCATTTTTTTTCACGTGACTCGCTGATAAGCAGAGCAGCGCCCGCGAGTGTGAGATTCGTATGAATTTGTGAACAATGAGGCCAAATTGATTTGTCTCCTGCCTCTAACTGATCCTGAACTAGACACACCTAGTGTACGGCCAGCCGCCCCAGTGACAACAGGCCCTTTGCGAGCCTCGACTCCAGTGCGCAATGCTGGCAGCTAAACTTTTGCTGGCCCTGCTCGCCGGCCTGCTGCAGTGCGGCGGCCCGGCGCAGGCAGCGGCGGCGGGCAGCGTGGCCAACGGCGGCAGCTCCAATGGATTACAATGCCAGCGCATCGCGGTGTCCGCCTGCCAGGGGCTCGGCTACAACATGACCGCGTTGCCCAATCTCGCGGGCCACACCAATCAGCTGGAGGCTGAGCTGCAGGTAAGAGACCCATGCACCAACCCCACCCCCTGGCTAGCCCCCTTTCTGTGTGTGGCCATAAAAACAATTCTTGACGCTTACGTGCGAAAAAAACCCACAAAAAAATTGTTCAAAGTCACAAAGCATTGCGAAAGTCAACGGAGTGCGACGCCTGAGACGCAGGCGGATCTGTAACTGTAGATATGGACATGGCCAGAGCTCAAGCTTCCCCAGCTACAGTCGGCGCTGTGTCAGTCGCAGTGACGTTGACGGCCACTGGCGGCAGTTGATCAAAGCGCCTCCACTTTTTAGCTGTTTCCTCTGCCTCTTCGCAAACACATATAAAAAATGTGTATTTATATATAGAGTTTTTTGTGGCTTTTCGTTTTGGCTTTGTCGTTTCGCGATGTACACGAGATAACGACGAAAGCCAGAGAAAAACAAACACTAAACTATAAATCGAAATGAAGAGAGAGAGAGAGAGATCTGTCCCCGGAGATCCCGAAAAGTCAATTAGAGGAAGCCATCGAAATCGATTGATAACTTGGCTCGGCTCACCGAGGATAGGATGGGAAACTGCTTAGCCGTAAAGGAGATGGATGTGAGATATGTAGACTGCATATCATATATGTGTATGTATGTATATATGTATATACCACATATAGTTCATAGACCACAGGACAATAGACTCTTGGCTAAGACGTCTGGGATAACTCGACTACGTTCTATGGGGCAGTTCTAGTATATATAGAGTTCCTGACTTTCAGAAGTGTGAGGGTGTTGAGCAAACTCCACAAGGCATATGATGTATATACCATATCATATATATATATATCCTATCTATATCTATATAAGTAGACTATCTATAGTACATAAATCATGAGACAATAGGCCTTAAGGAATTCTAGTTCAGTTGGCTAGCTACCTAGACAAGCTGAACTGTGCCCTATGGGCGAGTGAATGCATCTGAAGTTCAATTCAATAGCCATCAGCCTCTCCATAATCTCTTACACATCCAAAGCCAAAAGGTTTTACAGCGCCAAACGAACTTTTTATTCTGAAATTTGCATTCTTAGTCCGATTTGCCTTAAGATTTTTAAACTCCATATCACATATTAAATAAAAATCTGTAGTTAGCTATAAATTAGGTAAATATTGACTAAAATTTTAAGCCTAATAGCCATAAGCCAAAGTGATCCTAACTTTTGGTCAACTGTCTCAAGGACTTGCCCACTCAGGATCTCTTTCTCTGCACTCCCTTATCTATAGGCTGTTTTCGTCTGCCCATTGCTGGGAGGGCTCTAATGTAAGGGAACTCTATTACTTTGAGCATATCTAGACAAGTCAGCAAACACACACACACACACACACACCTACACACACACACACACACACACACCCACACACACACACACACAGTCGCCAAGTTATCAGTCAAAAGACTTTGGAGCAGCGACAGCCGCAAACATTTAATTGCTTTTCAATGTAAAACGCTGCCTGCTATCAGTGACTGCGACTGCGACGTCGGCGTCGGCGTCGGCGTCGCCTTTGCATGTTCCAGATAAAATGATAAAAGAAAAAGAAAAACAAATGAAAAGAAGCAACACAGCAGCAGCAGCGGCAAACAATATGTGAAGAGGCAACTACAAAGAGCAAACAACAACAACAGCAACAGAGAGAAGAAGAAGAAGAAGAAGAAATGAAATGACGAAATGAGCAAGAAATTGTTAACTGGAACTAAAGTTGAGCATTTTTTTTTTGTTCTTTCTTTTTGGCCGTAAGTGCATTTGAGGTCAGCTCCATTCTTGGCCATAATTTACCATGGAAATAGCCGAAGCGAGTGCGTGCCTAAAGCTGCTGCAGCAGACGATGATGAAGATGAGGCAGCAGCAGCAGCAGCAGCCGGCTCCGGCCGGATAATGCTGATGGTAATGGGGCAAACGTTTAGTGGAAATCTAGAGACGAGCTGACGCGATCCACAAAGCCGAGTTTCACGCACACAAAGAGAAATAGTGGAGGAGAAAGAAAGAGAAAAGAAAGAAGTGAGAAATGTGCGACGCGTAGACAAACGACGCGGCAGGGGTCGGAAGACGTCGTCTGTCGGCCGTCGGACGGTAGTCGGGGTCATGGTCGGGGCCTTTCTTTTGGCCAAAGTCCATTAACACCTTTTTGCCTGTTGCGGCGTTCATCGGGCTCTTTTGAGCATATCTTGCATTTCATGCCCTACCCCTGCCCCAGCCCCAGCCCCAGTCCCAGTCACTGCCCCTGCGCATGCGCCGCGTTCCGTTTTGGTCATTCGGCTGCTGCGCGGCGTTAAGTGCAGCGGCTCTCGGGCAATAGAGACTGCAGCTGATTGCAGCTGCTGCGACAGGGTATCAAAAGCCATAAAAACTGTGTCAGCCAGTTGGCAATGGCAGCCAGTGTATACCCTGTAAATGCCTATGATAAAGGGAGGTAGGAGAGAGAGCTGAGAAATGGATGACATATTGAGTTATAGATATATATCTATATATGGTTCATATAACATATTCTCCCATTGCATTTGCTGGGTATCTCTTATGGCAGCTTATGGCAGCCATTGTATACGCTGTAAATATTCTATGATAAAGGGCGTATGGCAAGGTATGATGAGAGTCATATTATGTATATCAATGATCACCAATTATGTGCTGGGTATCTCTTAGTCGCTCATTGCCCATGAGTTGTTTTTTGGAGGCGTTCGGCTCGCGTTGCCGCCTACTTTGCCTTGCTTATCGCAGCCTGCGCCTGGCGCTGTTGTAAATGTTCGTTCTTATGCCCTAAATGGATGTCTGTCTGCCTCTCCTGCTGTCTGACTTCCATTATCTTGTGCGCCCTCTCTCTCTCTCTGTCTGCCTCTCCTACTCCCTCTCTCTCGCTCACTTTGTCTGTTTGGATCAACGAAATGCTCAATTTTGCAGCCAGAGATGCGTGTGCATCACTCTGTGTGTGTGTGTGTGTGTGTGTGTGTGTGTGTGTGTGTATCGGTGTCTGGGTCTGCCTCTGTCTGCGTGTTGTTTAGATGAAACTCAAACAAAAGTCGAACATGTTTCAAGTGGGCAATAAAAACGAAAGCAGCAAACGAAATAAAATGAAATTAAATCGGAAGCATATAAAAAGCAGATCAAAGACTTTTCAAATGCAAGCGTATAGAAATAGGAAAAACAACAACAACAACAACAACAACAGCAACATAAACCTAAAGTTATCAAAAGAAAAGTCCAACTGAAACCATCAAAAGCTTTGTGTGGCCAGATGCAAATGCATTCCATGAACTAAACTCTCAAAGCCAAAAAGCGAAATTGAAAGAAAGAAATCAAAACAGAATTCGAATCTCAAAGAAAAACGTTTTCTTTAGCTGGAAGTGAGAAAGGTAAAGAATATATATAGATATATATAATTTGGATAAATATCAATATATGATAGATATAGTTCTGTATCCTGTGTGCTGTAAGATGTACGGCGTAATACGAATGATGTATTATATATAATTTATGGTGGATGATGTATGATGTATGTTATATAGCTGTCTGGGCAGTATGACCGTATGACTGTATGGTTGTATGACTGACTATACGGCCGTATGACTGTATTGCCATATGACTATAGTGCATATATCTGCGCTCATTGGGGTCATATATATATATATATTTTATTTTTTATATACATTTTTACATATATATATATATATATACATCTCCCACATATTGCTTCCATATCTAACTTTTTTTTATCCACATGTCAAATGGTAAATGAGAATGCCTCGACTTTTAAGCAATTTGCCCTGGAACACTTCAACAAGTGTCCAAGTTCTTCAATTTCGATTGATGTTTATCTATGGAGAGGTGCGCTCTGCCGTTAAGGGGGAGGGTGGAGTGAGGGAGAGGGGGGCAATGGGTAATGCTGTTGCAGCACACGTTGAATTAATTTGCTTGTAATTGTCCGTTGACGAGCACTTTGTCGGCACTCGCTCGTAACGCCCACAGAGCAAACAGGGGGAGGGGGACAGCGACATAGGAAATGGAGAGATATGAGAGTGAGGGCAAGTGCACGAGGCGCACGGTGAAGGGCCTAGTGGGTGTGTGCGTGTGTGTGGCATGGGGCATGTGGAGAGATCTGCCTGCCAGGCTATTTGCCTTGACTTGTTTATGCCCCAACGCTGCCGCACCCCACCTGGTCACCCTGCCAGCCGTGTCTCTGCTAGATTTTTATTTGTCCATTATCATTTCACGTGTTCCCGGGGCGGGTGGCCGGAGACGGGAGACGGCCTTACTCGCTGTCATGTTTGTCATATCGCCTTCGATAAAGAAACAAAAAAAGGCAGAGAGAAAACAACGACAGCATGAAGAAGAAGAAGCAGAAGCAGAACGACAAGCTGCGGCCCGTCGCCCGTCGGATTTGTGCCTTAAATATGACAGATGAGTGCGACAGCGAGGGGGAGGGGACCCCTGCCCCCGTCACTGCCGCAGCCCGCGCGCCATACACAAGCAAAGCTGTTGCGCTTTATAGCGTTTATGTAAAGTAATTGTAAATATTTGAACAGCGTTTTGGGCGCTGTGTTTGGACAGCGCATTAGCCGCTGACGCAGCGAAGATCTGAGACTCGCATTGCCGATGCGCCCAAAAGGCAGCACTTACCCAGCCCCAGCCCCAGCCGCAGTCCCTTTCCCCCTATTATTAATTGCAATAGTCTCCCCGTAGCATAAACACACACATCACATGAAGCCGCGAAGTTTCCTCCATAAAGTCAACGATGGCGACAATAAAATTGTTTGATTTTCAAAATCAGAGCCCATTAGGCATGGCCTAGGACTGGGCAGGGCCCTGAGGCATCTGATAAACACAGCAAGCCCGAAGGGAACACTTCAAGCTAAAGAAATTTAGATGGCCGTAGAACCCCCTACCGCCCCTGGCCCACAGCCCTGCCCTCCCTTGCAAGGCAGCCATAAATGTTTATGGCAATTATGCCGCTTATCAAAGAACGTTTTCCATATATATACATCAGATATATACACACACACGCGTATGTGTATATCAATATCTATATCTATATGCCCACAATTGGTTCATAATTTGATTAAAGAACTAGGCGCAAAAATGATTTCACAGGGAGTTTTTTAATAAAGGCAGATTATGAAATCGTAGCCGATAGACTGTGGAACCCGGTCAAAGTTGTCGATTCCACGACGTTGATGTCATCCAACTCCCAAAGGCCTAAATCAACAATTGAGCTGAACGCAAAGTGCAAAAAAAAAAACAAATTTGAAAGCCAAAACTAACATAGGGAATGGGAATATGCTGAAGGGGGAAGTAGATATGATATGATATGATTCTGAGAAAGAGTTGGGAGCGTGAAGCGAGAGTGCAAGATGGGAGAACTTCATTAATTCTTTATGAATATGTGAACGGGGAAATTGAAAATTCAATACGTTTCTGCTCAACCCGAAGCAGTTCTGCAAATCTGTTCTCGTATACTAGTGTCAGCTGCTCCTCGAACGTCATCTTTAGCTGCTCAATGTTGTTCAGTATTTTTTCGTCATTGGATAAATACTTAATGTGTTTGCATTGCTATCAGCTATCAGTTTTCTGTCCAACGACAACAGAGCCCGTATTTTCAGCAGCTTGTTGTTGTTTTCTTAGCAAAGAGAAACTCATCCAGAGTTAATCCGTGGCGGCGTTTTGATAAGAGTCGCGCGCTTATCAGGCAGACGCTGAAATGCGAAGCGCCAAGTTGTTGTTGTTCGCTGTAGCTACCAGGTTACGTTGTCAGATATACACACACACTATATACATATATATATATATATATGTTTGTATTGTAATTATGTGGGCAAAGCAAAAGACGAGGCAGCAACGACTCAAAGAATGTCAGGGCGGCATTTGAGGGGACTTAGCAATGATAATGTCAAATGTTTGAGTGCTGCCGACCGACCAGCGACAACAATAATAACAATAATAATGACAACAACAACAATGCGCACCCCGAGCATAATGCATCAGTTACATATGGACAAATGACTTTGAAGTTTGGCGCTGCCAGTTCAAATGCCACTGAAAGTGGATGCCTGCCTCCGTGTGTGTGTGTGTGATGGTTAACTATGTATCGTTTGTCATTCGATGGCCGGCATAACTCTGGCAACGACTTGATATAATGATGAAGCACTGCGCAATGTTGACGAAAACATTTTTGACAAAAGGTTGCCTCCAAACATTCACAATGGCTGTGCCAGAACCGTCGCAACTGTTGCCAGTTGTCCGTTGCTCCGTTGCTGAGGCTGAGGCTGAGGCTGAGGCTCTGGCTCAGACTCTGGCTCTGGCCGTGGCCGGTGCCGGTGCCCGCTTTCCGTCCTGGCAACAACAATTAGTTGGCCCGGCTCGAGCGAACGACGATGACGACCCAAGGCACAAAAGCACGCAAAAAATGCAGCAACGTTTTTCAAATGCCGCACCAGGGAAAAAGCCAGGCAGGAATGTCAGAGTAACGATGCGATGCCACTGAGCGAAGAGAGCAAAAACAAAATAAAGAACAAAAAACCCGATGCGAAACTTGATTGACTGACAGATGCCCTGTGCAGGCAGTTTGTATGTTGTATGAGTATTGTTCAGCTCATCATGATCAAGAAGCATTACATCAGTATTACTATCACTACAATTATAATTCATTATCATTGACATTCTTATTTTGATTCTCAGTGCCATTTCCATTGTCATTTTCATTGTCATTGGCATTGTCATTTTCATTATCATTTTTATTGACATTGTCATTGGCATTGTCATTCTCATTGTCATCGTCCTTGTCGTTGATCTTGCTATTGGCATTATCATTGTCATTACCATTTTCATTGTCATTGTCATCGTCTTTGCCATTGCTATTGCTATTGCCATTCGCATCGCCAGTGTCAATGTCATTGCTATTGCTATTGGCATTATCATCGCTTTTGTCATTGTCATTGCCATTGCTATTGGCATTATCATTATCATTGTCATTGCCATTGCCATTCTCATTGTCATCATCCTTGCCATTGCTATTGCTATTGCCATTCTCATCGCCATTGTCGTTGTCATTGCTCTTTCAATTGGCATTATCATTGTCATTGCCATTTTCATTGTCATTGTCATTGTCAAGGACATTGTCATTAGCATTATTACTTAACTACTTGAGAACTCAAACCCAATTTTAGTGATAAGACTGCCTTCTGGCAGTCATGCAGTCATGCGTCTTCATCATGGCATATGGAATCGAATTATATAGCTCCGTTCAGCTGCCTGTCCAGGGTATACAGAATGCAGACAGCGACGGCAACAAAAATCGCGTTGGCATGAAACATAAAAAACCACAGAAAACGGAGAAAAAAACTAAGAAGAAGAGGAGGAGGGAAAAAAACAAAATATAGCAGGCAAAGTCGCAGCAGGTTTGTGTCTTAAGTCTTTTGTTTTGCAGCAGGATGCTGAATGCCGCCGTGGCTGAAGATGACGTTGAACTGTGCCAGTGTTGCCGATGCTGCTGCTGTTGTTGTTGTTGTTGCAGCGCGTAATTACATGGCAATTAAGTTAATTGAACTGCGCGCCTGAGCTCGCGTGAATTGCTTTGGCTAAAGATAATTTCCGAACCGTCGCCCGCTCGCCGCTCGCGGCCCGCCGAACGTTGGGCATATGGCAAGTGCGCGTGGCGCAGCTGCCAAGCTCATACGACGATCGCCTTTTCTCACTCGTTTCTTATTTTGTCAAAATTTCATGTAAGCTGGATGTGTATTATCCATGCGTCGGGGAAGCTGACAAAAGTGTCAGCCCCAAAGCCAGCGACAGGCTAGACGCAAGTGCAGCCGACTCAGCCTCCATGAATACATTAAGCGAGCGTCCAGTTGTGTGTGTGTGGCTGGGTCAGGGCTGACCGGCTGCCTGCCAGCCTGACTGTCTATATATAGTGTATATATATATACAATGGCTCGAGACGTTCAATTGTAACTGTAGCGTGCGCAAAACTGAGCGCAATTGCTTTCATGTACTGCCAGGCCGCAGCAGCAGCAGTTGCAGTCGCTGCCATTGTGGCTCTCCTTTCAGCTGTCTGTCTGTCGGTCGCTCTGTCGGTCTGGCTGGCAGATTTCTGCCAAAGATTAGCCGCCGCTGTCGCTGACTGTTTGTCTAACTGCTGCCAATGGCAGGCGAACTGCAGCCAAAGCCCGTGGCTGCCCGGCATCGAACTGCCAGCTGAAGTCGGTGCTGCAGTTGCCACAGTCACGGCTCAGCTGACTAGAAGCGCTGTATAAATTTTATAGTGACTTTGCGTAGGTATGAGGGATCTAAGATCTCATTGCTATAATTTTGTGTAGATCTCTAAAGATCTAGTTGCTATAATTTTATATAGATCTGAGAAGATATTGTTGCTATAATTTAATTAGGTCTTCGAATATCTTGTTGCTATAAATCTTTACAGAATTTTTACAGCTTTTATGTGGATCTTCGAACATCATGTTGCTATAATTTTATATAGCTCTCTGCAGATCTTGTAGCTATAATTTTATATGAGAAGATATTGTTTCTATGATTTTATTAGGTCTTTGAATATATTATTGCTATAAAGCTTTACAGAATTTTTATAACTTTTAACATAATTTTGCTATAATTTTATATAGATCTCTGAAGATCTTGTTGCTATAAATAGATACAGAATATATTTAACTTTAATACAGATCTTTGAAGGCCTTTTTTCTATAATTTTATATAGCTCTCTGCAGATTTTGTAGCTATAATTTTATATGAGAAGATATTGTTTCTATAATCTTGTTGCTATAAATCTTTACAGAATTTTTACAGCTTTTATATGGATCTTTGAACATCATGCTGCCATAATTTTATATAGATCTAGATATAGATACAGAATATATATAACTTTAATACAGATCTTTGATAACCTTTTTTCTCTGAAGATCTTGCTGCCATAGCTTTGCAGCTACATATGATAGCTATTATATGGACCCTTGCTATAATTTGATTTTGCTCTAGGCCAGACTATTGCTTGATATATCTGTCTGGATCATGAATTATGTATATTAACCATAATACTATGTAATATGATAGTCTTAAAAAAGTTGACCCTACGCCGTGGCTACTAACGTCTCCAAGTGCTTCTAGTTGTGTGCCCCCGCACTGTGGCTGTGATGCGGCGGCTGCCTGCTTCTAGCACTGTAGCTGCCATTAAGCTCTAGCTCTTTTTGCTGCATTCCTGCCTGCTGGCCGAGTGCTCAGCCGCTCAGTCGCTTGGCTGCTTGGCAGCTTGGCAGCTTGGCTGGCAGGCTAAAGCCAAGAACGTCGGCGAACATTTCATTTGGAGTCGATTCGATTCGATTCGTTTCGTTTGGCTGGCCACTGCATTGGCTTTTGAATGACAATCGTCGGCAGTCAAAACGTCAATTAGTTGTGAGAAGACATTCATATGTCGGCGATGCCAGCTGACAGTTGCTGCATGCCGCCGCATGGGGCAGCAGCCCCAGCTGCCCGAGCTGCCCCGACTGCCGCTTATCAGCCGCTTAATTACAGAGACAAAAGTCGGCCTGATTGTTTTAGATCTATCAGCTCTACTCTCTTGCTCTTGCCCGATATGATGTCATCGCGGATTTCGCATTCGCTTTTCCCTGCGCGACGGCGGCTTCGATTTATCATCGCATCGTTGTCACGCGGCGGCGTCTTAATTATGCAAATTAACGCCTGACGGGCAGCAAAGCTCCAAATTCGCCTCTCACGGTAACCTGTTGGCCGGCAGCAGCAGCACAACAAAAATAGAGACGAGCTCGCCCCACAGCTGGCCCCGAAAAACATTCGCATATTATTCATATTTGCGTGCGCATTGCTGGCTGGGGCTCGCGAGCAGAGCTGCGCTAATTGCAAGCGCTTTCAAAACCAAATTAAATCAATTGGCGCACTTCAAAGCCGCCGACGATGCCCCAGAGCCAAAGCGATAATCCAACTAAACCCCCCAAGCGGGCGCCGCCCCCGCAGCAGCTGGCCGATCGCCTGGCTGTTGACTCGTATCAAATGGCTCGCAACGTGGCCGCAACTAAATCAAATAAAGCGCAAATCAAATAAATGCACTGACAACAACAACAACAACTGACAGCCGAGATAAAACGCTGCCGTCCTGCTCGTATGAAGATCGTGAACGACGCTTTTGTCGGCTGACCAAACTTGACTTTGACTGGGCCAAGCGCGGCTGCCAAGCTTCAAGATTTACTAGCTGTGCGAGCATTCACTGAGTAAGTGTGTCTCTCTCTGTGTGTGTGTGTCTAGTTTGCGGTACTTTGCTCAAGCATTTTGCAACACTTGTCACTTGTGGCAGTTGAGCAATTTGTGGAGGCCAAAGTCGCCGCCTCGATGCAGCCTCAAGATAACAACGAAAAACCGCTGCAAAGATGCTCAGCATACACATATATAGATCTTTCTGTCTCTCTCCCTCTCTTTCTCTCCCTCGCACACGTAGCACTCATTCATAGTTCAGCTCGCTGAAAGCTCAAGTAGCTGGCTGAAGTTGTTAGAGCTCACGCATCAGCCTCATGATGAGCAATGCTAATGATGATTGCCATCATAATGAATATGGAAATCAGTCACGCAGCCAAATGCTGGGAACGCTTCAAATATATACTATAGCAATACTTGGGCATAAGTATAGGAAGGAGGCTGAGAGGTAGCTAGCTATTATGCTATTAAGGGAGTTATAGAAGCCATATATACTAGTACATATATAGAGCCAAGATCTAGTTATATAGCTGATATATATACTATATATATAGAGAGCCAAGATCTAGCCAGTTTACAGCTTTTGGCTACTGTTTCATAGAGATTGCAGCGCTTGGCTTGCGGCCAAGCTAAGCCCATAACAAATTGCAGTTGCAGGTGCAAAGGGGCAGGGGTAGGCCGACTGGTTGGCGGCAGAACAGTTCCAGTTTCAATTCCACTTCCACTTCGAGCTGGAGCTGGAGCTGGAGCTGGGCTGGCGCTTAAGCCTATAATTTGTATGCTCGGGCTGGGAGTCTGGGCACCCGGAGCGCAGGTAGCACTGGCTGGCCACGTAGCATGCAGCAAACGAAGCCGACGACGCTGTGGAGGCAGCGTAGAAAATTATAAATTAATCCATTACTTAAGAGCAGATTATGCAGATGTCTGGGCGCATTAAGTGTCGCCGGCGAGCCGAGGATCGTGGCTAAAGGCATTAAGCGTTAATGAATGGAGGATGCCGCCAAGCCTATATGGCTGCCCCATATGTGTGTGTGTGTGTGTGCGTGTGTGTCTCTCTCTCTCTAGCTACTCTGCGAGTTGTTGTTGCTCCTTTCAAAAAACATATTCAAAGCCAAAGTGCCGCAACGAACAATCGATGGGGCAACCTGAATGCTTCGCCTTGCTGGCTTCGCTTTGCTTTCATTTCATTTGATTTCGTTGCGGCGAAATCATTAATCAAAATCGAGAAATCATTAACGTTTGCGTTTACGTTCAGGTGTCAACTGTGGGTTGTTGTTGTTGTTGTTGTTGCTGTTCCTTAACTTGTAATTGAATTGTGAACATGGCCAGGCAACAAGCCAGCGCTCGAGACGGTCGAGTCGAAAACATTATCAAACCGAAACAAGATTAAATGTTATTTAGCTTTGCTCGAGACGTCGTAATCGTCAAAGCAACAGCAGAAATGAGGGAAAAAAATGTGTGAAACAGGCTGAACTGAAGGAATTGCCGCCAGTCAAACGAAGTAAGAAGATTTATAGTGGGCACGTCGCAGACGAAATACCCTGCCCAGGGTAGCTGAAACTAAGTTGGGTCTTCATTAAGCAATTTTCACTAAAGAAAAGTAGTTTTCCCAATGAAAAGTTTCCACCTGCTGCTCTCCTTCTTCACTTAGAGCCTTAACTCTGTGGCTTTAGCTGCAGTCCTCTCTGCTCATGGCTCAGGGTCTCTGGCTTTCATGGGAGAGCCTCATGCCTACAGCAGCTATATGCTATAGTCAAATTTACATATATAAATAAACTCAAACTGTCACACTGAAACTCCTCAAGCATCGATAGCCATGAGCAAGTTCAACCCATCTCTCATCATTCTCAGCAACTACCTGCCTGACACACTTCATGCCAAAGTTAGCATGCCCCATGGAGGCTCAAATAAAATGCCAAAAAACCACAGCCGAAACGAAACTCGACTTGAAAGCGTTAGAGCCAAAACGCTGCGCGTATGCGTAGAGATGAATTGAAAGAAAAAACAAAAAAAAAACTGTTAATTTCAGCTGAAACAAATTAAGCATAACTTTTTCATTTTACACTCACGCACACACACACACAGAACTCGATGACACAAAAGTTAATTTCATGATCGATTTTTTTCGAAATTCGCGCTAAGCTCGAAAGCAATTTTTTGTATTCTTAGCATTGAAAGGGCGACAAAAGTGTCGATTGCAGTTTAAAAGCGAAACTTGTATGCAAAATGTATTATTTATATATACAAATATTTTTTTAAAATTAAAAATAATACATATATATTTATATATATAATATATTATTAATATAATATTAAAATAAAAAATTAAATTAAATATGTTTATATAAATATATATTTATATATATATAAGGAAATAATTTAAAAAAATACTCTTTTTAGTGTATATATATATTTTTAATTTAATGAAATAGTAAATATATATTTATCATATATAAAATTTAATTTTCGCTAAATTCTTTATATTTTTTAAATATTTCTCTATGAATTGCATTTTAATCAATTATTAGAATCATAAGGCTTGAGGCAATTGCCCCAAAATATTGCCAAGTTTAATTTTTATTCAAGCCAATTCGATTTAGTTGGCTTTTGTCGGGTGCGCAGCGCGTTGCGCGTCGGCGCGGCGCAGCGAATCGCGGCCTCTTTTTCAGTGTTTTCTGTGTTTTTGCGGCGACTGCGTGGCCAAAAAATGCTCACAGCGTTGCAGATTGCATTCGATGCGCAGACGCAAACCCGCCTCGGTTCGGGAATGGGCATTGGGGCAGGCAGCTGGCCGCATAAGAAGGCGGAGCTGGAGGCAGCAGGGGGGCGCGAGACGGAAGAGACTGTGGCCAAGTCGGGTTTGCCCTTTTGCATTTGGCAGCAAAAAAGAAAAAAAAATAAAAAATACAGCACAAAGCGGCATTAATAACACATTTCAGACACTTGGCCGGCCGTTTGTTTGTGGCCCAAAAGCGTGAAACAGCTTTCGTAGCTAGTCTACCTCTATATCCCTCGCTCTCTCTCTCTCTCTCTGTTGCCCTCTCTCTTTAGGTGAGTTGAACTGCCTGCGTCTATGACTGTAAATGCGGTTGGCCTGTCTATTAGGTTGATTACCTTTCAGTTTTTGGCCTGGCCTATGACGATGATGTTAATCATAATAATGATAATGCTGATGCTGATACTGATGATGATGATGATGATGATGATGATGATGATGGGGCCCTGACACTTGTTGCCATTGTTGAAGCCCGACTGCAGCATCATTAAATTATTATTGCCTCTGGGTCATAATAGAAACGGAGAGATGGAAGAGGCTGGGAGAAAGGGCAAGTGAGATGGATGCTACCTCGAGCTGACAACAGTTCACAGGCGGCTGCCTCGCAGATAACAAAAGAACTCCAAAAAGTATCGGAAAAAATGAAACTGACTATGAAATACCTCGCTAGAAGTTGGAAAGTCGTAAAGCTGAGTCAGTTTATATATAGATATATATCTGTATTTGTATAATACACGTCATCAGCATAGCTTACCCTTTACATGCTCCGTAAATGTTTCATATTTTCTATATCATTCGAGCTATAGGCCTAAAATAAATTTTTTATGAACCCCTGTTTTATTCTTCTTAAAATAAAACAAGATTGAGCTCAGTATCATTTCAGAAAGTATTATTTTTACATTTTTGAAAGAAATCTTACAAAAAACGGTTGCTAAAGCTGCGTCGTCAGGCTGGCGCACCCAAGTTCAATAGTTCATATCTCGGTCAATTTAGCCAACACAGTTACCAAATTTTTTGTGTAGGCCACAAAATTGATATACTCCAAGTAAAATATAGTTTAAGTAAATATATGTTGTTGAAACTTTGCTGGAAAAATCAAAGATGGAAGTTGACTTTGATTCAAGACCCGCGCTGTCCCGATGAGTCGCGATGTTTATATATGTTTCATATTGTAGAAAGTTAACATATTTGAACCAGTTGGGCTGAAGGGTATACATTATTGGATATTGCGTGCCTAATGCGCTGTTCCACATGACCAGCGGCGATACAGTGATTCACTGCGTCTGTGTGTGTGGCTATTGACTGCCCTAATGTACCTTAATTATAGCCGCAACAACAAGTATGTTGGCCAAGACAGCGGAGCGAGGCACAGCTACAGTTGTGGCAGCTGAATGAACGCGAAGCCGAGACCTGAGCCCCAGCCCCAGCCCGATGAATGTTGGTCGCCCAGCCACGTTGCGGCTGGCAGCGAAGGTGGACCTGAAGTTGAAGCTCGGTCGGGACTTGGTCTTGGGACCGCATGTCAACCCATCAAATGCATGTCAAAGTGCCGCACTGGGAGTCACAATGCCAGCGTTTTTCTTTCCTTTTTTCTTGCTGTTGTTCTTAGCTTTTTTGGGCTCTTTCCTGAGAAAACGTCTCACTAATTTGATGCAGTCGGTTTTTGCTCATTTTTTGTGGCTAACATACGCGTTAAGCGCAGGCCCAAATCCGCAACCCTTTTCGGTCGTCTTCTAGACGAAAATTCCGCAAACTCATAAATGTTTTATGCCTCGCCCAGGACGCTCGGGGTTCGTCATCGTCAGCGTCAGAGCCAGAGTCATCGTCATCATTTGACGGACATGCCTGGACCCCGCTTGCCTTTATTATTATGTATCATAATTTCTCGTCTCTCTTTGGTTTTTGCTTGCGGATCGTTTCGATTGAAGTTGTTTCTGGCTCCGCAATTAATAGTCGCGGCTCGGAAACGGCTTGGTTTGCTTTTGCCATTGGCAGGCATTCGATGCATTGCGCGTAATTAGCCCGTAATTGCGCTCGACACTTGCGAGTGGGCATGGGAAGCCGTATCGATATTGACTCACCTGCTGCATGGCCCAGCTCAGCCCAGCTCGCCCCCCCTCACTCAGCGGTCACATGTGCGAAGTTTGTCGCCAATTTTCACACAAACCACATTTGTCATCGGCTAATGAGAAATTCAACACTGTTATCAATGAGTTGCGTTAACTGCGCCGACTATCGAATACTCTATGGTTGAAGTCGTTGCTCAACCAGCTAGTGCCTATGCTAAAGCAATGTTATTGGCCATAAAATGTTATTGTAATGTTAATGTAATGTTATTGTAATGTTATTGCAATGTTAATGCAATGTTAATGGCAATGGTAGCACGCTGCTCTCATTATTAGAGTTGCAGACTGCGTGACTGACCCAAGTACTATATAAATCTTGAAGAGAATGACTGAGTTATTATAGATATATGTCCGTCTGACTAGGCTATCCGACGGTCCTTTCGTCCAACTGTCCGGCAGTACACCCTTTCGTCTCTCCGACCGTCCATCATTCTGTCTTTTTAACCATCCTTCGATCCATCCTTCCACCCGCCCTTCCAACCGTTCGTCTTTCCGTCCGTTCGTCTGTCCCTTCGATAAAACCCCCTACAAAGCGTACACAAATTCCTGATCCAGCCGATGATCGATATCCCTTGATAATTGGTTAGAGATGAAAGCCTGCGTTTGTTGTTGAAGTTCGCGTTACGAAGTGTCTCACAGATTGCGATTGTTAGATAAACAAAACTATTTAATTGACTGTAAACAAATGCAATTAGATATTGTTTTTTTTTTTGTTTTTTTTTTTTTTTTTGCACTCGTTTGCTTTTTTTCCAATTTTATATTGTTAACATTTGATGACTGTTGTTGTTGTTGGTCCGACTAGACGCGAGTCAGTCGGCAAAAGAACAAAGAGATAAACGCGCAAAGCTCGTCTACGTTTGACTACAATTTTATTGCATTTTTATTAGATAAAATTATAGACATCAATGAAGAACAGCAACAACAACAACAGCAACGTGAACAACAATAACAATTAACAAAAGCCAACGGCGCCGACGCCGACGCCGACGCCCCTGTCCAGGTGTGAGGTGTGAATGGGAACGCCGACAATTTTATTGTTTAAATTTTGTATTTTTTCTTTTGTTTAGAACTCAGTTTTTTTTAGCATTTGTTGTTTAACTTTGTGCAAATATTTGCTGTGCTTTTCGCTCGCTTTGATCTAATTATTTTGCGGCAAACTTTCAAGTTGGCCTGCGGCACGGGCAGGCAGACTACGCCGTAGTCTTAATTGATAAAGCTACAGATCTATGCAGATATGAAGATGCTGCCTGATTTGGGTTGCAGATGATAACCCAGTGGGCAGCGATGAAGCAGCTGAGCATGTGAATGAGAATGAGAAAGGTCTTGAGGCAGTTGGCATTAGCGCAACTTCCCTTTCCTGCGAAGTTGAAAAGAGTTGACAATGGAAATGAAACTGCTAACGATTCATTTTATACATGTTTATATTCCAGTCAACTTAGTCTTGGCTATGATTATATTACATATTGGAGCTAGAGGTAGAACTTGCCTAATCAGATTCCAATCCGACTTTAGCCTTAGCTACTCTTGCATACTTAGACAAGCTTAGAGCTAGAGCTGCTATCCTTACTAATCAGTAGAAAGACTTTATTCAGTCTCAATACGGAATGAGGATGGATCTTATTCTGATTCAGGCATTCTGATGAGGCATGTATGGACTCTGCATCAAGTCCTAAACTGGGATACATCTTTTCACACTTCCGTACGTTCTTCAGGCGCTCCGGCCATGCGTCCGTCCGTTCGTGTGTCCATCTATGCCTCCGTAATTGACTATATGATATGGTACTATATGGAAATCTCTGTTCTACTAAGAGAACAACGCAATGTAAGCTTAAACTAAGGGTAGAATAGTATGAGGGCTGACAAAAGTACTTTAAGCTAAAGGCTTTTTAGATTTCCTCACCTAGCGTGCTTAAATAAAAGTCCCTGAAGCAGCTACTCCTGCATTAAATTCTATTAGCCTCTGTTATTAATAATAAATTCATAATAATTTACAGACAACTAACTAATATCTGCCCTCTCGCTCTCTCTCGCTTGCAGATAGCCAAGCTGTTGCCGCTGATCGAGTCTGGCTGCTCGCGGCGAGCACGTTTCTTGCTCTGCTCGGCGCTGTTTCCGCTCTGCAGCCCGGATGTGCCACGCCCCGTGACTGCCTGCAAGTCGCTGTGCGAGACGGTGAAGGGCGAGTGTGTGGCGAATGCGGCGCCGGAGCTGATGCAGCTGTGGCCGCAGTTTCTCAGCTGCGACTCGCTGCCGCAGCCGGAGAACCACGAGCTCTGCATGCAAATACCGCAGGAGGCGGCGGCCAGCGAGGGCGTGGCAGCGCCAGGCAGCGATGGCGGCCAGCAGACAGCAGCAGCAGCCGCGGACCCGCCGCCGCCGCAGCAGCAGCAGATGTATTGGTCCTGGATGGCCTGGAAGATGTCCGCGCAGCTGGGCAAGTCGCCGGCCAGCAACGGAGTCCTGGGCTCAGCGGCCAGCCTGGCCGGCGACAGCTTCTGCCCGCAGAACTTCAGCGCGAGTCCGCTGAGCGCCGAGGAGTGTCTGCCGCAGTGCCAGCGCGACGCCTTCCACTCCACGCAGCAGAAGAAGCTGACGGAGAGCCTCGTGCTGGGCCTGTCCGCCGTGTGCTTCGTGCTGACCCTCTTCGCGCTGGTCACGTTCTGGGCGGAGCCGACGCGCTTCGGCTACCCGGAGCGCCCGGTGCTGTTCCTCTGCCTGTGCTACAATCTGTTCAGCGTCTGCTACCTGGAGCGCATCGTCTTCCACCAGGCGCGCAGCTTGGCGCTGCTCCAGGAGCCCGGCCGTGGGGGTCGCGCGCCCTGCGCCCTGACCCCGCCGTGCTTGGCCTCGTACATCAGCACGTCGTATCTGAGCCTGTGCGCCGCCAGCTGGTGGCTGATCTTTGCCCTCTGCTTCTACCTGTCCTCGCACAAGAAGTGGTCCAGCGAGGCGCTCGAGAAGCGCTCCGGCCTGTTCCATGTGCTCGCCTGGGTGCCGCCGCTGGCGCCGCCCATCGCCGCGCTGCTGCTGGAGCGCGTGCGGCCCAGCGAGCTGACCGGCATGTGCACGGCGCCCGGATTCGTGGAGCTGCCGGCGCTGGCGCTGCTGCTCCTTGGGCTCTACTTCACGCTGCGCGCCGCCCGCTCGCTGCACACGCTGCAGCAGCAGCTGCAGCCGACGCTGGCGCACCAGCGCTTCGCCCAGATCCGCAAGCGCTTCGTGATCTTCTCGCTGCTGTTCTTCGTGCCGACGGCGGCGGGCGTGGTGGCCGCCTTCTGTGAGCGGTACGTGGACGCGGTGCCCAGCTGCTCGACGCTCGAGGACTGCGTGCAGCCGGCCCAGCTGAGCGCCTGGCCGGCGCTGGTGCGCATCTTCTTCCAGCTGGTAGGCGGCACGCTGACCGGCATGTGGGTGTGGTCGCGCAAGACCTGCGAGAGCTATCGCAGCCGCCTGGGGGCCGGCGGCTCGCCCAGCTCCACGCTGATGCCGCAGCACAAGTCCTCAGCCGCAGCGCTGCCCAAGAAGCACCTCTACGCCAGCGGCAAGTCGATGCTGGCCGCGACGGCGCCCCCATCTACCGCCCAGGCGCCGCTCTACGCCGGCATCAGCTTCCACAACGTGCCCGTCTACAGCCCGCATCAGTCGCGCGTGTAGCAGCCACAGCGGGAGTCGGCCTGGCCGGATCTCAGCCTTGTACATACAGCGCGGGCTGGCTGCACGCGATCAGCTCTGATCTACGAGTGCGTCTGCGTGGCCAGCCCGCCGCCTCGATCTTAATCTAGCCCTAAGCCTATATCGAAAATGTGTTAATAGCTTTAAATTCAATTTGATTCAAATTTGTAAATAGTTTTTTTTTTTTTTACTATTATTATTATTATTATTATTATCGATAGCGATTAAGTTTATTGAAAAGAAAAAACAAGCAAATATATACAATATAAAATTATTTAAAATATTATTTTATTATTCCATTTGAATGGAGACTATTGGCTACAGAGAAGAAGCAGGAGAAGGCGTGGCACTATGACTATGACTATGCCTGATCAGGAGGCAAAGCTGAGTCGATATGTGCAATCTTGTCTAATCCTATGTATGTCTGGCCATTTGAGTGTCTGTGCGTCCACAAGAGAGAGTCTGGAAAATTGAATATAATGTATATTATCTTATACAGTAGAGCGAGCTGTTCATGATTTGTTTTATCGATAACTCATCGCATTTTCTTGTTATCGATAATTACATTTCGTTTGCAGCCAAAACTGAAGACTGCTAAGGAATATCGGATATCCCCCAAGGGAAACAGTAGTAAACAGCCCATAAGCTCAGCTCAAGGGAAAGGTCGAGCTTATGTGTGGGTGTATGGAACTGGCCGTGGATGTAACAGGGTAACAGCTAGTCAGGCAATCTCTACTAGAGCTCGCTTAGCTTCTACCCAGCTTCTCTTGTTCACGTGTGTGTGAAATTTAAACTTGAGTCGAACTTTTCACATACTGAAAGCCAGAAAACTTTGGAAACTTTCCGACCGCAGACATCAGCTATTCCAGCTATTAGTTAACAATATGAAAAACATATTTGCAAAATTTGAAGTTCCCAATCGCTCGTCGGATGTTTCTTTAGTTGCCGTACAATTATCAAGTTATGCCACAATTTTTGAGCCATGCCGGGATAATGCGTACGGCAGATGCGCAAAACAAAAATTTTGTATTCAAGTAGAATTTTAATAGCAACGAGAGCTGAACGAAATTAAGTTAATTGCGACTACTGTGCGGAGTCAAGGTTGAAGCGAGAGAGGGGCAGAGGCAGGGGCAGAGGCAGGGGCAGAGGCAGTGGCAGTCAGAGGGGCTGGGCAATTAGACATACGTTTAATGAGAGACTCTCAAATTGATGGCAACAATTTCGATGTGTGTGTGTGTGTGTGTGTGTGGAAGCATGCTCAGCTGTTGCATTGCACTGGCAACCCTTTTGTCCGCCACCCTGTGAGTGTCACACAAAACATACAACAACATCTACAGCAACAACAACGACAACAAACTGCACGCAATTAATTTGATTGAAGCTGCCACATGGCGTGCCTGGCAACGTTTCTATCTTACAAATTGCCACGCTGCCGTTGCAGGCACCAGCAGCAGCGGCAGCAGCGGCAGCGACGGCAGCAGCACGAACAACAAAAGCCACTGTGCAGCAAGCGTGCAATTAACTGTTGTGCGCCAAGATCAAAGCGATTAAAGCCGCTGCTACGTCTAAAAAAAACTCGATATATATATAAATTCAGACGCTGCCCGTGCCCCTGCTGACTGAAAGCGAAACCCTGCGACACGAGTCGAGCTCAGGCAATGAAGCTTCATCATCATCATCATCATCATCATTAGCATTGCCTGTTGCTTGTTGTTTTTCGCTGGCCGAACAACAAAAGAACGTGGCCCAAAATGCCAAAAGGGAGCAGAGCAGAGCGGACAGCGACCGAGCTTTGCAGGTGGATGGCCCAGGTAGGCACTGAGACATCGTGTAAGCGGCTCAAATGATTGCTGGCCATTTACAAGTGTTAAATGTGCATAAAACTTGGCCAGCATTCAGTCGGCGTTTCGGCTCTTGCAATTTTCATTATAAATGCGTCGCATTTGGCCAGCGGGGGCGCGCAACAGCGCGTCCCACTTGGCTAATAACTCATTCTGCATGTTGGCCGAAAGCCGCTCACAGTCTGCTGCAGTACGGGGTCTCTTAACGGATGTTACATCTGCACTGCTTGACAAGGATAGCCTCAGAAGCAGATGCAACATACTCTGGTCTATGGTCAAGTGACTCGTAATAGGCCTAAGCTAAGGCTTCAGCAAGTTAGGATTACTTCTTAAACTCAAGCAACTTCTCTAGCTGAAAACGGTAGAGGTATATGCTAGTCGGCTATAGCCTAAGGCTGTACAGAGGGCAGCAAGGATAATTAAAACAGCAAAAGGTTAGCACTGCTTGGCGCTACTTGACGCTACTTGACGCTGCTTGGCGCTGCTTGGCGCTGCTGCCACGTACATTGTCAATGGGCTAAACGTTTTCTTCAATAACAATGGGAAAATTTCATATTCTCTCACATATTGGTTATATTTTCAACTCCAAATTGTACAAAATACACCTGAAATCATGAGCATGGGTATTTCGTAGTCGGTAGCGCCCGACTGCAACGTCTGTTGCACGCCTGTGTGTGCCTACAAGTGAAGAGTATTTGCTAGTCGCTCACGCTCTGCTACACCACTCTATCTTATCAATTTCAATATTTATGGCACTGCCTGAAAGTATGCAACGGTTTTTATATCCGCAGCACAGGGTGTTTCAGCGCAGCTTGAAGCTATGCAACGGAAACTAAGCTTAAAATATTGAATGCATTTATTTATTTATAATTAAGCCAACAGTTTATTAGCATTAATTGAAATATATATTTATTCTATATATTTCTGCTCGCATATATTCGTTTGCCAAAGCTCTGCTCAGCCATCTATCGATAACACTTGGCCAAGACAGCTCTAAGCTTCGCAGCAGCTGTTTGGCGCTGGCCAAGACCGGTTTTTGTTGACTGTTGGCTCTAACTGTTATGATTGCGGGAGAATGAAAGAATGCCAGAGGAGAAAGCATTCTTGCTGGACGCCAGCTTTGTCTGCCGCTGCTGTTGACGTGTGCAACACCTGAGAAGAGAAGAAAAAATATATTGAAACTCAAATATTTTTTATGATTTTACTAAATTTGCGACTGAAATATGGCCGCGAGTGTTGTTAAGGCGCCCAAGTGCACGGCGAAGGCCAAAGATGTGGCCAAAGCGAAGCCAGCCCCGGCCAGCGACGACAGCGGGTGAGCATGCGCTAAAACAGAAAACTGAAGCAACGAACTCGCTTCACTAAACTCATTTTTCCCATCGCTTGCGTGCAGGCACAGGTGGGCACTGCTGGGCGTCGTTTTCCTCCTCACCTTCGCCACACGCTTCTACAAGGTAACCGAGCCGGATCACATCTGGTAAGTGTCTGGTAAGTATTCTAATCCAATTGGGGCTCATCAGAGGCGTCTCTTTCGCAGTTGGGATGAGACGCACTTTGGCAAAATGGGCAGCTGGTACATCAACCGCACCTTCTTCTTCGACGTGCATCCGCCCCTGGGAAAGGTGAGCAGAATTTCGCACTCTCTCTCTCTCTCTCTCTCTCTGTATACCTGTGCAGCTTTCTCTCTGTGTGTCTCTCTCTCTCTATATATATATATATATATATATATATGTAAATATATATCAGTTACTTTCTCGCTGTCTCTTTCTCTCTCTCTCTCTCTCTCTCTCTCTCTCTTACCTATTATCTCTATCTACTTTTATCTCTCTCTCACTCTCACTCTTCTCTGTCTGCCTAATTTTCCATCAGTCTCTCCCTCTCTTTCTTGCCTCTTCTCTCTGTCTCTGTACATGCTCTATCTCTCTCTCATATATATATCTCTCTCTCTCTCTCTCTCTCTCTCTCTCTCTTTCAGATGCTTATTGGTCTCTCTGGCTATTTGACGGGCTACAATGGCACCTTCCCCTTCGAGAAGCCCGGCGACAAGTACAATGGGACGCGTTACCAGGGCATGCGTTATGTGAGTATCAGGCTGAAGAGCCTGCGCTCTATATGTAACCAGCTAATCAGCCACTCTACAGTTCTGTACCACACTCGGCGCACTCATCATGCCCATGGGCTTCGACACGGTCTACGATCTGACGCGCTCCCATGAGGCGGCGCTGCTCTCGGCCGCCTACCTGATCTTCGGTAAGCCCTAGCCCAGTCCAATTGGAATATCTAACTCTCTTATGACTCGGATTTGCAGATGTGGGCATGCTGACACTCAATCAGTATATATTGCTCGATCCGATTCTGCTGTTCTTTATGATGGGCTCGGTGTGGGGCATGGTCAAGATATCGAAGTGCACCGCCGCAGGCGGCTCGTATACGAGACGCTGGTGGCTCTGGCTGCTGCTCACCGGCACCATGCTCTCCTGCACGATAAGCGTGAAGTTCGTGGGTCTGTTCGTGGTGCTGCTGGTGGGCTTGCACACGGCCAGCGAGCTCTGGCTGATACTCGGCGACCTGGGCAAGCCCATTGTGGAGACGGCCAAGCAGATTGCGTGCCGCGCCGTCGCGCTCATCGCGTGGCCCATAGTGCTCTACACGATCTTCTTCTACATCCATCTGCAGGTGCTGAACCGGAGCGGCAACGGCGATGGCTTCTACAGCTCCGCCTTTCAGTCGCGGCTCATCGGCAACTCGCTGTACAACGCGAGCATGCCCCGAGACGTGGCCTACGGCTCGCTGGTGACCATCAAGAACCATAAGACGGGCGGCGGCTACCTGCACTCGCACGCGCATCTGTATCCCAAGGGCAACGGCGCACGGCAGCAGCAGGTGAGCGTCAGGTGAACTAAGAGAGCAACTCCTTACCGTGTCTCCTGCTTGGCAGATCACGACGTACACGCACAAGGACGACAACAACATCTGGGTGATCAAGCCGCACAACCAGTCCGACCTGCCCAAGGACAAGCTGCGGCTGCTGAAGCACGGCGATCTCCTGCGCCTGGAGCACCTGGTGACCAAGCGCAATCTGCACTCGCACAGCGAGCCCGCGCCCATGACCAAGAAGCACCTGCAGGTGACGGGCTACGGCGAGGTGAGTGCGACTTGGCTTCAGCTTGGGTTTAGCTCTATCAAATTTGACTTCAGCTCGGCGTGGGCGATGCCAACGATGTGTGGCGCGTGCTCATTGTGGGCGGCAGAGCCAACGACACCATACACACGGTCACATCGCGACTGATGCTCGTGCACTATCTGCAGAGCTGCGCGCTCACGTCCAGCGGCAAGCAGCTGCCCAAGTGGGGCTTCGAGCAGCAGGAGGTCTCCTGCAATCTGAACATACGCGACAAGAATGCCCAGTGGAACGTGGAGGATAATCAGCACAAGCTGCGTAAGACTCTCTCTCTCTCTCTCTCTCTCTCTGCCACTCTCCAACCACTCTCTTGTCGCTGTCTCTTCTAGTGCCCAGTGTCAGCTTCAGCGTCTATGCGCCGGGCTTCTTTGCGCGCTTCATTGAGTCGCATGCGGTCATGCTGCAGGGCAATGCCGGCCTCAAGCCCAAGGAGGGCGAAGTGACGAGTCGGCCCTGGCAATGGCCCATCAACTATAGGGTAAGGGAGAGTCTAAAGCCTAAGTCTAAGTCTAATATCCGCAAATCTCCGCCTTCCAGGGTCAGTTCTTCTCGGGCAGCAGCTACCGCATATACTTGCTCGGCAATCCCTTCATCTGGTGGAGCAATCTCGTCTTTCTGCTGCTCTTCGTCAGCATCTTTCTCTGCAATGCCATTCTGCAGCAGCGACGCGCGGGCAAAGCCGCCCTGCAAGCCGCTGCAGTGGAGCTGCCCGCCACAGAGGATCTGTGCAGCTGCTGTCCGGCGGAGAGCTCGCCAAAGCCAGTTGAGAGCGAAGTGGTGCCCGAAGAGAGCCCACAGCGCATGTCCTTGCAGGCAGCTGCCTGGCTCTTCATCGGCTGGCTCTTGCACTACCTGCCTTTCTGGGCCATGGGTCGCGTGCTCTACTTCCATCACTATTTCCCAGCGCTAATATTCAATTCATTGCTCACAGGTAGGTGTTTGATGTGTGTATAAATAGAGGAAGTATGGGTAATCGAGAGAGAGCAAAGGAGTCTTGGAGCTGTCAAGGATACAGGGTATATCAATTTGTAGTACACAGTACTCAAGGTAATCAATATAGGGTATCTACAATTCGGATACATCCAACACGTCTCTTGTCTGTAGATGCTTTGCCGCATGCACAGCTCCTCTGCCTGTATAACTTGCCAACCTAACATATTTAGGCTTAAATAAGCTTATGCCTAAGACTTTCCTAGGGTATGTGCGTCGGATACTCTCAACATGCTCAGCAGAGCAAATTGTCTAGCTGTAGATTATAGTTGACAAATATAAATATAGTCGTTTGCCAAACTCAGTTATGTTTCACATAAATATAGTGTATCTGCAAGTCGTATACTTTCAGCATATTCAATTGTTGTCTATAGTGGTCTATATGAAAATCATCCTATGCCGTAGAACTGGCAAACTCATTTTAGTTTATGCTTATAGGGTATTTGCTAGTCGGATACTTTTTATATATTGTCTAGCTATATATAGAATATATATTTTGCTCAGCTTCAGCTATGTTTCAGATTAGTATAGGGTATTTGCAGGTCGGAGACATTCATCTTCGTCTTCTTCTTTCCTTCTTCAGGCATTACAGTTATGCTTCGGATTAGTTGTGGGGTATAAGCTAGTCGTAGACATACATCTTCATCTACTTCAGATGTTTTAGTATAGTATAGGGTATCTGCAAGTCAGAGACACGCATCTACCCCATCAGTTTCTTCTCATCGCCTTCTTTCCATCTCCCTCCGCAGGCATCATGTTCAACTACATAATACGCTCGCTGCCCAAATGGCTGCAGCACGCGCTGCTCGGCTCGCTGCTCTCGGCGGTGGTCTACAGCTTCGTGCTCTTCTCGCCGCTGGCGTACGGCATGAGCGGCCCGCTGGCCAACGAGCCCAACTCGACGATGCACAAGCTCAAGTGGCTGTCGACTTGGGAGTTCTAGCATGAGGAACGAGCCTTTCCATATTTATCTCTATTTATTTATATAAAGCTTATGGAAAGGAAATAATGCGCCTCGATTAAATACACAAAAAAAATATATTTTTTTAAATAAAAAAAAAATATCAACATATGTATATCTTAGCCGTATGACAATAAAAAAAAATATAGATAACCAGATGCAAGTTATAAATATAAATTAGGCATTCGCATTCGCAGTAGCAGCAGCAGCAGCAGGGGGAGCCACAGGCCGGCATCAGTCGAAGATGCCCAGCTCGTCGAAGCGTCGCAGTGCATAGCGCAGGGTGTCCGTGGTGCGGGGGTTGGAGGAGAACATCAGCTGGACCTTCTTCTTGGCGAAGTCCTGGTCGGTCAGGGCCTCGATGCTGATGTCGTAGGAGTCCTCCTTCTTCATGGTGACCATCGGCAGAAAGGCGTACGACGAGAAGAACCCGTACAGCTCCCGGGCATTGATCTCGTGCTGTATGTCCGCATAGCTGGGCACGAACTCGGAGTGCATGCGCTCGAGGCTGTCGCGCAGCGAGGCGTAGTAGGTCTGTATGAGGAACTCGCGCCTGTGGATCAGCACGTCCAGCTGGACGCTGCTGTTGAGAAAGAAGTTGATGTCGCAGCCGGGACTGCCAAAGAAACTGTTCTGGAAGTCCACCTGGGGGAGAAGGGCGTAAGGACTCATTGCATTTCGGGCATTTCCGGCTACTCACAAAGATGGCGTCGATGGGCTTCGTGGGCAGCTCGTCGTGGTATTTGTACATGAAGTTGTTGACCCACAGGTCGCCATGGTTGAGCACTGTGATCTCGCCGGGTGTCGGCCGGCCGGTCATCACCAGATTCTCCTTGATGTTGTCGCAGTGGCGATGCAGCTTCTCCGCCAGCTGCTCGTAGCCAGCCCACTTGGCCACCAAGTTGGCCAGCGTGCGCAGCTGGAGGGTCATGAAGTTGATGAAGCGCTCATTGGTGCGTATGTAGTTCTCGTCCAGCATGCCGCTGGTGAAGTGCTCCCGCACTCCGGACTCCTGTCAGGGACAAAGCGGGACTGTAGAGCAATCAGGGGGTCAGGGTTTGGGGCTTACCTTCTCGGCCAGCAGCATGGAGCTGGCATGGAACTTGCCCAGCTTCTTCAGTATGACCACGCAGTGCTCCTCGTTGAGTCCGCTCTGGCGGTTGGCCAGCTTGTAGCCGTACTGTGTGAGGTCGTCGAAGACGATCGTCTGGATGGGCTCGCGCGTCGTGTAGAAGCACTTGGCGCCAAACTTGGAGCCGTCCCCAATCAGGACCTCCAGCTTGCCGAGCACATCGAAGTAGAAGATCTTCTCGCGCAGATAGACGGCCAGCTCCTCGAGGAACTGTGTGGCCGGGGTGATGGCAATGCTCTTGACAATCAGTGCCAGCTCCTCGTCCAGCTGGCGCTTGCTGCTGCGATAGAGAGCTCTGGCCCTGTAGATCTTGCTGCAATAGTTCTCGCCGCCGCCGCCGCTGGACTCGGCGAAGATGATCTTCTTGATGTCGACGCGCATGTCGCGCAGCCCATCCTCGAGGGCGGCCTTGAAGAAGTCCTCGTTGAGATACTTGGGCGGCTCGCTGATGCGCTTCTCGCCTTCCAGCTTCATGCTGTACGCTTGCAACAAGTCTCCTTCAGATGTGAGCCGAAACTAGCTGGTGTCCTGGCGCCTCAGTCGGAGTAGTCCTCGAAGCAATTCAACTCGGGCTGCCTAGTCTAGTCTAGTCTAGTCTAGTCTGTCTGTGTATCCTTTGAGCGAACGCGTTCTATCTGGGGCTGTGTCGCTTGGAAAACTGTGCCCCGGCCAGGCGACTTCTCTAAATATAAGTCTGATTATCGACTTTTGCCGCGGCGCTTATCAAAGTTGGCTCGACATTAACTTCGTGCCGACATCGGCAAGCGGCAGTCGGGGAATCAATACGCGCTAAGTCTAATGCACATGACATGGACACACCCATACCCAGGCACCTCTCTATACATAGTATATACGTGTGTATATAGAGAGATGTGCAGCCGACTGAACTGAACTGTCGTGGTATAATGATAATATTTGCCAATTAATCTATCTAATAAATCGTCGAGTGGCCACTGCGTCGCAATGCACATAAGAGCTAATGCCTCCTCCTCCGCACGCGCGCCGCGCGCCTAGCCCAGCGTATACTATACTCCCTACTATGGCCACACACCTAGTTGCCCTGCCGCGGTCCCAGTGATAAACATCTCCCGCTAACGCCTGGCTATAGGTGTCTGTATGAATATGTATTTATAGACAATCAGAAAGTTGCACGGGCTGCTGTGCTGATCTTTCTCTTTTTATTGACAACTGCACATGTTATTCATACATATATATATATATGTATATATATATATATAGTAACATAATCATAATAATTATGTTCACAATACATAAAAAACTGTTCCCATAGCAACGTGCTAGCTCAGCTGAATCAACGCGTCATGTTGCTAACGCGCCCGACGACCCGAATCCAGAATTGACTAGAAAGAATCGTTGCATCAACGCGTCATGTTGCTAACGCGCCCGACCACCCGAATCCAGAATCATCTAGAAAGAACCATTGCATCAACGCGTCATGTTGCTGCTGCGTAGTTTCAACAGCATATAAATAAGCCTGGGATAAAAATGTTCTTTAGTCTTAAGTTGTTTGTGAATAAAGCAAGTTGTCAAGTAAAATACAAATCGTGACTTCGTCTTTAAAAAATCACATCAACGTTACCATTAGCTTTTGGCGTGGTATTAGTTCGACTCAAATTTACTTATATTCAATTGGCGCAGCCGGTAGGATAGCAATAAAGAGCATCTTGATGCAATAACTAAGTTATTAATTCTTATGCCTGGTTACTGCTATCCGCTAAACAACTGACGCAAAGGCAACCCACGCGACGGTCAATATCGCGTCAAGTTTTTAAAAAATAAAAACCTCGACAGTGACGTGTACACCAAATTTCGCATATTGCCAAAGCCACAGATTGTGCAAATAAAACTTGAAATTAATTCAAGAAGACGCGATAGAATTCGAAGAGACTATAATTCCAGAAACTTCTGGTTATCTCACAAAATTCGAAAGAGCTATCTGTGCAAACCAAACAATCAAAACTATAGAAAATTAAGTATTAATAATAAAAAAAGATAAAAACTGAACTAAAAATTATGTGAATACAAAAACTGAACAAAAAATTAAGTGAATATTAATAAATTTAAAAAGAAAAAGAAAAAACTGAACAAAAAAATTATGTGAATATAAAAACTGAACAAAAAATTAAGTGAATATTAATAATAATAAATTCAAAAAGAAAAAGAAAAACTGAACTTAAAATTAAGTGAATATAAAAACTGAACAAAAAATTAAGTGAATATTAATAATAATAAATTCAAAAAGAAAAAGAAAAACTGAACTTAAAATTAAGTGAATATAAAAACTGAACAAAAATTTAAGAGAATATTAATAATAATAAATTCAAAAAGAAAAAAGAAAAAACTGAACTTAAAATTAAGTGAAAAAAAAAAAAAACTATAATAATATATTAAACAAACAAAATGGAAGGAAACGCAACAACACCCCTATCTGACACAAGTATGACGCAAGTAATCAATCAACTAAAAATTGTTGAAAAATTCACTGGAAACAAGAACCATTTATACACGTTCATCAAACGGATCGATTACATATTGTCCCTCTACACCACCAATGATGCGAGGCAGAGGTTAATACTTTTTGGACTTGTCGAAAGCTGCATCAGCAGTGAAGTTATGCTATCTCTTGGCATAAACAATCTCACAACATGGTCGGACCTTCGCAAGCAACTCATATTAAACTACAAGACACAAACCAAAAATCATGTCTTGTTAGAAGAATTCAGGAGTACCCCATTTAAGGGAAATGTACGAGCTTTCTTAGAAGAAGCAGAACACCGTAGGCAGACACTGATGAGTAAGCTAGAACTAGAAAATAATGTAGATGAAAAAATATTGTATGCACGACTAATTAAAACTAGTATTGACGACTTAATCCAAAAACTACCTACAGATATTTGCATTCGAATTATAAATTGCGAAATTCCCGATTTAAGATCTTTAATAAACATATTACAAGAAAAAAATCTTTATGATGAACCCAGTCTAAATTCAA
Organism: Drosophila peninsularis; assembly: GCA_035047485.1. Taxonomy (NCBI): domain Eukaryota; kingdom Metazoa; phylum Arthropoda; class Insecta; order Diptera; family Drosophilidae; genus Drosophila; species Drosophila peninsularis. The sequence continues at coordinate 5,011,509 of JAWNPN010000042.1, forward strand.
ATCAAATCAAAGCAAAACAAGATAAAAATTTTAAGCCGTCATACCCAAATCCTTATACTCAAAGATTTCCCACATTCCTTCAACCAAACCATCCTTATGTCCCATATCGACCTTATTCTCAACAACCATATCTTCCATCAATACCAACACCAACACCTAATTATACTAACAATAACATTTTTCCACCTAATCATTATTCACCTCGACCAATGCAACAAACACCTAATTATCCACCTAATCATTATTCACATCGACCAATGCAACCAACACCTAACACGGTCAGACCATTATACCCTATACAAAGATCAATTCTAAGAGCGAGCCAATTTGACAATAATCGTTTCGGACAACATGCACAAGTAACTCCACAACAAGCCCCTTTCAATACCCAACCAACAAAACGTGTTAGACCTGCAGAAAGTAGACAAAGCAAAATGAGCATAGACGAAGAAACTAGAAATCAAGAAGAAATTAACTATCACAATTATATGAAACAAGAATATTATAATCAAGTAGCTCCTTATTCTGAACACTATCCTCAATATTACCAAGAACAAAGTTACCCACAAAGCTCAAATGACACATACATACAAACAGCCACAGCCGAACATGAGACAGAACAATTAAATGAAATAGAAATCGAGAAAGCCGAAAATTTTTCAGCTGCCAGCCTCGGAAACCAACAATACATAACTATCACTTATAAGGGCAAAAATTTAAAATGTTTAATAGACACAGGATCTACTGTTAATATGATGACATCTAATATTTTTAATTTACCAATTCATAATACAGATTGTCTTATTCACACCAGTAATGGACCTTTAACAATCACACAAAAAGTAAATGTCCTTTCCAACAACTTGTTCAAGAGTAATAATGAATTCTTTCTACATCAGTTTTCAGCAGATTACGATTTATTAATTGGTAGAAAACTGCTTTCAGAAGCTCAAGCCGTTATAGATTATAAATCACAAACTGTAATTTTATACAATAGAAAGTATAACTTAGTCAACAATATTACGATCACAAACCAAAATCATTTCTTAGCCAATCCTGAAACACAACATAGCGCTGACGAAGACAGTAGTAATTTAATTTGCATTACAGAGAAACCAATAAACACATTCAAAAGACAAATTATATTTTCTAAAGGCATTCCAAATATTAAAAAACAGAATTACTTCAAAAAATTAATAATTCACATTACATATGATAGCATGACTAAAGACAAAGCCGAAAAATATTTAAATGACTATTTTTGTACAAAGACTAGTGTAATGTTTATAGACAGTGATGCAGATTTCGAGATCATTCAAAACGCACACAAAGAAATTATCAACACTAACCATACTAAAATTCTACGAAGTCTCATTCATTTAAAAAATATAAACTCATATGCTGAATTTAAAGAACTTATCTTGAAGAATCATGAAAAACTCTTACACCCCGGAATTCAAAAAACAAATAAACTCTTTTGTGAAACTTACTATTTCCCTAACAGCCAATTACTAACACAAAACATAATAAATGAATGTAACATTTGTAACTTAGCAAAAACTGAACACAGAAAAACAAACATGCCGATGAAAATTACCCCCAGGCCCGAACATTGTCGCGATAAATTTGTAATAGACATTTATTCATCCGAAGGCAAACACTATCTTAGTTGCATAGACATTTATTCAAAATTCGCTACTCTTGAAAACATTAAAACAAAAGATTGGATAGAATGCAAGAACGCATTAATGCGTATATTTAATCAGTTAGGAAAGCCAATATTATTAAAAGCTGACCGAGATGGCGCATTTTCCAGCTTAGCACTCAAGAAATGGCTTGAAAATGAAGGAGTAGAAATACAACTAAATACTACAAAAACAGGAATAGCAGACATCGAACGACTACACAAAACAATAAACGAAAAAATTAGAATAATCAATACTTTAAATGACGAAGAAAATAAACTCAGTAAAATAGAAACCATTCTTTACATTTACAATTACAAAACAAAACATGACACAACTGGACAAACTCCTGCACACATATTCTTATATGGTGGACAACCAAAGTTAGACACTCAAGAAAAAAAAGAAAAAGTTATAAATAAAATCAACAGTGACCGACAAGAATACGAAGTCGATACCAGATATCGAAAAGGACCATTACAAAAAGGAAAATTAGAAAATCCCTTTAAAGCCAATAAAAACGTTGAAAAAATAAATCCAAATCATTACCAAATTACTGACAGAAACAGAGTTACACGTTACTATAAAACACAGTTTAAAAAATTAAAGAAAATTAACCAAATTCAAAACCCACAGGTTTCTACTTCATAAGCATACTTCAATCAAACCTTCTACTTGAATTTATATCCCAATTGATTTTCAATCCACTAACACAATCAAAATTATCCCATATCCCGATCACAACTCAACCTGATTACATTACATTTCTATTATGAAAAAGATACAAAGAAATAATAAAATATATTACTTGAAACATAAATTAAAAAACAAAATTGCAAAAAAAAAAAAAAAAATAAATAATAATAATAATAATGTTAATCTTAAATTATAAGCAATAACTATTTTTAACCAGAAGTCGATCTTACACCATTGTATTTCCCAATAGAAATTATTAAAATCAAACTTATAAAGCATAATAATATTGTAAAATTTTATCACAAACTATTATCCTCACATATACAATCATTATAATCACAATAGTCATATTCATAGTTGTAATCTTATACTTTACTTATCTTGTGACCCCATAATATTAAGAAAAACATACAGTTATCGAGATGACACGATCAAATATAATTCTTCTGTGTCACCTTGACTCGCAGGCTCGCCTCTTGAGGAGAGGGAAGTAACATAATCATAATAATTATGTTCACAATACATAAAAAACTGTTCCCATAGCAACGTGCTAGCTCAGCTGAATCAACGCGTCATGTTGCTAACGCGCCCGACGACCCGAATCCAGAATTGACTAGAAAGAATCGTTGCATCAACGCGTCATGTTGCTAACGCGCCCGACCACCCGAATCCAGAATCATCTAGAAAGAACCATTGCATCAACGCGTCATGTTGCTGCTGCGTAGTTTCAACAGCATATAAATAAGCCTGGGATAAAAATGTTCTTTAGTCTTAAGTTGTTTGTGAATAAAGCAAGTTGTCAAGTAAAATACAAATCGTGACTTCGTCTTTAAAAAATCACATCAACGTTACCATTAGCTTTTGGCGTGGTATTAGTTCGACTCAAATTTACTTATATTCAATTATATATATATATATATATAGTATATTTATGTGGACTTGAGCCATTGCTGAGTGCTGAGCACATGTATTGTTGGGAGGCAGCCAACCGGAACTTATGAAAGCTTTGTCACATTGAACCTAGACTAGAAATCTATACATATGCTATATATATATATATACCTATACCTATACCTATACCTATATGTAAAGAGGGCTTTATCCTGTTTGCTGGATTTATTAGCTAGTTGAGCTAGGCAAGGCTGAATGCTAGACTGGCCGAGTGAATGTTGACCTATGAGTGAGGAGACGAGCTGAGTCGATGTAGACATGTCCATTTGGCTGCCTATCCGTCCGGCTGTGCGTCCGGCTCGACGTCCGTATGTATGTGTGTTAGTGTGAGTGCGAATGTGTATATCAATATGAGTATGAATATGAGTGTGAATATGAGTACTAGTCATACTTGTATGACGTATGAGAATGAGTATGAGTATGAATATGTGTATGAGTATGAGAATGAATATGAGTATGAGTATGAGTATGAGAATGAGTATGAGTAAGAGTTGGAAATGAGTATGGGTATGAGTATAGGTATGAGTATAAATATGAGACTGAATCTGAGTATGAATATGAGTACAATTATGAGTATGAGAATGAGTATGAGTATGAGTATGAGTATGAGTATGAGTATGAGAATGAGTATGAGTATGAGTATGAGTATGAGTATGACTATGAGTATGAGAATGAGTATGAGTATGAGTATGAGTATGAGTATGAGTATGAGTAAGAGTTGGAAATGAGTATGGGGATGAGTATAGGTATGAGTATGAATATAAATATGAGACTGAATCTGAGTATGAATATGAGTACAAGTATGAGTATTTATACTCATTGAATATGAGTATGAATATGAGTACAAGTATGAGTATGAGTGTGAATATGTGTATGAGTATGAATATGAGTGTGAGTATGAGTATAAGTATGAGTAAGAGTTGGAAATGAGTATGGGGATGAGTATAGGTATGAGTATGAATATATATATGAGACTGAATATGAGTACAAGTATGAGTATTCATACTCATTGAATATGTGTATGTGTATGAGTAATAGTTGGAATATGAGTATGGAGATGAGTATAGGTATGAGTATTAGTATGAATATGAGTATAAATATGAGTGTGAATATGAATATGAATATGAGTACAAGTATGAGTATGAGTGTGAATATGTGTATGAGTAAGAGTTGGAACATGAGTATACGGATGAGTTTAGCTATGAGTATGAGCATGAATATGAGTCTGCCTCTGAGTCTGAATCTATATACATATACAGATATATAGTATATAGCCCAATCTAATTAGCCACTTAGAATTCTGTTTAGTCAGCCTCTCTTTGCAATTCTCACAAGTTGAAGTAGCACACAAAATCTGGCCATTTTCATTTCGTATCAGATTTTCCCTTATATATGCTATATAACGATCCCAATCGCTATCTCTAAACACGCCCACTTACAGTGCATTCGATAGGGAGCTGAACTTAGGCACTTGGGTGTAGAAAAACATTGTTATAGGGTCTTGCACGTGTTTCCATGGGTTTGTAGGGCTTATCATGGCATGGAAACTTTAGCCAGCGCCTCGAACCACGAACAACGTGCCCGATAACTTATAATTTCTATCAAATTTGTTGCCAATCTAAGAATTGTTTTCTATTGCAATTCCCAATAAAAGTGAATGAAAGAAATTTGATTAGATCTCAATTCCTGTTGTGCTATTCCCAGCGCGCTTTGAATATTTAATTGAATTCTAAATTTTCACTTTCTGGCTATCGATTGGCTGATTTGCAGACAATTAATGCACTTAGATCTGGCATAGCTGTAGTACACAATCTTCTTCCACCGATAACCTGTGTCATGTGACTGCGACGGCGAGTGTGAGTGAGTGCGAGTGTGAGTGTTTGCCTGTGTGTGGGGGTGTGTGTGTTTACTGTGACCCTTGCCAATGACCCATGATTGTGATTTTGAATATAGAGGGTATATGCATATATGGCGGCTATATTGGTTCTGTGACAATGTATCTGAAGGCAGAGGCAGGTGTGGTCAGACGCCATAAAGCAGACGTAATCTTGTTCAGGCAGGCGCGATGAGTCAATCTAGACATCTATGTTTGTCCCTACGTCTGACCATTCGTCTGACCATTCGTGTGTTTTCCATTCTTCCTCTCCCACCATCCGTCCGTATATCTGTCTGTCCGTCCTTCCATCTGTCAGTCTGTGTGACTATCCGTCCGTCTATCCGTCCGTCTATCCGTCCGTCTATCCGTCCGTCTATCCGTCTATCTATCCGTACGTCTATCCGTCCGTCTATCCGTCCGCCTATCCGTCCGTCTGTCCGTCAGTCTATCCGTCCGTCTGTCCGTCAGTCTATCCGTCCGTCTATCCGTACGTCTATCCGTCTGTCTATCCGTCCGTCTATCCGTCCGTCTATCCGTACGTCCACCCACCTGTCCGTCTTTCCATCTATCTCTCCATGTGTCCCATAGTAAATCCCATGCAGGGTATCTCCCAGTCTCCACCCCACTGCTGCACTCCCACTTGTTTATGGTTAGCTGCAGAACAACAAGACAACACGCGAGATCTGCGGAGAGGCTGGAGAGTGCGCTGGACGATCGCCGTCTATCTTCTGAATTAATGATAGCAATTACAGAGAATTTCTTTGTTTTGCTTTTTACTGCTCGCTCGTTACTCAATGAAATTTGGTGCATTGCTTGAGACGTGTAATCACGAATTGGCGACAATTACGTCACCTGCGGCCAAAGTGCATTGGGGAAACAGTTCGTGCTACTATGTTGATCAGATATGCTGCACTCACCGCTCATAAGCGAGCGGCGCCTTTCTCGGCGATTCTCATGACATGCTGCTACGTGCTGCAACAAAGACCCACACAGAGACACACACACAAGCTGTGCGCCAGAGAGCAGCTCTTAGTTAATGAGTTTGAGACGTCGCTGATATGATTATCTGCGATCCACGGCCATTAATAAACCGAGTCTGGCAATCGTCTAGTTTTGCCATCTTGGATGAGTCTAAACTACAACGAACATGCTCAGCAGTGATAAGCGCCCCACAAACCATGACGTACGCCACAAAAAGAAAGCGGCTCATTGAGCTTCTAACCTTGATGAAGCTGGGAACTCGGCGCTGGCGCTGTTTCCGAGACGCGCTGATAAGGAGCATCGCATTGATCTGCAGGTAAGGCGATAACCTGCGACTGTACGACGCGTGGTCCACACTAGAGTCAATTATGCGCAATGTGCGTTTGCTTTCTGTTTTAGCAATCATGCTCCAAAGAGCAATATTGTTCGTCTAGGTATTGCGGGCCCTGCACTTAAGTTACCCAAATCTATTCCTATGCACTTTGATGCTAGTTGGAGGCGAGCTTAGTATATGTGGATTGCATAAGTTGTCTGTCACTGACTGGAGGCGTGGTTGTCCCCTTATGGACCCATCCATTTGTCTTTCTGTCCATCCGTCCGTACTACCTTTGGACCCATCCATTTGTCTTTCTGTCCATCCGTCCGTACTACCTTTACCTTTATCACTCCGTCAGGCTGTCTTTGTCTAGAGCTGTTCCTCTGCCAGCTGCATCTACAACTATCTATCCATCTGTCCGTCCGTCCAACTCATCTTAATCTGTCCGTCCGGATTTGTCCAGATCCGTACATTTGTCCAACCGTCCAGCTTCATCTACTTTTCTGCATCAATATGTCCATTCGTTCGTCCTTCCGTCCAGCTTCATCTACACTTCGGCATCTATCCGTCCGTCCGTCCGTCCGTCCGTCCGTCCGTCCGTCTGACCGTTTGTTCTTACGAGACATGTCGCAATGGCCAGAGCCTAGATGTACGGGCATCCGACTGCATTCATTAAAACTCTCTCCTTCTCTTACCATTAGCCCAATAGGCCGCATGAACCCTTTCCAGATGCATGGCTCGAGTGCTCTTTGGCCATATAGCAGCCATCACAGTCCATCGCCATCAGATTGCTCCGAGATGCTTCGCTGTGGAAGTTCTGTCCATAGATATCAAAGGTGTAAGTGTAACGTGTGTACACAGCATATTGGCATACGCGCACTTATGTATTAGCCTTCAGGCACTCGAGCTGGCTTGTCGTGGCATAAAAATGCCAGCTAACTGCAATCCAGAACTTGGCAAACATTGGCGATTGGCCGGCTTGAGGGCTTGATAGTTGTGTCTACAGCGTACGAGATATCGGACTAGAAGTGCCCATGCCGCTCGTACACCTCAATAGATAATCGATAACAGCGTCTTCGAGCACATTCGAAACGCTTTCGAACTATGTCAAAACTCAAGTAGCATCGCCTTATGTTTACCTTGTCTATAGCAATTCACAGCAGCGGCATGCCGCCAGATTGCGGCTAGAGTCTACATATATAACGATATATATATAGTATATAGTCCGTATAGGCGCAATCTGCACTTGGGCCCCTCGAGTCACCAACAAATTTTTATTGCTGCGCAAAAAAATGCATTCAACTTGAACTAAATTCTGCGCATTTATTGAAAGTGTAATCAGACATGAATGTGAACATATATGCATATGGATTGCATAAGATATAAGCACTGGGCAACACATTTGAGATCTACCCCACACATATCTTATCACATATCTTCCATAAACATATATATTAATAATTACCTTTCTAATATATTTATAATAATAATTAATAAATCTCTTTCGTTCATCCTCTTTCGTTCATCCTCTCTCATCCTTACTCCTTTTTCTTGTTTTACATCTTCCCCCACCCTCAACCAACTGCTCTTCTATGCAAATCTCAGCCAACTATCAGCACTCAGTTTGGCTGCAGCTTGTAGTTGAAGCTCGAGGTCTCCGGCTGCCATTCACAGACGAGCGAAAGATTCGGATTGATGAACTTGTCATGGCCCCTGGCATCGCCCACCTGCCCCTTAAGCTGTTTCTGGGGCAGCTTCCTGTCCATGGCGTTTGGATTCGGATTGGGCAGCCAGTAGGCTGGTGGCTCCGGCAGCTCGAGCGGCATCGGTGAGTCCATTAACGGCACGCTATTATTCAGACTCTGCTCGCGAAGCTTGCCGCGACTGAGCACATAGCGAACCTCGTTGGATGACACAACATAGCTTCTCAGCTCACTCAAATCGAAGTGAGTGAGCACGCAGCTATCCGTGGGCTCCCGTTGATGCTCAATTAGGTGCGCAGCCATTAGAATACAAGCAACATCCACGCCGCTCATGGCGGCCAGCGAGGCCAGAGGCACCAACGGCAGCCCATTGGACTTGGTGGCGGCGTAAACTTTCTCGCCCAGCTGCTGGTAATAATTCGCTTGGGACTCGGCGACCGAGCTCGACTGGCCTGCTGCCTCTGCTAGCTGCGGCTTGTGGAACTGCTCCGGCTGCAGCTCCGACTGCTGCTCCGACTGCTGCTCCGGCTGCTGCTCCGGCTGCTGCTCCGGCTGCTGCTCCGGCTGCTGCTCCGGCTGCTGCTCCGGCTGCTGCTGCTTTGGAGGAGTCGAGCACTGGAGCTGATCCAGCTTTCCTTTCATCTGTTGCTTCTGCCGCTTAAGTGGATTGTTGTCAGGGCAACTGTCCAGCTCCTGCTTGACCTTAGCCAGTTGCTGCTGCTGCTTCCTTTCCTTTTCCCCCTTCTGCTGTTGCACCTTCGACTTCGACTCCAGCCCTACGCCCCTGCGGAGTTTCTGGACTTCCTGCTGCCGCTTACGTGGATTCCGCTGAACGACTCTTGGTTCCTGTTCATATTGTTCGTTCTGGCACGTTTCTAGGTACTGCGGCTGCTGCAGTAGCGGCTGTCTGTATTGGAGAATTCCGCGGTTGCCTTCTAATAGCGCCTGCACATCCTTGAGATGTTCCTCCTGCTCCTTTCGCGGCTGCTTGTTTTGGGGCAGAGACTGCTTCCTATTGGATTTTCCATGTGGCTGCTTCCACGGCTTCTGATCCTGCTGTTGGGGCAGTTCCTTCTGCTCCGGGAGCTGTCGTAGCTGCTGCGACTGCTGCAGCCCTGGCTGTCTGTTATGGATCATTCCCTGCTTGCCGTTTAATAGCGCCTGCACATCCTTGAGATGTTCCGCCTGCTCCTTTCGTGGCTGCTTGGTTTGGGGCAGAGACTGCTTCCTATTGGATTTTCCATGTGGCTTCCGCGGCTTCTGATTCTGATGTTGGGGCAGTTCCTTCTGCTCCGGGAGCTGTCGTAGCTGCTGCGCCTGCTGCGCCTGGTGCAGCCCTGGCTGCTCGCGCTGGAACAGTTCCGGAACGTATTTGGAGTGTTGCTTCTGCCACGGCAACTCTTCGCGCTGCTCCGGCTGCTTGAAGTGCAACTGCTTGATCTTCTCTTTGTTCTGCTCGTGGAACTCTGCCAGTTGCTGCCGATGCTTCTTTTCCTTTTCCTCCTTCTGCTGTTGTTCCTCATTCATCATCGACTCCAGCTTTAGGCGATTGCGGAAAATCACTTTCCTGCTTTCCTGACGCGCTGCACTGTCGCTCCACCAGTTATAACGGCGCTTGTAAGGCACCACTTGGTTCGCCTGCTTCAGTTTGGGATAGTAGACCAGATTGCTGGCAAAAAAGGGCGCATCCGCATCTGGGGGCTGGCTTGAGGCACAGCGTAAGCCAGTGAAGTGCCCGTGGCTCGTCGGGACTGGCAACTGCTTACCGGAATAGTTCTTGCGGCGCTTGGCCGCCTCCGGCAAGGCCGCAGCACCAGACACGCTTTTCTGGAAGCGGAGTCAGTTGACCATTCGGCTAATGCATAAAGTCCACTTACCTCGGCTTTTTCAAAAGGATTCATTTCCAAAATACTTAATGTCCAATTTGCGAATTAGAAAATCACGAACGACTTTGTTCTGCTCTCTTCTCGACACGCGCGTGAAGTGAATGAAAATTTTCTTATTCCACTGACGTTTGCTAAGCAGGGCTCCAAAAGAGGTCAGTAGTGTCTGTCCGGCAATATCGAAATGTGAGAAAAATATCGATAGTGCCAATCCTTAGAATCAATGCCCATTATATGAAGCGATTAATTGTGAAATTTAATTTATATATATTTATTTATTTCAAAGGAGTATATTGTCCGGCCCGCTGTTTGTCCCTCTGCATGTCCTTCCGTCTGTCTCTCCGTCCGCATTATATTGAATCTGCAGCCATCGCAGCATAAATACGTTGGCAGCCCTGTCTTGTAAACTGCTTGGATTTATCCGATACGCCCCGGAGGGTCGTGCCAGGCCGGAATATACTATATCTGGTGTGACGACGCGGCTTAAGCTGCTAGATGCGAGAGAGTTGCAATTTTCAATATATGATTTTATATATATTTATTTATATATATAGATATTTATAGATATATATTAATGCCCATAGGGGCATTGCTACATGGAAGCTTGAGCAGAGAAGTAGAAGTAAAAGTAGACTCTTCTCTTCAGATCAGGGCGTGGCAAACTGGGGAAAGAAATCATATATATCCCTTAGCTTGTCTCTTCAGAAGCACTATCTATCGCCTAGAGCACACTTGCCTGATCTCCTTACTCTCTCTATGGGACTCAAGCTGAACTTGGATAAATAAAGCTTCTACTCCTGAAATGAATACAAATTGTGAATGTTAATCGATGTTCCGCTATATCCATATATCTCTTCAAGCTTAGTTGAGCAGCTTGGACTCCCCCAAAGAAAATGAGAGCTCAGTGTGTGCTTGGAGCACTTCTTGCTGTACTCGTGAGTATATTTTCATTTTCCATTTATTGTTATTATTTTGGACTTATTTGTTCTTCTTTTTTTTTCTCTACTTTTTATGCACGTTTCGAGCTCACGTCGCTGCTTAGTTGATAAACGAACGCGTTTGCGAGCGGACCTGCCACAAGGCGAGAAAAACAACTGAAATTCAAAGTGAATATCGCTTGAGGATTATAAATATATATATACATATAAATGGAAATTTGGGTAAGTAATAGAATATCATTAATTGAAATACGTGTGAGCTGCATACGATAGTGCCAGCTCTAAAGCTTATACAGATATATATCTGTATAGGTGCCATATCTATTTGGCATTTTTTTGACAGTTCGTTATGCAGTTTTTTGACAGCTCAATTTGATTTTGATATATATTTTATATAATTTCTGAAAAATGAAAAATTAAATATATACACAATGAGTAGCTCCAAAAATTGGGGTAATCTTTATGTTCTTCGGCACATGTTTTCTTTGTTTCCATAAGCTTGCAAGGAAACTGACTCTGACTCAAACTATAGATAGTATATATATTATATATAACCTCAGCAGACTTTCTCAAATCAGCTTCGTTTGCTGCTCTTAGCTCAGCGACGAGTCACCACCTTGTTTTCGCCTCTTTGTTTTTGTTTTGTTATTCGCGCTTTATTTGCCTGACTTCCTTATGTTATTTGCATTTACCTGAGCGTTTGACGCGCGTCCCACTGAAATAACTGAAACGAGAGTCAAACATGACACGCTGACACCATTTGTGCGGCCCGCCCACACCAGCCCTCTCTGTCGCTGGCTGATCTGCAGTTAATTTGCGTATGCCCCAATTTGCTCCAAAGGGGAGCTGCACACACATAATGGCTCTGACTCACGGCTGGAGCATTCGCTCGCGATAAAGCTGAAGCTGAAGCTGAAGCGCAATTGGCATAGGCTGGGGGAGTGGCGGGATTGCTTGCATCCATGGGATGCGCATGTATGTGACACGCGCGCGTGTGTGTGTGTGTGTGTGTGTGTGTGTGTGTGTGTGTGTGTGTGTGTGTATCTAAAGAGACGCTAACTCTGGCTAAGATCGTACGTGCCCGGAGCTGCCTCGAGCGCCAGCTCAAAGGCAATCGCACACACACCTCAAGCGCGTGCACACAAGACTGCAAAAACAACAACAAAAAGCATTTAAAAGCGCTGCACAGAAAACGCGCATTGGGCTCTGTTTAGAATTGCGAGCACAAAGCAGAAAGCCAACTGCGCTTATCGCACCTGCCGAGGCGCACGCTCGCCCTCGCTCGCGCATCCAAGTTTCAAATCAAAGCTCGCGCAAAGTTGCATTAGAAAGCTTTGGGCACAGTGGTCCATGGGTCAGGCAAAACACGACATGCGCCTGCATGTCCAGGCCGGCAGGCTGCCAGGCTGACAGGCCATAACTACCTGCTGGCTAGCCGCAATGCGTTCTTAATCGCTTTACAGGTAGCAGCTTACCAGCGTTCGCCTGCCTATAAAGGTGTCCGTGGGTGGTCGCCTGCAAGCAGTTGACTTTACGCGCTGATCCTCATAGGTCTACAAACAAACGTAGCTGAAAAGTGGTGAAGAATAAAAGTAAACAAAGAAAATTTAAGGAAAAATCATTTTACATCTGTGTAATTAGGTAAGTTCTAAAAATATTATAATTACTCAATACTAAATTATATTAATAATCGTAACAGTTCTCATAATTCAGTTGAAATACCCCTATCTCATATCGATTTATTCGACTTTCAATTATTTCGAATAGATTTATTTGATTTCAATTTACATGCGCGCGAGCCACTGTGCGCTAATCCCTAGTTTAACAATGGCCGTCGCTTCGCTGTTTGCCCAAGTGCAAAGAGAGAGCCCAAAAACGAATAACATTAAAATGAAGTCGCAATTAGCATTTCCTTAACATAGCATATGCTTAGCGCGCAGAAATAGAGCGAACAGAGCGAGAGCACACGCGCTGCAGCGCGCGCGCGATTGGTGTGAAAGCTTTCTGTGCTGCAGCTGGGAAGCTTTCTGGGCGCTGCTGCTGCGCTGCCGCTCCATGACCGCAAACCCAATGACGACACTTGAATTGGGTTAGGCGCAATTGGAGACATGCGTCAGCTGCGCAGCTAGCGCTAGCGTTTGTCTGTTTCTTTGTTTGCCAAGCCACCTCGACGCCGGCGTCGCTGTTACAATTACACATGCAGTGGCCGACCGTAGGCAGCGCAAGTTCATTCGCTCACACACAGACACAGACACAGGCACGCACGACAGAGACGCTGCGCTGCCGCAGCCGCTGCCCGTCCATGCTGAGCTTCAATCATACTCGACGGCCGCAGACGATTATTTTGTTGTTGCTAGTCAACAAGTTAGGCAGTTGCGCGTGCAATTTCTGGCGCTAGTTTTAAATACGATATTCGCAAAATCTTCAAAAAAAATACCCGATTAATATACCAAATCAAATACCACACACCGATTTGCAATCGGGTTTAATATTAGTTGACTGTCAAACAGATTTGGATTTTTTTTTCTGGTGTCGTGTCCTCGTGTTACTTGTGTGGAAGAAATTTCTCAAGTGCTGCGTAAAACAAATTTCGAGCACCGCCAAATTTTTGACGTCAGCCGCGCGACAAGCAGGTCGGAGATAGTCCATTCTGTGTGAGTTTTTGGCAGCCTACATACATATGTACGTAGCTGATCGTCTAACCAACTTTAAAACTATGCGCGTGCTCTGGCCACTAATACAACCACAACTAGGCAGAGAAGAAAATCTTGAAGAAGCAGGCAGAGCAGAAGCAGCGCAGGGAAACCCCTTGAACAGCCCTCGCGACGAAAGTGAGCAAAATGCAAGTGATACCAGTGAGCACGTATAACGGTAATCCGGGCGCATCGATGGCGTACAAGCGCAAGCCCGATCAGCAACAGGAGCAGCGCCGCAAGCAGCAGCGAAGCGGCGACAGTAATACATACACTTACAACTACAAAGACGACATCAATGAGAACTATAGCGGCTACGGCTGCGTTAGTCCTAGGCAAACTGTCAAAATGTTTTATAATTCGAATGTGCGTTCAATGCATTGGCTCAAATACCGTACACCGACATATATAGCGGCACCAAAAGCAACAAATACACCGATTGCAGCAACTACAATGCCATCAGCATTGCCCAACTACAACAACAGCTACAACAACAACTACAACAACGATCTACAATTAACTACAAACTCTGTACCAGCACCAACAACAACGATGACATGTGAGTCTCTTGTTTTTGCCTTTGCGTATGTCTTCGTGCCTTACGCTAAGTCTGTGCTGTCTTGTTTTTGTTTTCCTCTTTGCTTTGTTTTTGTTTCGCGCATAAACAGAGTCAGCGTTATCGCGTTGCACGTTTTGCACTAGCAGCAACAACAATAACAGCAAACAGCTGCGCGCTTGTAAAGAAAACAGCTGATTGCCGCGACGGAGCGTACAGTGGGCCAAGGTGCGCGGTCATTTATGCAAATATTTAAAGGGCGTTTAATTAGATAAAAAAAAGTATAATTTAATATGAAAATGAGTGAAAGTATTAGATACATTATATATGTGAGCTATAGAAAGAACTAGTTCCTTTTGCATTTACAGCAGCAAACATTGCAAATAGATATAACTTTTGTTACATTATGAGTTGCGTTAGGTAATTAGCAAAGTCTAAATCATAAATGGACTTTAAATAGATAGATTTAGAGAATAATTGACATATTTTGATTAAAATTATATATAAGCTATATATATCGGAGAGATGACATGGAAATATTACTAGAATACAAAGAGTAGCAAGGTAACGCTATATAGAACTATTGATTAAGTTCATTTGACAAACTATCTTATATGTCAATTATAATGATATATCATTTATAATCTAAATACACACATTTATCTAGAATTAGTTATCTCTCAATACCAAGTAAAAGCCAAAAAGTTTCTAACAAAAATGTAAACTTTATGGATTTGTTTATCAGTCTGTTTTAGGGGTAAACACTTACGCGCTGCTATTATATTTAAGCACTGTAAAACACACATTTCCGAGAAGCAAAGTCCCATGAATCAGTGTTGCGCCGAAAACACGACAATTGTCGATCTCTCGCCCCGGGCCACTATCTATCTGGGCATCTATCTTCAGTCTGAGTAGGAACAGATTTATATTTGATTCGAGTGGCGTCGCTGACAACCCGGCAACGATGCCGGCCAAGGATAAACAAGGCATTACGCGTGACGCTCTCACATCTATATATTTGTGCATATATTTATCTGCTAAGCAATGCGCCATTAAGAAAATAATAATTAAAATCATAAATGCAAACACATGCACTTAAAAGACGAAGATCAGCAACAACGGCAAAGGCAGCAACTACGGCGAGGCAACGCACTCAAAGAGGTTAAAGCACGGCAATGAACTTGAAAGCCGAAAAGTTTGTTGTTTTCGAGGTTAAATATGCCGCCCCACTGTGCGTCTGTGTGTGTGCGTGTGTGAGTCTGCCAGCTAGGGGCGCGGGCAGCGCTCACTTCGGGGGTTGTTGGGCTTTTCGGTTTGGCATTGGCATTGGCATTGAATATTTCTCTGCAGATTGCCTTGAGCTTTCTATTGCGCACCCCTTTCTCACTCTCCCCCTCCCTCTCTCTGTCTGTTGTTCTGCTCAGTCTTTTGCTATCGTTAAAAATTATCAGCAGTTTCTGTTTAGCGTCGCATATCGAACAAACCCAAACGAATTGCCCAAAATTGAATAAACAATAGGTTCAATGCACTAAACGCGCAGTAGAATTCAATTGCCAAATATAAAAGCATTCACACATCTCTCTCTCTCTCTCGCTCTCTTTCACTCTCTCTCACAAACAGACACAACGATATTCAAGCAGTGAGCTTTTTGCGCAGAGCTTTTAGCTTGCCCATCTGCTGCTGCTGCGGCTGCTGCTGTGCTGTTAGCTAACAGCGCGCTGTTAATGCACACACACTCAGGCTCTGTTATGCTACCTCAACATTTGCTGCTGTTATCGCGCAGATCTTTTTGATTTTGTGACTTTTGAACGTGTTGCCCATTCAACCCGCTGTTGCTCATGGCGCAAATTTATATATTTTCACATATTTGTCATACGCCAACTTATCGGCAAATTGTTGCGATAATTCTTTATATTACGCATACGCCGCCGCCGCCGTCGCCGTCGTCGTATCTGCTGCAGCAGCAGCAACGCGCATTTTGATAAATGTTGCGTTTGCTTTTAATTTATTTATTTTTACTTTCTGCTCTCAATTAACAGCAATGTCAATGGAACTTGATGCAATTCCACTTATTTATAATTGCGCACAATATTATCGTACTGAAATTGTGATGTATATAAATATATATCCGTATGCATTTGTTTCATCAGAAGCTAAATCAACTGTGACTTTAAAGTGTTCACAGTAATATATATATATTATATATATATATATATATAAATTTTTAAAATTTATACTTAAAGCAAATATCACGCATACGCAGCATTGACATTAGATTAAAGTAAAAATATGAAATTAAAAAAAAATGTAACTTGAAGTTGAATATATTTGAAGTTTATATTTAAAAATAAATTTTTTAACAAAAAAAAAAATTAATTTAAAAAGAAAATTTTTAATTAAAAAAAAAAAAATTATAAAAAAAATAAAAAAATATTAAAAAAAATAAAAACGTAATTTATATTTTTAAAAAATTTTTAATATATATATTTTTTTTTAATTTTTAATATATATATATATATTTTTTTTTTTTTAATTTGTATATAATTTTATTTTTACACAGTTAGTATTATTAACTGGGTTAAATTTGATTTTGATTTATACTTTATTAAATAGTTTCAATTTTCTTTTCTTAATATTTTGTTTATTATTAATTTTTGCAATATTTTGTTTGATTAAATTTGTTGTTATTTTGATATTCAATTGTCGCCGTCAAATATTAATGACGATGATGCTGCTGTTTGTTGCGCTCATGAATCGCCGCAGAAGACGCAATTACAACGCGCTTAATGTCAGGCTGTCTGTCGCTTCCAATAAGACTTCCGCTGCGCCAACCAGACGAGCGGTGTTAGTCGAGTGCTTCCGCCAGCGGAGCTTAGTCAATGCTTAACCGAAATGCAGTTATGCCACGTGCCACAGGTGTGCGGGCGTGTGTGTGTGCGAGTGTGTGTTTGTATTTGTGCATTACTTCCTGTGCGTAATCGGCAGATGATGTTGAACAAAGAGAGCAACAGACAGGAAACGAGGCGACGAAGCAACAAAAAAAACAGCGAGAATTCTTGTTTTCGTTTTCGTTTTTGTTGGTTTTATGGCCGACCATGAGCCAAGAATGCAGCGCAATGCAAATTGAATGACAACATGCACAATGTGCTGATAATTTGCAATTTATTAATTATTTAGCGCGCACGCCCAGCGCCGCCTCTGCGCGCCCCCTTTTGGCACAGTCGAAATGTCGCCTACCCCAACAAGTTGCGTTGCGTCGCGGCCGCAAGGCAAGGACAGCGACGCGCCCGTGGCTGAGGTTGTTGCTGCCACAGATCGTTTAGCGCTTCATACACACACACACACACAGACAGACATGCATATAGTCTCGTCTATATAAGTTGGTTCAATAAACCTGGCCCAATATTTTGAAATTGCGCCAGTTGAACGAACTGCGCTGCCGTTGGCGTTGCCGTTGCCGTTGTTGCCCAATGGCCTGCAGCACGCGCAACAGTTGTCGCCATTGCCGCTGCCGGCGTCGCAGCTATCATCAAATTAACAGAACAGACAGTTCAAGCACCTGCAGCGACGCGACGCGACGCGACGCGCTTAGCTTTTTCTCCCTCTCTCACACTCTCCCCTACACACACATAGGCACGCTCACACGCCATATGATTGATGTTAGCGCGTGCAACGAGCACAACAACAGTAACAGCGGCCGCTGCTGCTAAGCCTTTAACAGCAAAAGCCATAGCAGCAACGGTTCGTTTCATCGATAAGCTTTTCGCCAACTGTTGAATTGAATTGTTGACGGCCCAACTAAGCTACTAGGCAAAGAAGTATTGGAATATTTAAGTGAATGAAGTATTAGATCTATGGAATGGATATATATATATATATATGATATATATAAATAATATATATAAAGCTCCGTTTGGCTACACATCAATCTAATGTAGCTAATGTAGCAGTAAGCAAGTAAGAGTGCTCTGGTCGGGAGTGCCCGACTAGCAGATACCCTGTCCTATCCTATCCTTCTCTTATAGCATACACACACAGCACACACACACCTCTCTCTCTCTCTCTCTCTCTCTCTCTCTCTCTCTCTATTTCTCTCGCAAAACTTATACACTCTGCACGTCACCCATTTTTAATAAGTATGACAAAAATACCCAAATGCGATTAAAATGTCATAAAACCGTTAAGAGTTGCAATCAATATTCACAAATCATTCTGCCCTTTGGCTGATAACAGAACTTCCGCAAGGACAGGCTCAGTTAACAGCGCGCTGTTAAAGTTCTATCAATAGAATCACTTAACATTTCGCTGCTCTGTAGTATGTAACTATGTTGATTATGTTAATGTTATTTCTGTTAACTCTGTTATGTCAACTAAGTTAGCAGAATTAACTCTGTTATGTTAAATATGATAATTATGTTAACTCTGTTATTTCTATTAACGATGTTATTTACTAATCTTACCTTCTGTTTCCTTCTTTTCTTCTCTTTCAGGTAAGTTAACAATTTAGATTTCTGTCTTTTCTCATGCATCCAACAATTATATGGGTAAGTGCTACTGTTTTAATGCGCCACGCCCCAAAAATCATACATAAAAGACACGTCGCGACGTGAGCGAAAAAATTCATAAATACATTTTTTTTAAATGCATAAATAAATAAAAAATGTTAAAAAATTTGCAATTATTTATGATGCTAAACGCGTTAGAAATTGCGCATTTGCAAAGAGACTCAAGCGACAACAACCGACAAGTGACATATTAAATGTGAAACTTGTTGCATTTGTATAAATTTCGAATAGCGCATAAATTTGGAGTAAATTTATCAAAAGGCCATAAAAAAATATTTCAAGAGAAACGAACCAAAACAGGAAATGTGTGGGTGTGCATAGCAGCCAGCGCATGGTAGGGGCTGGGGGCGGGCAGGGGGTTGATAACATGGTGTGGGTCTGTGCCAGGCCAAGTCCTTCGCTGCGGTTCAACGAACCAACGAAAAAAGTTGCCGAGCCAGCTCCAGCCACAGCTAAACTTTGGGGGCCAACTGCGTAGCGGGCCTGGAGACAGCTGCAGAGAAAGAGGCAGAGAGAGAGAGAGAGAGAGAGAGGGAGGGAGAGGGAGGGAGAGGGAGAGTGAGCGAGGGTTGCAATTGCGCGTCGCATCGCACCGCAGCGAGTCATTAACATTTTGGCAGCGATGTTTCATTGAACCTGAGCTCAGCCAGATAGCATTAAGATTTATACACACACACACACACACACAGAGCGAGTGAGGCACACGTTGAGCAAGCGAACAGATGTTGGCCTGACGCCATCTGCTGGCCGCATGACGAAACTCGAAACAGTATCACGCATCACGCATTGTGCAAGGACATCTGCTCGCGCGCTCTTAAGGTTGTTGCTCGCTGAGATGCCCCATTATGGGCCGCGATCGCTTCATCAATTGAGCAAACAAACAAAGAGAGGGACAGAGAGGGAGAGAGGAAGAGGGTGAGACAGACACACCTGGAATACGCACACACCTGGCTGCCAGTTTTGACATATGTAAGCAGCTGCCTGAATAGAGTCATATATAGACGTGTATCTGTGAGTGCGATCTTTTCTATATATTTTTAAATATTCACAAAAAAACGTTGAAATTGTTAAAAGTGCAGACGAGACTTACTTATGCGTAGATAGTTTTTAGTAAATCTTCTATATGATTGACATTTGAAAATATTTGCATTCTCTATTAGAATTTTTTTGAGACTTTTAAAAATTAGAAAAAAAAAATTCTGAAAATTAAGAAACAATAGTCAATGCTTGTTAGGAATTTTTGCTATTTAATTTACTTGAGCAAAAAATATTTAAGAATATTTTTTATTTTATTTTATTTTATTTATTTATTTTTTTTTTTTTGTAGTTTTTGTTTCTGTTTTTAAGAAATTTAGGGCTGACTTTTAAATATATATTTAGTAAATAAATTCATTAAATAAAATTTTAAAAATTTATTTTTAAAAGTATGTTATTTTTTTTAATTAACGGAAAAATAAAAAGTGAAATATGCTCTTTACTTGATTTAGTACCGAATGTATATATATTTTTTTTTTAAATTTTTTTGTCCTTTTTAGTCATATAAAAATTTGTTATAGTATTTTTACTTTACAAAATTCTTTTTAACTAACTTTTTTTTGTAGAACATATAATACATATTTATATATAGACAACGTGCTATAAAGAATTACAAAACTTTGCCAGTTAATCTATAGTTGGGCTAAAACAAAATATTCCATGTTTAATCGAAGGGAAATGCCAAGGAAAACAAAATGTCAAGGATGTGGCAGTTGGGTAAACTTTGGCGCTGACGTGGCTCGCATGCACTTCATACATATAGGTATAGGTAGATGGCCATATAGATAGACAGATATATATCTGACTCTATGTGTTTTATTTTAATTACGAAACACGCATCGAGCTCAAGCAGAGGACTTGCATGTGGTTGGCTTGGAAGGCCAAAGTTTGCTTTTGTCGACCAAAGGGACTGTTACTAGGAGCAGCCAGCCCCACGCCCTGCCCCAGTCAACCCTTATGTCTGAGGTGACTCGCTGTGTGTGCCCCTTACCTTGTGGCAGCAGGCGTACGTGTCCATTTGCATTCGGCTGGCAGCAGTAAAAAATCAATCAATGGGGTGCAAACGACTGAATGATACCCTAAGACTTCAAGACTTTGAGCTGGGCAGGGGCATAGTTTGATTCATCCTCTTCAGTTCCCAAGGCAGCATCGCAATGCGAGAAGAGCCCCCTCGTGATGCCGCTCAATGGCACTCGAGTGCCACCCTTTGTGGATCGCCGTGCTCAAGTGGCGCACAGTGGTTGCATGTTGCATGTTGCATGCGTCTAATAAGCGCATAAGTTGTTATAATGGCCCGGGAAACCCCTTGCTAGGGGTAGTTCAATAGAGCCCCAATTTAAGCCAAGGCTAAATATGCTGCTAAATGCGGCCAAGTGTCAGACCTCAAGTTAATTGAATTGTTCCGATAAACATCTTATGTATGCATATACACACACACAGACAGATATATCCGCATATATACTGTAGTCAATCATAGAACCAAGTGAGATCACATTTTAAACATACATCTGCACATATATAGATATTTATGAATATATATTATGCATTGATTCCATTAAAATTTTGGTTATTCTTAAACAAGTTTAGCCAAAATTCATTCTGAATCAGCTTGACTCACGTGCTATTTGGCATTTTGTTATTACGATCGCCAAACCGCGTGCTATTTCATTAAGAGCACTCAGCTAAGAGAGCGAGAGCGAGAGCAAGAGCGAGCGAGCGCGTGCAAGAGTAAAGCAAAATGAAAAGAGCTGACTCAGCACAGTGGTTAACGGCCGAGAGAACACAAGTTCAAATGTGATGAAATTCATTAATTAAAAATATAGTATGTAAAATATATGTTTTTTTATATATATTTTATGTATATATATTTGATATTTGATTTTATAAAAAATTATAAATTTTATATTCTATAAATAATTTTAAAATTTGCTTAAAAATTAATTTGCATTCAAACAAATAGTTCGCGCCCACGGTGCAGCTCACATTGAGAGCGAGCGCGAGCGGCATGATAACATAATGCTGCGCTCATTTTGAACAGCTAACAGTGCCAAAGTGAGTTAGCATAGACATGTGCTAGCGTTTCGCGTGAGCGTGTGTTAATTTTAGACGAACTCTCTGTAACGCTCCTAACAGCGGCAGCGCAGCGCAGCGCCGCTGCAAGAAAGTCAATAAAGCAAACATGTTAAGCTTAACATAAGATGCAGAAGAAGCAGAAGCAAAAACAAAGCCGAACGAGACGGACGTGTGAACGGTCGGTCGGCGCGCGCACAAGCATAAATCGCGATTCTGAATTCCGGTCCCGTTTTTCGTGTGCATTTCAATATAAACGAAAATCATAAATTATATATGCCCAGCCGTCGCGAATTGCCCAATTCAATTTGATTTATAAACACGTATATATATTTATAGTTGTTTTTGTTTTTGGGTAGTTTCTGTTTGTCTGCGGCAAATGCAATTGTGGAATTGCTGTTACAGTTATTTAACGGGTCCATGCAAAACAAAACATGGCGTTACAACATTGCCTGCCAGTAGCAACAACAACAGCAGCCGCAACGAGAAAAGCAAGAGCCAAACCGATTACAACAACAACAACAACACAACACTGGCACGTAAACAAGCCAAAGGATACGCAGCACAGGTTGCCACAGACAACAATTACCGCAAGTAGCATAGAGTAGTGACCGAGGCGGAGCAGCGGCAAAGCAAAAAGAAAACAAAAAGCTACAAAAAAACGTTTGAAAAGGCAAATAAAAGCAAAAAGTAAAGAAAAGGAAGAAAAGAGAGAGAGAAGAAACTCTTACGAAACGTGAATAACGAAATTTGCCAAGAATCCAATTGGATGACATGCAGCTGAAGTGCAATTGGAAGCAAATCGAAAATCTAAAATAATCTAACAAAAAAGAAAAGAAAAGAAAACCGAAAAGAGAAAAAGAAACGCGCGCGCGCTTGCGCCTTGAGAAAAGATCAACAAAAATTCTTAATCTTAATATAATTTGCGTTAAAAATTATTTTTTAGTTTTATTTTTTATGTGCTAAGTGTGCAGTGTTTAAAAATAAGTTAATTAACTAACTAAAGCCAAAACAAATACAAAAGCAAAATGGAGCAAATCACGAACTACTTTGAGCACATGGATTACGTGTCCTTCAGCGTGATAGCACTGCCCTGCGTTATCATCGCCGTCTACGGATTCCTGCAGGTGGCCAGCGGCCTGGCCAAGGGCAAACGTAAGTGCAGCATCAAGTCTTATATCTATAGGTCAATTCCAATCTGTGACTCAGTTCGCGATGCGAGTGCAAACTGTGACGCATCAACTGTTGAGCGTTCGGATTCCTGGAAGCATTCTTTACGGATACACTCGAACGTATTCAAAGAGATTCTGTTCTTTTAGCCAGGCAATGAGTCAGACTTTAAGTAGCATTGGATTGCAGGAGAATTGTCCAAGAGAAAATGGACTTCTGTTAGCTAACATGCACTGTTATTTGCTAACATTAGTCCTGTATACTGAAACTTAACATTTAGGTAACATAAAAACTTCAACTTCTCTAAACACGTCGGCGCTCTAATTGCAGCCAGGCAAATGTTGGCTTAAACTATTCTAGTTAGAATTCACTAACCCAAATACCTAAATGGCGTAGATCATAGCCCACTGTGACACATAATTCCAGCATTTGCTAAGCAAATAATATTAAAGAAAAAATATTAAGAATTTAGCAGGCTTTTCAGGCATGAAGTTTTAACAGCTGCAGCGCGTTCTTAATGCAAATATTTCTGCTTCTTCTTCGTCTTTTCGAACTGGGTCTTTCCCATAGAACATGACGCGTGCTGCTCATAGTATAAGTTATATATATATACTTATATTGTTGATATAGTATATATATTAATAGCCCCAAACTACAAGTTGAAAACGTGTTTAGCCGCAAAGACCGACGACAGCTAAGTAATTGCGTAAAATCCCGTCCAAATGTGCCAGAGAGTAAATTAAGTATATGTTATATATATATATATATATATATATATATATATATATATATATATATATATATATATATATATATGAACTACTTCTATATCATATATACCATATGTATATATATGTCTGCGCTTCAGATGGCATGCCGGGCCTGACCTATCCCTCGTTGTTTTGTATTTCTGTTCAGAATCACAATTTTTCGTGCAGTATCTCGAATGATAACGACGTTCAACAAATTAGACTATACTATATTGGAATATATATGTAAACATATACTTATATATATATAAAAGAGAAGAGAACAGATATATATATATATATATATATATATATATATATATATATATATATATATATATATATATATATATATATATATATATATATATATATATATATATATATATATCTGCTCATCCTACATAGGATTCGTTGGGAAGATAAAGATCGCTTCTAAAAGAACAGATGGAAAGCGAGGAGAGATGATGAGAAAAGGCGGCAGGAGATGGGAGAAGACGAGAAGAGATATATATATATGAGATGAGAAGATATATATTTTATCTTCTTTTTATATCTTCTCCCGTCCTCCCAAGCAATGAGACGCAAGCAGATGGAAATAAACGTGGGTAGAAGATAAGTAATTTATCTATTTTCTTCTCCTTTCTTCCCTTGTCTTCCCATCTGCGCCAATCTACTCTCCTCTCATTTTAGCTATCTTTTGCTGACATATACGTAGCTTCATATATCGTATATCGATTATCGTATCTTCTATTCTCTTGTCCTTCCGTCCCCCATCTCTCCCCGATACAAATTTCACAAATCTCTTAAGAAATCGTCTTTGTTTTCCGACGACTTCTCATACTCTTTCCCTTAGCCTCATTTAACAGTTAGGCAATCAACCAAGTCTTCAGGCTAAAAATATAGCTAAAAAAATAAAAGTAAATAAAAAAACCTAAGATATAAAACTTGAATCAAGTTTTTTTAGTTACGATCCAAAACACGATGTTTACATAATTCGAACAACTTTCATTCCCAACTGAACAAAAAATCCGATTCGAACTGTCGCCAAAAGCCAAAATACAAACCGAAAGACAAAAAACTAATTGGAAATTAGCACAGCGAAGCATTTGGCGGCTGACTTACTTTCTTTTCGGTTGAGAAAGGTCTATTGTGTTTCTTTTTCTTTCTTCTATTCCATAATAAACGGGTGTGAGTGAATGCAAATAAGAGCAGAGGCTGCATAAACAGCCAAGTCAGACACACACCCTTGACACACACACACACCCAAACACACACACACAGCCAGCTAGACTAAGTTAACATTTTTCTTTTCTTTGTTTTTGTTTTTGTTTTTGTTAGTTTTCTCGATTCTATTTAAATGTAGATTTTATTTGCTTTATTTATTTATTTATTTAGTTTTATTCCGCTTTTTTCTGCTTAGCTATTTGTGTTGACTTTGGTCTTGTTGTTGTTGTTGTCGCTGTCTTTGGGCACTCGCAAATTGAGTTCACTTATTTCTATATGTGCTTAACTGCAGTGCTGACAGTGCCTGCCAAAAGTAGCTGTAACTGAACTGAGTTGATTAAGATGGAGCTGATTTGACTTGGAGAGCTTGGAGCAGTTAGGCTTAGTTCACTTGCAGAGCTGTTAACTGACTGTTAAGTATTTAACATGCCATAAAGGCTGTCTTCATATTGCAGATATCTAACAGTAGCTTAACAGTTGGCTAAAGTTAAGCTTTTAACATCATGTCAAAGTGGCTGTTAGCTTAACAGTAGCTGTTAACTCTACAAATCAATGGAATATTAGTAAATTAAAAGCCAGTTAGAACTTGAAGTTGTAATGAAGTTTAACTACCTGTCAAAAGTCGCTGTTAAATATATGTTAAGCTCATGGAATAGGCATTGATAGCAATGAAATGACGCTTAGCTGACAGTCAGAGCGGCTGTTAAGTTTGTCAACCACGAAACTCAAAACCACGAACGCGCAATGGGCAGTCGGTTATGCCCGACTCATTCGGATTTCATTGGATCTTTAGCCAGATTGTTGCATGCTGAACGATCTGTCAACTGCTGTAACTATCCCTAATTACAGTTGTCGTCGCTTTTAAGGTGGAAGCTTTTTTAGTTAGTTAGTTTAGACAGATGCGCAGTACGAACTACTGCCATTTGGCCCACCCAAACGATCATCATGATCATGATGATGATGATGATAATGAGATACGAGCGTTTTATAAGCTGTTGATTTGTTTCCATTTTTTGCTTGTTTCTGTTGTTGTAATTGCCGCCGTCTTAATCTAAATAATATAGTTGTTATTCCCTGTTGCCAGAGATTAGGCTGGCTCTGTGTAATTAGAGGCGCTTGAGAACACAGATCCGATGACAGCTGCAGCTTTGGCAAAAGTGAAACAAAAATACACGTTAATTTCCTGTCGATTTCAATAGCTTTCACGCAATGTAGTTTTAAATGTATGTGTATGATTATACAAATATATATATTTATATTCATATTAATTATACGCACTGTTGTTTGCCCAAAACGTTGGCTCAATGTATGCGAGCTGATATTATTATTATCTGCTATGCATATGCAAAACTTACAGATAATAATATGTGTAAACAAGTAGGGTTGCTCTGGAGGGGAGTACACGACTAGGAGCTACCCGAACCCCTGCGCTTTCATCAAAAATAATTCGAACTGCAGCCAAAGTCCTTGTGGAGTTTAGCTTTGAGTTGCAGCTATACAGTAGGACTGTTCTAGTTGGGAGTGCTCGACTGGGAAATACCCCTACCTCTGTGCAAAGCAGCAGCCAAAGTCTGTGTAGAGCTTACCTTTTCGACTTACCTTGACTATGCTTTTGCCACTCCTCCATCTCTCTCTCTCTCTCTCTCTCTCTCTCTCTCTAGCTATCGCCTCTTTCTCTGCTCTTTTGCCATCTTCTGCCCATCTCATGTTCGTTATACAATAATTTATGGCTTTAATCTATTTAATTTTGTGTTTTGTTTTCTTTTTTTTCTTTTTTCGGTTTTATTTCTGTTTGTTACACAATTTGCTGGGCCCTCGGTAGTATCATCATATGATTTTGATTATTGATAGCGCTGGCAAAAAGCAGAAAGCAAAAGAAAACATGTTTCCCTTGTTGTTACTGTTGTTTATTTACTTTTTGTTTATGTTCATTCATAGTGCGCGTTTATTTATTTAATTTATTTCAACTTTTATGCTAATTTGCTGGCATTTGGTCGCAGTTCTTGTTGATCCTAGAACCCAATTCATTTAGTATATATATATATATATTGGATACCCTGTAATATAAATTTTCTTCTTTTTTTTCTGTGCTAAAACTTTCCCAAATGAACTTTTTAGCTTCAGCTCTGGCTTAAATATAGTTTAATTTTCGTTTAGCTTTCTTTTCCACTCATTTCCCACAGTTTGGTGCGCGAGAAATTCTCACTTTTGCTTTCGTTTAGCAGCCTTAACTGTTTTGGCATGCGTGTCCGCCAGTTTAGCACATTTTTTTATTAAAATTCTCATTTCCAAATTTCATTTTTACATTTCACATTTGCTTAAGTAATATATATATATATATGGATACATCTTGTATATATATATCTCAGTTGACCTATATAAAGTTTAAGTCATGCAGCTGCCATGGCCTTTACATGTTTTGAATTGGTCTTTGAGCAGCTGCCGGGCCGGCTAACGGCTGGTTTCGGGTCGTGCCACGCGTGCTGCGTGCCGCGTGTCGTGACATAATCGGCCATGCGACAAAAAGCCAAAATTTGCATTCAATTAAACCAGCAAAAAAGTGAAAAGTCAAAGAAATGCCAAGCAAGATGAAGACACAGACGGAGAGAGAGAGAAAAAACTGTAGATGGCAGAAGCAACGGTAAATACGTGACATAAGAAAGGTCGTGGCCCATTGTCATGGCGTGGCCAAGAGCCGTGCAGAGTCGCGCGTCATTCACAGCCAGTTCAAGCCAGCTTTGGCTTCGGCCAACACTCACACACACACACACACGCGCAGAGATCACTTTTGATATTTCATTTCGTTTTTTATTTATTTATTTTTTTTTCGTCTTTGTCAATTTGCTTTTTCTTGGTTTTCTTCTTGGCCAAGTTGCTGATGGCCAAGTCCAAAGCCAAAGCGAAAGTTTTTGCTTCTTTACATTTTTTTGATTTCGTCGTTGTTGTTGTTGTTGTTTTTTTTGGTGTATTTTTTTTTGTTAACTTCTTATTTAACCTGGCTTCGTTTTCACTTTGCCTTGCTGCGGCGGCTGCTGTTGCTGCTGCTTGTTTGAACGTGCCGCAATTCAAAGCCAAGCAACATGCCACACACAAAATGTATGTGATATATATAGATATATACATATATATATAAATGTATATCGGTCCATGTGCATGTCTATGACATACCAAACATATATACCCATATATATGCACCACATACATATCGCATACACATAGATTCCACCCATCTCGCCCATTTCGTTGACTCATTTCATAAGCACATCAATTAGTTTCACTCACTAAATAAATTCATTTGTTAAGTCGTGCATACTGAAACTGAATTTGATTGATTTCATTTGAATAATTGAAAGTCATTTGTCTTGACGAGCGAATAAGTGACGCCGCATCAAATAGGTATCATAATAATGGATGTCTACTGATAATGATCAAAGTAATAATCATGTTTAATGATATGTTTACTCATTGTGATTATCGCATATATAAATATAAATTAAAGTTCTTTCATTAGTTTAATCATTATTATGATTGAATTGCCTTGAACTTCCCCGTTCTACGTATGCCTCTCGCTTCCACCTGCGCCTCTCTATGTGATTCTCAATGTGCCTGTCATTGTCATTAATAGAGTTACCACCAGTGTCGTTGCCATTAGCATTATTATTGTCATTGTTATCAGTATTATCATTGCCATTGTCATTGTCATTGTCATTATAGACATAGCTTATATCATTGTTATTAGTAATTTCATTATGTTTCTCATTGTTGTTCTTCGCATAGAGTTTACATATTATAACAATATTGTGAGGCTTCTGATCTAGAACTGATCATGGGCTTCATTCTATTCTTGGCTCACTCAGCTTGCATGTTCTGTGCACTGCTCTAGATCCACAGCTTAGCGTAAGTGAAACCTCATAATAGACCTTAAATTTTGCACTCAACAGCTTGCATATTAAATGTAAGTCAAGCGAGCAGAGGGAGAGGGCGAAGGCGAGCGTGAGAGATAGATATACTCTAGTTACTGGGGTGAAATTACTTACAGCATTTCACATTTGGTTTGTTTGGCCTTTGTTAATTATTATAGCCCAACTGGCGGCGAGTCTGGTTGACTGACTGACTGACGCTGCTGCCACTTTCTTCTAGTCAAGCAAAGCAGCAAAAATAAAAAATTTGCAATTTTTTTGTTGCCTTTTGGAGACTTTCGTTTTGCATGCGAAATGCGTCGTCGTCAGTCGCCGAGCGTGTGTTAGCAGGCGCTGCTGATTGAGCGTTGGCAAGTGTTATACAAGTAGCCGCATGCCCCAAATTGAGTGTAACCAATTTGGCCAACAGCGGAGTGAAACAAAAACGCCGCCGACGCCAGCAAACGCTGTGTGCAGTTAGATTAGGCAATGTTGGATGCAAAAAGCAGCTAAGATTTCAGTCAGGGGTCAGTCAAGCCAATCAGCCAACTTGGCTAAGTAGTTGGCCAAGCAGCCAGCCAGCCAGCCAGCCAGCCGGCCGGCTGAAGCGCAGCTGTCGGCCAAAAAGCAATAACTCAAATGCTGCGCGAGTTGTTTTCCGTTGTTAACACGTTTTCACGCGCACATAATTGCAACACACACACACACACGAGAGTGCTAAACACTTGTGTGTTCTTTGTGGTTGTTGTTGTTAGCGCCGAGTCACATTTTGCTAGTGTGAAAAAGGCATAACCGAAATTGAGGCTAATTGAAGGCACTTTTACTCTCTCTCTCGCAACATGTGGCAGCAGCAGCAGCAGCAGCAAATGTTGCCAGCAAAGTGTAGACATTCACACACACATACACACACACACACACATACATACATACATATATATATATATATGTCTATATAACTACATGTATTTGCTCAACAACTTGACATCAATTTGCTGGTCATAAGGCATCTTTAGCTCAGCTTATTGGCATCTTATAAGCAAACTAGTTTAGCTGGCGGGCTAAAACACATTGTCTAGCCAAAAAAAAAAAATCAAGTGTTTAAGCAGCATTAACTAACGCTAGTTGCTTGATTAACTGATTAACTAAAGGCAGTCACAAAAAAAAAAAAAAAAAAAAAAAAAAAAAAAAATTTCGGCAAATGAAAGAAAAACATCAATATATATATATATATATACATATATATATATATCTGCAGTATACCAATATATATTATTTATAAACAAACAGCAGAAAAAAATCTTCGAACTGGGTTAAGAGCCAGCTGTTAATAGCTCAATGTTATTGTCAGCTTCGAATCTGTGCGCAAGTAAATCTTGAGATGCTTTTTCTATTAGACGCATGCCCGCTCGCAAAGTGCAGAGAGGGTATATTAGCTCTATGTGCAGACTTGAAATTTGAAACTGTATATATGTTATAGTACAGTTAGCTCCGACTTTTAGAGGCGTCGCTAACTTTTGCGCCTTTTGGGGCGTGGCCATGTGGCAATAAACTGTGTCTTTTACAGCTTTGGCAGTGTTCTGGCATTGTCTGAGCACCACCTGAAGTTGAACTTAAAATATATAGAGCCACGCCCACTGGAGGCGTGTCATATGAAAATAACTGTCTACTGTAGCTCTAGAGCTGGAAAGTACGCCTTTTAGGGCGTGGCAAATGGCAAATGGCAAATGGCTTTTCTTAAGTTTGAGCACAAATTATATAGGCACGCCTACTTGGGGCGTGTAGATAGAGATAGAGATCTCTATATACCTGTTCTGTTGATTTACCCAGCCTTATATACAGCTAGATATTTCTTTTGGGGGCGTGGCAAACCGGATATGACTTCAGTATCAATAGTTTCCCAGATAGAGTTGCTTCTCTGCAGTCCCTCGCTCTCTCCTCGCGCGCGAGCATTACGCAGTCGGTGACGCCCGACTGCAGCATACTTAGCTAGTTTACATTTTGTTTTTAGTTTCTTCTTTAAGTATCTGTATTTGTGCGCAGGCACATACGCATGCAGATACGTTAAAAATTTCGTTTCTCTTTCATTGCGCCGTTTTTGTTTTGATGTCCCATTTCTGGTGACATTTCATTCAAAGCGAAATTCAAATAATTGTTGTGACAGCCCATAAACAGCAAATTTTGCACATGGATACAGAGATGGGTGTGTGTGTGTGTGAGGGGACAGGGGACAGGGGACGGGGGACGGGGGGAGGTGGGTTGGCTTATGCTCATGTTATGTTTGTTGCCAACTTGTTGATTTGCACACTCAGCCCCGCAGTGTGAGCAGCATTGCAAATGTTGTAAAGTCTCTCGCTCTCGCTCTCGCTCTCTCTCGCTCCCTCTCACACTCGCTTTCTGTGTATTTTCTTTTTGGGCATCAACAATTGATTTATCAGGCACTACACGTTTTACAATGAGCTAATATTAGAATTAACATGAGGAATTCCGCGTTCAGTGTAGCTGTGTTACCTGTTACCTGTTTGGCTGTTTACCTGTTTGCGGTATCAACCTTACTCTCATCTTCATGGCCCACATGATTTCCGCCAGTTATTTAAATATATATAAATTTTATATATATATATTTACTTTGATTATCTACTAACTTTCCCAACATGTACTTTTCTCTCCCTCTCGCTCTCTCTCTCTCTCTCTCTCTCTCTCTCTCTCTCTCTCTCTCTTTTGTTTGTATATGCGCTTCCGTTTGTATTTTGGCCTTTCACTCTGCCTATCTCCCTCACTCCCCCTCTCCCTCTCTCTTCAGCTGCCGTCTTCTGTGCTTCATGGCTATTTACTTATGTTTTTTACAGCTGCAATTGAGGTTACTTTCTATTTAAAAAATTAAATAAATACGAGCTCGCTTGCAAATAGAGCCCAAAGCTTATTTTATTATCTATTTCTGCTGTTGTTGTTGCTGTTTGGTTTTATTTTTCACACAGCTGCCGGCATGCATCAAAATTTGCCATAATTTTTCGAGAATTTTGCCCTTGTTTTAAGCATTTCATCTAGATCCCAATGCGACTTATTTAACAAATGGAAGATATAGTCGCTAGGTACGGATACAGATACAGATACAGATACAGATACAATACAGATACTTATGCTGTTTACTGTACGCTTTGCTGCCTCTACGTCCTCTTTTTCGCTACCACCCTCCCACCCTCTCCCCCCTCTATGTCCGTCGCTGTCTCTGCTCTTGTTTGTTGTTTATTTATATATATTTTGCTCTCATTTGTATTACTTTGATTACTTTTGCCGTTTCGCCGCTTGTCGCTTGCCCGTTGTGCACAAATAAATCATTGCGGTTGCGGTTTCTATATATTATATATATATTATATTTATATATATATATATATATATATATACTATATATACATTTCTATATATATATATGCATACACATGTTTGCATAGAGCATGCCTAAAATATAGTTTTTGCCCCCATCTCGATCAGCATACACGAAAACAAGCATACAAAACGTTCGACTAAAAGATATCCAGCATGCAATCGCCCATAGGTATATATAAATATATCTATATATGTGTATATGTATATGTGTGCACACTATGCACACTGTTAACATGTTTAATAGTTATCACATTCACTTGCTAAGCTCTCTATATGAATCTAGCATGACAATGTAGCTCAAAAAATATAAACAACTATTTTTAGTAATATTAAAAGTTTTAATAATGTTTCTAAAAATATAAAAACAACAAAATAACAAAAAAAATATAACAAAATTGAAATTATTTTATTAATTTAAAAAAAAATATATATATAAGAGAAATTTAAGCAAAATATAATATATAAAAAATATTGTTAGATTCAACTTTAAAAATTAAAATGAAATTTAACAATTTTAATTAGTTACTAAAAAATTTCTTAAAATTTAAAAGCTACAAAATATTTAAATTTATTGCATTTATGTAATATTAACATCTTTTGAAAAAAATTAAATCTTTTAATATATTATTATTATTTATTAATTATTAATATTAATAATTTTAATTCAATTGTTTTTTGTTTTTAATTTTTCTCATAAACTACAAATTATTTATTAAAATTTAAAGTGATTTCTATGGTCTCTTCATGCCCTACAGTCTCCACTCTATAATCTTGCCTCTATATTGACTCACAACTGATGTCCTGCCCTCTCAGCTAGCCAAGTTATCATAGGGTATTCGACCAAGTTGACAGTCAGAAAGCTAAAGAGACACGTCAGCATTGGCATTAGCGGCGTTTAATGCCATTGTTTATATATGTCGATTATAATGCTCATTATGTATTATTATAATTATGTATTATGTATGAAACTCTCTCTCTCTCACACACTCTCTTTCTCTGTCTCGCCCTCTCTCTCTATAAATACCCCCTTTTGTATACGATAAAGAACTTTTGCGTACATTTCGTATGAATGAATATGAATTTTTGGCACTGGCTGCCAAAAATGCAAGATTTACCAAAACAAAATACGCCGATAAACAAAATAACAACAACAGCAAGTCGAAGAAGACAGGGCAAAATATTCATAATAAAGGCAAAGCCCGAAATCATTTTGTCATGAGCACAAATCAAAACAACATTCGCAGCTCTCTGGCGCGGACGCCACCTGAAGCAATTCAGCAATTTGTCGTGGGCGTTGCGATTGAGCTAAATGGAAACAGTGAAGCAGGCATACCGATATATATACATGTATATGCATATATATTTAAGATATATATATATCTGTTTATATATATCTTCAGCTATTATATCCAGTTTGCGTTTATGCTCATGATCCATGCAGCAAACGTCTGTTGCTCAAGCGCTAATTGCATTGCAGCAGCTGGAACAGTGTTGTATAACGCAGGCAGGCCAGTGTTGCTTAGCTATAGTGTGAAATAGTGAAATATGCTAGCAGCTGCTCTGTCTCTTTTCCTCTCTCCCTCTCTCTCGCTCTATCTCTCCCTCTATTTATGTTCCGTAGACATAGATCAGTTTGTTAAGCCATTTTGATGCTATTGTTGAATCTCTTCTATAAACTGTCAACATCATAAAATTGTGACAGGCAGCACGCGGTTGGCCTACGGCCTACATAGAGTAGCCACAATTATATATATATATATATATATATATATATATATTTCGATCTATCATGCGCACATACATATAGCTATCTATATATGCTCAAACATACATGAAACTATAAATCTTTCCAAAGCAATTAAAGAAAAACAAAAACAAATTCTTCAACAATTAGTTTTTGTTCATGCCAGATACCCTGTAGTGTGGAGCTCAAACTGGGCGTATTGGTGCGCCAGTTTGATATCGGTTTAAGTTTGGCGTGCCGGGTATGCTCTAGTCGCGCATGCTCGCGCCACTTTTACTTTTTTTCTCTCTGCTTATTTCTTATGTATTTTCGGTTTGTGTAAACACAACGTCTCATAATGTTTCAAATTAATAACAATTGTTCCGAATGATACGCCGAATATTTGCCACCTCTTCAAGTGCCAAAAACTTGCCCCTGCCCCCGCTGAGTGGAGGGTGGGAGCTGGGGCTGGGGCAAATGACGCAGACTATGCCGCGCAGTTGCCCAGTTCTCCTACTTTATTAAATGTGTTTATGCGATTGCTTCTGAAATCTATCGATTTGTGATTAGAGTGAGTTAGGGTAGTGTGGGAGGTGTGGGAGGTGGCCTAGTAGGGATGAACAGTCAGTGATAAGTGTTGTCAGATGAGCACATCTAGACAGTTGCTGTGCCAATATGAATAACACTTTATTATTATATATAAATAATGCTTGACATTCAAGCTTTTTGATAGTATAAATAGTTTTTCTTAACCATTTCCGCTTCAACTCCCGCTCTCTCACTCACTCTCCTTAATCTCCATTCCCTTGGCACTTTAGTTCTTCAGAAAATTTGATAAAGCCTTATATAAACACATATATATCACATATATATATCACACCCTTATATATAGTATATCGCATATCAAACCCATTCAATAAGTTTAGCTCATTTCCATTCAGTTAATTTGTTTATCGAGTCAGCCTGGCTGCCAGTGTTGTAAAACGCCCGCTTGCCGTAATTGGTTGGCCAGCCAAAGCCATCAATTATATGCGCGTCGGATTATGTGTGCTCAGCACGCTGTCAAAGCCGTTTCCAGGGCCATTCATGCCGGCTGCCAACTAGTTATCACAAAATGGGAGTCGAAGAGGAAGAGCTGCCACGATAAGCGACAATTCCCACGCATGATTACGCCGGCCCAGCCTAGCACAATGAGGGAGAGGGGCTGCGAGCACAGTGGGCGTGGCATGAGCGTGTGTGGCTTATACTTCGCTGCGTACTTACTGCTTACTGCTTACTTCTTCTATTTCTCTTTCGATTAGCATTTCTTTTGGCTGGCGCATATTGCGCATACGCCATGTGCTCAATGTCGTCATCGGAAGTGATTTGTTTATCGATTTTCTGGGAAGCAACAACAACAACAACAACAGCAACGATTGCCACGTTTATTAAAGTGCGCTTGATTGACGCGCCCAGCCCCCGCTGCCCCATGCCCCCCCCCCCCCCCCCACGCGCACGCACACTCATCTCAGCAGCCAGCGCCAACCACGCTCTTTTCCTATTTTAATTGTAATCAGCAATTGTGTGGGGCGGCCGGGGCTGTGACTTTGATAGTTGGGCGTGGCTGGGGGGCGCAATCAAGCATTAAATAAATAATTGACGAGCAACGAACGTCATCGCGTCGCGTCGCGTCGCATTGCGTGAGCTATTTCCCCCTTGATTAGCAACTGGCTTGGCCTGGTTAATCACGCCCCACACACACACTCCCAATCCCCCCGCCCGCGCCTCGCTCAATCGATTGATCAAATGAGTTTTCAAATCGTTTCTCTTCCTGTATTTTGTCTTACATGAATCTCAATTCATTGTCCGAGCCGAGCCGCGTTGAGTCTGCGCCATCGGCGCGTTAATCTATTTGACTCCGAGGCACGCAATTGAATGCGAATGGCTTCATTTTCACTGGATTTATTTTTATGGCCCGGCCACAATTATACAATACATTAAAGTGGCATTAACAATTTCCGGTTCTAATAGCGCTAAAGCCCACTCGGAAATCGCTCAACTACTTATTACAATCGCATCGCATTGAAAGCGAAACAAAACGATTATTAAACGGCCGACAACATTGTCGCATCGAATGATATATGCTGAACAAGAGTCTTTCTTACCCCAGAACTTCCTCGATTTCGAAGAAAAAGTTGAGCTTACCCTTTTATCTGCGCGTATCTACAAGTTATCTCTGCCTTTTTCAGCAATTTGTCAAGCTTGTGAAGATTCTAGGAAGCATCAGGTAGCGATAAGATTCGACTGAAGTGTGATTCTTTGTTATGCTCGCTCAGGCGGGGACAAGGGAGTATATTAGTTTTGGGGTAGTTAGCGTACGGCTGTATAGGTAGGGAAATTTGATACGATATGGAACGTCGGAAATGAGGGAGCGAAGCAAATAGTTAAAAAACACTGCCCTGTGGCAGCGTGGCAACTCGAAAATAAACTAAAACTTCCATTGTTCTGAAGCTTTACACCCACAATTTGACAGTCACTATTTTCGAGGCCCTTTCTATAGAGAATTACTCTTTTTGTAAACTCATGTAGACTCTTTATACAAACTTTTCCTATAGACTCTTCCTAAAAACTTTTCCTGTAGAGTCTGCCTATAAAGTCTTCACATACTATTTACTCTGCTTATAGGCTCTTCCCATAACCGATTCTCCCTGTAGACTCTACCTGAAGACTCTTCTTGCAGACTCTTCTTGCAGACTCTCCCTGTAGGGTCGCCCTGTAGGGTCTCCCTGTAGGGTTTCCCTGTAGGGTTTCCCTGTAGGGTCTCCCTGTAGGGTTTCCCTGTAGGGTTTCCCTGTAGGGTCTCCCTGTACGGTCTCCCTGTAGGGTTTCCCTGTAGGGTCTCCCTGTAGGGTCTCCCTGTAGGGTCTCCCTGTAGGGTCTCCCTGTAGGGTCTCCCTGTAGGGTCTCCCTGTAGGGTCTCCCTGTAGGGTCTCCCTGTAGGGTTTCCCTGTAGACTCTCCCTGTAGACTCTCTCTGTGGACTCTCTCTGTAGACTCTCTCTGTAGACTCTCCCTGTAGAGTCTCCCCATAGACTCTCCCTGTAGACTCTCCCTGTGGACTCACCCTGTAGACTCTCCCTGTAGAGTCTCCCTATAGACTCTCCCTGTAGACTCTCCCTGTGGACTCACCCTGTAGACTCTTCCCATAGAGCTTCCTGTAGACCCTCGCATAGACACTTCCTATAAACTCTACCTAGTCAAAGTTCTACAGCTACAACTCGATTACTTGACTGTTATACTACTATCGACTGACTCTAACGCCTTACTAAAACTGCCTTAACTGTTATCTAAAGCCCAAGCGAGTATGATGAAGTCGTTGGCCACATTCCTACTTCTTCTTCTCGGGCATTATTATTATATGACAAATGCCACTTGTATTTTTATGATTTTTGGGCGCGTGAAGTTCGAAAACAAGTTTGGAACTAAAGGCGGCTCTGCGAAGTTCAGCACCCCTAAAACAAAGATAGAAACAGATACATATGCCTCTCTCTCTCCCTCTCTCTATATATGTATATAAGCTATTAAGTCCATTTGTCTACGAGCTGATGAGAAACACGTTTAGGGTCGAAATACACGACAGGAAATACACAGGTTCGCAGTCCAAAAGTTTTGGCAAGTCACCGCTGAACTAATGAGACCCAAGCGACAAACTAACTGGACTAGACATGGGCATACGGGAGATCCGATCCGATCCGAGCCGCTGATGACCAATGAGCTATTCGGATGGAGCCATTAGAGTTGGGAGAGTTTGCAGACGATTCAACGTTTGAGTTTGTCCTTGATCGAAGCACACTTCGCTCTCTCTCTCTCTCCCTCTCTCTGGGCATGTGTGAACTCGGAGCGAGCAGCTGCCTGAAAGGGTAGAGGCGGATGTAGCGGCTGGGGCAGGGGCTGGCAGGGGGGTTGGGTCTGGGCGTGCGTATGCGCTTTGCGCTCGTCGTGGCGTTTGGTTTCTTGTGTTGCCATGCGAAAAATTGCCATTTTTTGCTGTTGTTTTCTTCATTTTGTTTTTGCTCAATTTTCGCGTCTCCTTTTGATGGCTCTTCCCTTAATGATCGCTTTTGTTGGTTTCGGTTTGCTGGCGCAGTTTGCTGTAATTCGAGCGATGGCTGGCAGCGCTGCCTTTGTCTGTCTCCCTCCATCCCCATCCCGGCCTCTGCCTCTCTCCCTCTCGCTCTGCGTCTTTGTGGGATTCATTCAACTTTGGTCACGCACACATGTGCCTCTGTGAACTTATGAATGATGCCAATGATCATTGTCGCTCGCGTCATTATCAGGTTTGTTGTTGTTGGTGCTGTGGATGCTGCTGCTGTGTGCTGTTGTTGCCACAAATAGCAACACGCGCCGTTTGCATTGCGATGCATTTCCGTTTTGGCAGCGTTGCCAAAGCTGCAGACGTGCCGCCAAACGGGCTGAAGAAAAAGAAACAGAACCAGGGATGCCAAGGCAAAAACCTACAGGTGTGTGTGTGTGTGTGTGTGTGTGTGTGTGTGTGTGACTCTGCATGTATCTGTATCTGAGGCAATTCAACGAACTCGCGGTTGATATCATATTAAAAGTTATGACACATTTGAATGGCTGATTTTGCATTAATTTCGTATGCGAAATCTTTTCGATTCAGGAGAGAGAGAGAGGGGGAGAGACAGGGCGAGAGAAAGGGGCGAAAGAGAGCGAAAATGAAAGAGCAATGGAACTAGAGTCCCATGAAAATATCACAAACTTCGAGCATTGCCAGTCAGATATAAGTATAGGAATATACATATATATATACACAGATACCTACATACATCCCCACATACCTATATAGTCAGTATTTTTAGTTACTCTATATAAATAGCTTTATTACTTACTTGCCTGAGGGAAAGCAACAACAGTGGCGCGACGTTATTATGGCGTGTCGGGGCTTTTTCTTGGAGAGTTTATGATATCATGAATTCGTCATATACTAATTCATGATAATCAATAATGCTAAGTTAATATAAATTAAACAAATTGTAAACAACGGAGTGAGGGAGAGAGAGAGAGGCAGAGTGGGGGACTAGTGTTAAAGAGAGGGAAAGGGAGAGCGAATGAGATAATACGAGAATAAGAGAATGTGAGAATGTGAGTTTAGAAGAGCAACAGAGAGGGAAAAAGAGGTAATAAGTGAAAGAAAGAGCGAAGAGATAAAAGAGAAAGAGAGCATAAGAAAGAGAGAGAAGAGAGACTGTGAGAATGAGAATGAGAATGAGAGGAAGAAAAAACTGAGAGATAAAGACAGAGCGGGAATATTAAGAGAGAGAAAATATAAAAATATAGATATATAAAAGAGGGAGAGAAAGAGAGAGATAGATATAAAGAAAGAGATATAGAGCTAAAGAGCAAAAGATTGAGAGCAGAAAATGAGGAAGTGTCCTCAAAGAGAGAGGGAGAGAGCGCGAATTCGAGACAGTAAGAGAGAGATTGAGAGAGCAAAGGCAGAGTTAAGAAACTCTCAAATACTTTCATACATACGTCACAATGGTACATCAAGTAATCATCAGCTATGCATCAGATACACACACTCACACATATATATAGAGTCTCATCTATAAGTCCAAGCTAAGTTTCTCAATTCAGATTCATTCTCAAATTGAAGTTGAAAGTCTCAAAGCAGAGTATTACGTATGCTGCGTGCTCAGCTTGTGGCACTTTAGCTGACTGACAATATCTATTGTTGTTGTTCTTCTGGCACCTCTTGCTCTACCTCTACCTATACTTCTACTTCTTCTTCTTGTTGCTGCTGCTGCTGCCGAGTCAACCCACTACGCAATTCCATTCAGGCGCGATGCTAACCGATCGGATCGGATCGTCGTCGACATCGTCTTTTCTTTCATAAATCAAAGCGCATAACTGCCGGCCGGTTGGCGGCCTGGGGGCGGTGGCGCTATTAAAAGTGGAGAGCGCCAACCTGGGGCTAGGCTGGCCGAGCGGGCGGGCGGCGCGGGCGGGGGCGCAAGGTGTTGGGGCGCTTTTGTTTTGAATTTGAATTTTTTGGCAAAAATTACGCTACAATTTCAAGTATCTTTCACTGTATTGGCGCAACGGATGACGGGGTAGGCGTGGTGGGTGGGTTATAAGCGCACACACACACACGTACGTAGTCACATGGAGCGGCGCTAGGCACGAGCTGGTACCTGTTTATTGTAGTCGCTTTTGGCTCTGCCTTTTTCTTGTATTTATTTTAATTTTTAATTTTCGGCTTTTTTTCTTTTTGTTTTATTTGGTCAATTTTTTCTTATTTTTTTTTTTTTGTCTTTTTTGAATATATATGTATTTGTTTATTTATAAATTTTGTGCAGCTACTTTTTTTCCTCGCGCTTGGTATTTGTTTGTTTTTGTTTTTGTTTATCGAGCGTGGGCTTTGTGTGCCGTTATTTTCGCCTTTCTAAGCGCAAATTGCACGAATTCCATGACAGTGAAAGCCACAGCGAGGGGGGGAGCGGGGGTGTGGAGGTGTGCTCCCCCCCAATGATGAGCTGCAAATTTATGTAGCTGTCAGAATTTTTGCCACCATTTGCGGCTGTTTGGCACATGCGAGTGAATCAACAAAGCAATTTTATTTGGAATTTGGCAACATTGAAGATATTTACTTCTGATAGCCTGAACTCATTGGCAATGTGAGGTGGTTTTGCTGAAGTGCGTGGAAGAGATGGTAGGAGGCGTGGTAGGAACTGAACACATACTTGAACCGGAGCTAAGTGGATATAGCCATGTTCGTTAGTCCGTACATCCGTAAGCTTATCCGGCCGGCTGTATGTCGTCCGTCCGTCTGTTCGCACGTCTGTATGTCTGTCCGATCACCTGTCCGTCTGTTCGGAGAGGGACGGAATGCCAAAAAGACGGAAAGAAAGACAGAAGGGCGGACGGACAGACAGAGGAACAGATAGAGCTATGGAGTGCCAAAATGGCGGAGTGTAGCATCTGTCTTTCCTTTCGACCTCACTCTGTCCCTCCATCCGTCTGTCTGTCTTTCCGTGCGCCCTTATGAATACAGCTTTTACGTAAACTACAGAAGCTAGCGACTCAACTTATCATTTGTATCGATAAGTCATCACATTTGCTTGTTATCGATAACAATCGATTATTTGTTTTCGTTTTTTCAAGCATAGCTCGAAGACCACAAAAGCTGTAGACTTCAAATTTACTCTGTAGGTCTCTATATTGAAGACAAAAGTGTTATATTTTAGATATCTATATATATCCCATCAAATTGGAGGAAAAAACGTATGTTTTAGTAATGGAGGCTTTTTCTCCATCAAGTAAACACATTTAGATGTCTCTACCACGCTCTGAAAGTTTCATCAGAGAGGACGCGGTATCTCCCAGTCGGGCACTGCCTCACAAACAAGATTTTTCCCACTTAAAAAATCCCATTCTTTAGATTTTTCCGTTTTTTTTCTGGTCACACTTAGTCTCGTTTCGAGGCTTAGTCTAGTTAGGTTTTGAAAACGGTGTGCCCAGAGTGTAGTAGCTTGAGTCTCAACACGAGATGTGTAGAAACACATAAGCTGGGAGGCCAGACGAGCAAACACTTTGTTAGGAACTCGATTTGGAATTTCGTGAAACACAGTAGCCCGGTAGATGTCAGCCACACACATACAAGTAGGTAATTCAATGTACATAAAAATATATAAGAAAATTTTCATAACGTTTTAAGTATTTGTCAATGTTGTATAAGTCGATATGTGTTCAACCGTAAATAGCTAAACAAATTTTCTGTATAAGCCGCACCGTTTTTATCATTGTCAAAATTCTTGTGTACCAAATCCATAGTCTGTAATGTTATTGCACTAAATCTAGCAAATCGCTAT
Organism: Drosophila peninsularis; assembly: GCA_035047485.1. Classification (NCBI taxonomy): domain Eukaryota; kingdom Metazoa; phylum Arthropoda; class Insecta; order Diptera; family Drosophilidae; genus Drosophila; species Drosophila peninsularis. The sequence goes on from JAWNPN010000042.1 coordinate 5,053,479, forward strand.
TTGTGAAGAAGCAAACCATAAAAAAATATACACATAACTATTGCACCGAGAGAGCGAGAAGGAGCAAGAGCAGGAAGGAGGAGCAACACAACGCAAGAGAGCCGCATACGAAGCTAAGCAAAGGCAGCGCTTGACGCTCGACTGTAAGAGTTGGCCAGTTGAGCACGTTGCGGCCAGATGGCCAACACACACGTGCACAACTGCGACTGCGACTGCAACGAGACATGCGCAGCGGTTGGCGCTGGTCGTGCATTGCTCGGCTTGTTGTCGTCACTGTGAATGATTCACGGCGCGGTGTGTGCACGCGTGTGTCGTCATCGATGGCCGCGCGCGCAATTCAGCACAATTTGAATTGTATAACTGGGTTTTTTCTATATTTTTGATTCACATTTCTTGTTTTGTTCTTGCCGCCCTCCCCGCCCCGCCCCGCTCGCTCTCCTATAGTGTTTACTTAGCTGGCCCGCTAAGAGAGCAAGAAAACGAATCAAGTCACAAACGAACAACGACAACAACAACAACTAAAACACTACCAAAACCGAGGCCAAACACACAAATTGTTTATATCGCGCACGTCGCTAATCGCGGCGCTTAGTTTGATTCGCTCGCCAAGTGCAGTCGGGCGAACTGCGAGCCCACACATCCAAGAGGCGAATAGCCAGCGAGTGACGAGTGCCTAATAGTGTATCCGAGTGTCGGTGCCGGCCTGCGTGCCAGCCATAAACCATTCGATTTAGGCCAACTCCCATTCGAGTTCCCCATTGGCCAATTGGCCCCAATTCGCTCACATAGAACCGAACTCTGCGCCTTTGTGTGTTAAGCCAAGCATAATGCATGTCTATTTGGAAGACTTTTTGCAAATGCATCTGCTAAAGATTTGTAAGTGAAGCACCTTGCGGAGTATTTGCTATTGACTATTGTTATCGATATATATATATATATATATACCTTAGCTATATTGTTTTCTAACTTTTTGCTTCTCTCTCGCCCTTAGATGACAATATGCATCGTTATAACACTAACACCAACAACCCAAACCACAACAACAACAGCCACGGCAGCAGCGGCAGCGGCAGCAGTGGCAGCAGCGGCAGCAGTGGCAGCAGCGGCAGCAACAATCACAACAAACGCTTCTCCCAGAAGTACGCCAATGGCAATATAGCGGCAGCAGCAGCAGCTGCCCACGCAGCCAATTATCAGCAACAACAGCCGCAGCCGCAGCCGCAGCAGCAGCCGCAGCAGCAGCAATACAACAACAGTCGCGCCGCACGCAAGGCGCGCTACAACAACAACAAGCGACAGGAGCCACAGGCAACAGGTGGCGCCTACAACATGCAGAAGCGCGCCAATGCCGCTGCCGTTGCTGCAGCAGTCGCCGGCAGCGCCAGCTCCGGCGCTGGCAACAATTCGTCCTGGCAACGTTACGTAACTTCTTCATGCATCGAAGGTAAGTCCAAGAGCCACTCCAGCTGATTCATGCATATATATATAATATTTCGTTGCTGCTTATAAAAATTCCACACAAATCGCACGCCCATTCACAATGATTCATCAGTCACAGTTGTCGTGGTCGTCGGCAACGTCATCGCCAGATTTCTCCAAAGTAACTTAATCAGCTGTTCGCACAGATACGTACGCCGCTGAGTGCTTGTGTGTGTGTGCGTGTATGTGTGTGTGTGTGTGCTTTCGTGCTCGTATCTTCAATCAAATCCAACGCACTTAGAGCGCGCACTCACTTTAATTAGGGTCGCCTTTTCGACTTTCCCGCCTTATTGGGTCACCCAGCTGCTGGCTGGCTGGCTGGCCGGCCGAACAGTGCGCGCCATAATTATACACACAGTTAGAATTGTGATCGAACGAAGATGATAGCGTAGCGCGCGCCGTCTGGCCGAGCAAAGCGAACAGGTTACACATGCAGCTTGGCTAAAGAGCCAAGAATCTTGTTCACACTCTGTTAGACACTGCTTAAGCCATGTTGTAAGACAGTTGTAGCTTAACATAGCCAAAGATCAGAGCTTTACCAGAGTCAAAGATCTGATCTGATTTGCAGCTCAGTTGAAGATGTGTGCTCTATTTGAAGGCTGGCGCAAGAGAGTCAAAGATCTTATCTGATTTGAAGCTTAGCTTTACCAGAGGCAAAGGAGCTTAGGCTAGGTTAACAGAGTCACAGGATGCATCCATTTGAAGCCTATCTTAACATAGTCAACGATCTGATTTATTGGATCTCCGCTAAGATCCGATCTATCAAACCGACTCAAGGACCCAATCCATTTCAAGCTAAGCTCAACCGACTCAAGGGATAGATCCATATCAAGCTTCAGCCACTTGAAGTCTATCTTCACATAGTCAAAGATCTGATCGATTTCAAGCTTAACTTAACATAGAACAAAGGATAGATCCACATCAAGCTGAGCTTAGCAGAATCACATTATTCAGCCTATCTTCACATAGTCAAAGATCGATTTCAAAGCGACTGAAAGATCAGATTCAGATCAGAAAATAAAATAAGTAAAAAAATTTCAAACCCTGATCCACCGACTCAAAGGATAGTTCCATATCCAGGCGTCAGCCCTGGCATTGCCCATGGCTATGCACGTGACTGGCAGCGACAACGTCTTGGCCATGTGCTCAATCCCAATGGCTGTGGGAAAATCACAGCTGGAAAAACCGCAAGACAATAAAATGATAAAAAAAAAGCCAAAAGAAAAACAAACAGAAATTGTAAAACGCAATTTTTCAACCTCACTCAATCAGTTTCGTATTATTTATTCGCGCACTTATCTATATGGTGGCCAGCGGGCTGCCTATCTAAGCAATAACATTGTTTTTATGAAGGGCTCTCCAGGTGAGCCGCCTCCCCGCCTCCCCTCTCTCCCGCCTCCCGCACTTTTAATTAAACTAGATTTCAAATTTTTAGTTTCTAAAGATTTGTAATCGTTGACCGCAGGCCAAGTGACCGGAAGTTGCCCATGTTTAGCCAAGGATCTTTTAATATACACACACACACGCATACACTCAATTTTGAGGTTAAGTATGCGGGCCTCTCTCTGTGATTCGCAATTGCTATTTGCAGGCCTCGCCGCGGTATTCCAATTTGCAATTGAAATTGTAGAATCATAAATAAGAAAATTGCAGGAAATCTTCGCTTAAGCTTAACCGCAGCAACCTTAATGAAAGTCGGTGCCAAGACACACACGCATACAAAGACACACACGAACATATACATACATAAATATATAGATATATATAGATATCATAGCTTCTGCCTCCTGCTCGACTTTCGCTTTCAAAGAGAAAAATTTGCCGAAAATCAATTAAAATTCAGACACAAAAAGCAAAGCGAAAATAGTAATAAAGAGGAAGAAGTAGAGACATGAAGTAGAGGCACAAAAAGGGAAGAAGCATAAAAGCAAAACTTCATTAGCTAAACAAATAAAGCAAAGCATCTCAGATCAGATTTAGTTAGTTTAGGTAGCTGCGACAAGGCTGGAACAATAAGCAATGCTCAACTATGAGATACCCTGACCGTGAGGTGTGATGGCTGAAATCACTGTAGTTACATATGTGAATTATTCAGTTATTATCATCAGTAAAAAAGAAAATTAACAACATTTCCGTCATAGAACTTGACTTTGTCAGCACGGCCAGCCTTAGCGCTGATATGATAAGACTATGTTAATATTTAGATATCAAGCAAAAAGCTTTGCGAATTATAGTCTCCTAGATCATAATATATATAATAAATATATATATATATCATTCATCATACTACAGTAAATCTATTCAAAACTATTTTCACACAGCTTTTTCAATTATTTTTATTTGCTTGGTAAAATTTATTTATATATTATTTTGTTTTGATTTTGATTTTGTTTTTGTTTTTGCCTTACCAAAACTTTCCAGTGACATTTTTTTGCTGTTGTTTTGTCTTTGTTTTTGCTTAGTTTTTTTGCTATATTTTTTCCATTTGCTGTCGCTTGTAAAGCGCTGTTATGGCATTTATTTATAGCAATGCCAACAACAATTTAAGACGCAATACTTGTAGAATCGTAGAATCGTAGAATCGTCTGATTAGCGTTCCGATCTCTCTGATTTTGACACTAGCCCTGGCTGGCGCCACTCGCTGTGGTTCCACTGCCCACTGCAGTGCCCCCTCCCTCCGCTCACTACCACACGCTGGCCTCTGCGTCACGCCCTGCCTACCACCCACTCGGCTTTCCGCTCATATCTGGAATAAATACCGCTTAAACGGCCCGAGCTGATAGCCAAGTCAACAATCAGTTTGATTTCATTTGCTTCGCTCTGGCATTACATAAGTTAGTGTTCGTTTTATTTTCTGTCATTGATTAGCACTTGGAGCAGCCGCAGCCCCAGCTCTGTTTCGACTTAAATCTAAAACATATTTTCATATGCATACTTATATTTCTGTATATATTGAAGTCTATTGGAAAAGCGTTTAAAATGTAATTTGTCATTAGCAAACCGTTTATGGCGTCAGCGAATGCATGCTTCATGAAAAGCATTGCCTGATAAGCGAGCTAGAGCTAGAACTAGTTGGAGCGCAGCTGCGTTGCCATATAGTTGAAACTATATAGTTTAAGAGAAATACTGATGAATAGTTGCAAAGAAATGTTGTTGAATAGACAGCTGAAAGCTTGAGCTTGCCACCTTATCGAGACAGAGCCCTCAAGTATTAGTACAGCTTGAGCGTTGCCAGACTGTTGAAATGCATCTGTGCCTTCTTGAAAATTCTATGTATGTATATGAATAAGAGAGAGAGAGAGAGAGAGAGAGAGAAAACTTATTTATCTAAAGCTTCTTTTGCAAACTGCTTAGCGTTGCCAGACTGCTGTTACATGCCATATATAGCAGCAGCCAGCTGTTTCTCATTGAGAATCTTATATATAAAGACACAGATAAGCCACAAATTGATGTAGCTTCGTCTGTGATCCTGCCTGAGCGTTGCCAGATTGCTAAACACTCAACAGATGCCAAGATAAACCTATTGAAACACTTATTATACAGATAGACCAATTCATAAAGCTCCTATAGCAGCTTAAGTTTTTGCCTTAGCGTTGCCAGACTGTTGACATATGCTATAAACACAATTCTTATTGAAAATTGTATAATTATAGTTCTATAAGCAACAAATAAGTCTTCAACTAGCAAAATACCTCTGAAATATTCAAGCTGCAAGTTTAAGTGCTGCCAGATCGCTCAAGACTTACTTTTTCCTATGCAATCTGGCATTGGCTCATTGCATTAATATATCTCATATCATTTCCCACCTCATTTAGAAGCTAACGCCTTGGGCTAGCAGCCATACGGTTAAGGTGTTAAATGTAACCAAATAATTATCTATTTTATGTGTTCTGCTCTTCCGTAATTTACAACAGACAGCGGATAGAAGGAGAGGAGAAAAAACGGAGACCTTCTCAGCTTCCGATATTAAATCAAAATTCTGTTGAAAAAAATTTGAGCTTGGGCTGCGCGTTATTAACTTATTGCGGTATGGCCAAGAAATGGTTGCAGCTGCTGCTGCTGCACAGTTCACGCCTCGCTGCATCGCCTAAAGGTTAATGCGACGCTGAGGCAGGGGTGTGGGCCTGGGGGGCGGCTACGTAATCCGAAGATGGCGCAAAAAACTTGAACTCATTTCGTTGCCTTTTTAAGTGGCAGCGCGCAGACTTCAGACAAATGTTGAATGTGGAATGCGAAGAGTGGAGCGGCTAACGGTGTGGCATAGACACAGTCACACACACTCAGCTGGGGCGGCAAACACAATGAAGTTGCGCGGAGTCTTCGCATTATTAACCTATTAAATGCTCTGGCACAGAAATCTTGCGCTATTAAGTGCCAGAAGAGGAAAAGAAGGCGCACATAAATTCTTTTGATTGCTGCGGCCCGTCAGCACGCTCAATTCCTTTGATGCCGGCTATACAGCTGCCCCCCTCCACTCTGCTGCTCACTTTTTTCCACTTGAGGTACGCGCAGCGCTGGCTTCAATGGCCAAGGTTAACACGTTTGCCTTTGAGCAATAGCTCACAGATCTGCCAGATACCGGCCGAACGTAGCTCCAGCTACATTTGTTAGTTTGGAAATGTTCGAGTTTCTAGAGATGCCAATGCAGAAAAGCAATAGATACTTATCAGAAACTAGTATCTATCGATAGCTGCACATGCCTGTCCCAGCTTATTTGTATATGTATGTATCTGTATCTTGATCGGTATCTGCATCTTTGGCAGTATCTCGATATGTATGCATGTATCTATAGCTTTCTATCTGCACATGTATCTAATTGTGTATCTTCTGCTGTATCTAAATACACAGCTACATCTGTATCTGCTTACGAATGTATCTATAGTTTCATATGTATCTATATGACGTTGTATCTGTAGCTTTGTATTGTCTACTGCGTTCGTATCTTTTCAGCATCTGCAAATGTATCTGTGGTTATATAAGCAGCTCTAAATATATGTATCTATAGCTTTGTATCTACAGATACACGTACTATTAACAAATGTATCTGTATCTTCATCTGCAATTGTATTTGCATATGTATCTATAACTTTATCTTCATCTTTACCTTTCGCTCTATCTGTATCTGCTTACGAATGTATCTGTAAATTATTACATACTTATCTTTATCTCTCAGTAGCAGCCTATAAATGTATCTTTAGCTGCAAACGCCCCCAGCTGTATCTCCACATCCACATTTATCTCTATAGTTATCGATAAGCTTTCATGCATTATCACATTATCTTCAACCTGTGCTTATCTACAAACAATGCACTTTGATGCTTATCTCGTGCAGTTTGATTGCCATAATTTATAAGATCAGAAAACAGCGAGCTTTATCTGCATATACATGAAGATAATAGCTATTGTTAACTGCCAGCGCTCAAGATTGCGTGCCGCGGCTCATAAACATGTAACAACTGTATGCACTTACATATGTGTGGGTGCTATGCATGTATGTGTGGGTATATATATTTGTATATGTGGGCATATATCTGTGTATACTTATCATATTTTTACAACTCTCACTTATGCGAAACAAACACGACATCTTCGTCGTCGTCGTCGCCGTCGTCTTATGGTGTCTTGACCTCAATGGCTATTTGGCATGCTTAGCTCCGTATACCCTGTACCTACATAAAGCTAACGAGTTGCTCCCCAGTCAGGAACAGACTTAAAAAGTTTTAAAACAAAAGCTTAGACTGGGATTTCCTTTAAGATTATTCCCCATTTTTCTCTTTCAATAAAATTTCGATATTTTCCGATTGCTGGGCATCTGGCCCGTCGGGTAGCCCTCACTTACTACACTGTGCGTGCTATAAAAAAAATGCATATTAGTTAAAAATGTAAGTGCGACTCAACGTCACGTACGTAGCTCGCAGGGCAACAACAGCAGCTATTAACATGGCTATAACCCAACTGGCCAACCTGAAGTGTTCTCGCATAAGCAAACATGTTCAGCCCAATGTTTTCGTAGGTCTCTCTCTGTGTTGAGCTCGTTTTAGTTTTGGCCTGGTCTTCAGTTGGCCTGGGGACAGGAAACGGCGCGCCATTTGGCAATGCGAACTCGGCTCGAAGGCCAGCGCCAGCTGCGTTTGGCTGTGCCTGGGAATAATCAGCGGGTCGACAGCAGCCGCTGCTCTGTGGATTGCATCGTTCACACCAAATGTGGGTCACGTTATCTTGAGCGCACTGAAAAGTCAGCTTGCAGCTTTCCAAGTGCAGCGTGTCTTAGCAGCGGACGCGTAGTGTTGCCAAGTGCCATAGCAGCCAGAGCGGGCTCCCTCCCTTCTCTCTATATATGAAATTAGTTTTTTTTTTGGGGATAGCCGCCGCCGCTGATTAGGTGCTTGGTAACGCGAAGTCCACTTGACAACCAGCTAGACACACGCAGTGAATGGCATTGGCAACATCTTATCGCCCCGGCAACGGGCACGAAGCGAAAGCGTCCACTTGCCCACTAAATTATAGACTATACCTGATGGAACAGTTTAGATACGTCTGCCGAACAGCATTGATAGAGATCTAGACAGAACTAATTGAGCTCTATCGATAGCTTCAGGTTTGCAATTATATAATAGAGGCTGATCTTCCCTGACTCTAATACTGATTAGAATACTGTAATATCATTGTGATCATCAGAAAATCCGAATTCATCAACAATATTTGTTACTACTACTACTTCTATAGATACTATATATAGTATAGATACTATGGATACCATAGATACTAGAGATACTAGAGATACTAGAGATACTATAGATACTGTAGATACTATGGATACCATAGATACTATAGATACTATAGATACTATAGATACTAGAGATACTATAGATACTATGGATACTAGAGATACTATAGATACTATAGATATTATAGATGCTATAGATACTATAGATACTATAGATACTATAGATACTATGGATACTAGAGATACTATAGATACTGTAGATACTATGGATACCATAGATACTATAGATACTATAGATACTAGAGATACTATAGATACTATAGATACTATAGATACTATAGATACTATGGATACTGTAGATACTATAGATACTATGGATACTATAGATACTATAGATACTATAGATACTATAGATACTATAGATACTAGAGATACTATAGATACTATAGATACTATAGATACTATAGATACTATAGATACTATAGATACTATAGATACTATGGATACTAGAGATACTATAGATACTGTAGATACTATGGATACCATAGATACTATAGATACTATAGATACTATAGATACTAGAGATACTATAGATACTATGGATACTATAGATACTATAGATACTATAGATACTATGGATACTATAGATACTATAGATACTATAGATACTATAGATACTATAGATACTATAGATACTATAGATACTATAGATACTATAGATACTATAGATACTATAGATACTATAGATACTAGAGATACTAGAGATACTATAGATACTATAGATACTATAGATACTATAGATACTATGGATACTGTAGATACTATAGATACTATGGATACTATAGATACTATAGATACTATAGATACTATAGATACTATAGATACTATAGATACTATAGATACTATAGATACTATAGATACTATAGATACTATAGATACTAGAGATACTATAGATACTATAGATACTATAGATACTATAGATACTATAGATACTATAGATACTATAGATACTATAGATACTATAGATACTATGGATACTGTAGATACTATAGATACTATGGATACTATAGATACTATAGATACTATAGATACTATAGATACTATAGATACTATAGATACTATAGATACTATAGATACTATAGATACTATAGATACTATAGATACTAGAGATACTATAGATACTATAGATACTATAGATACTATAGATACTATAGATACTATAGATACTATAGATACTATAGATACTATAGATACTATAGATACTAGAGATACTATAGATACTATAGATACTATAGATACTAGAGATACTATAGATACTATAGATACTATGGATACTATGGATACTATGGATACCATAGATACTATAGATAATATAGATACTATAGATACTATAGATACTATAGATACTATAGATACTATTGATGCTATAGATACTGTAGATACTATGGATACCATAGTTACTATAATCACTATAGATACTATGGATGCTATGTATATACTATAGCCACATATACTGCATATATTATATATACTACATTTACATCATATATTATATATACTATATATACCACACACATATCACTTATATTACATATACTCTACGTATACTATGCTTATGCATAGATTGTCAGTGAACGTGATCGTAAAGCTCGCCGCAGTAGCCACATTTTCATACGCTTCGCAATCTTATCAGGGACTTTTTAATAGTTCATTATTATTGTTATTACTATTATTATTATTCATGTTCGCATTGTTGTTGTTGCTGCTTTGGTGCTGTAACAACAAATCATGAGTCAATTGCAAGCTCATTTAAATGACTTTGGGCCCGTGTCTCGGCGTCGCTTCATCTAGAATGACATTAATCAGATCTTTGAGAACAAGGCAAATGTTGGCTAGCTTAATAGCTTGTCAAACGTCTGGCGGGCCTTCAACCAATGACATTCAACGTATCACATTCATTAATCTCCACTTAAGATTCGCATCGCACTTAGCCCGTGATCTATAGCATTCTATCCACATCGTCGATTACAATTTCCCCCTTTTAGTTATATAACATTATTTGCTTGTGGCTTTTGTATCGTGAAAATGAAAGTTTAGTATTATTTTGCTCATCACTATAACTCATCAGTAATATTTTCTATATTTTTAAAGCAATTTTTAAGTTGATTTATAACTTTAAATTTTAGTTTTTGTAGGTCATAAATTGACTTGTCTCCGTTCATCATTAGATATTTCACACTGGCAACCACAGTATCTTCAAGTCGGGCACTCCCGACTATATCACTTTTTTTTCTGTTATCATGCCTGATAGCTAAAACTCCTGAGGACTGTCTTCAGTGGGTATTTGATAGTCGAGCACTCCCCACACGATCACTCTAACGGCTGCTTAGCACTCTATTCTTCAGGTATCTGCCAGTCGAGCGTTCCCCAAAAGAGCACTCTGATGGCTGCTTAACACTGTCTTCTCCGGGTATCTTCAAGTCGAGCACTCCCCACAAGAGCACTCTGATGACTGCTTAGCACTGTCTTTACTGGGTATCTGCCAGTCGAGCACTCCCCACACGATCAATCTGATGGCTGCTTAACACTGTCTTCTCCGGGTATCTTCAAGTCATACACTCCCCACAAGAGCACTCTGATGACTGCTTAGCACTGTCTTTACTGGGTATCTGCCAGTCGAGCACTCCCCGCAAGAGCACTCTGATGGGTGCTTTACACTGCCTTCTTCAGGTATCTTCAAGTCGAGCACTCCCCACACGATAAGTCTGATGGCTGCTTAGCACTGTCTTCTTCGGGTATCTTCAAGTCAAGCACTCCCCACTCGCAGAGCACTCTTCTCTGCTCTCATGCCTGCTGTGACATGTGCAACAGAGATAGCTATGCTTTTCTCTCCCTCTCCCTCTCCCTCTCCCCCTCTCTCTATCTCTCTCTGTCAGTCAAGATACGAATACGCTTGAAACGCACCTCGCATAATTATGTTATGTTTACGTTTTAATCGCATATATCTACACTTGTTATGCGCACACATGAATATTTATATGATTTTCAAGGTTGTTCAAGATTTTGGCGCGTGTGTGCGTGTGTGTGTGTGCGATAAAGCGCAGACTGTGCGTGTGTGCGAGTGTTCGTTCGGGAAGTCGGTTTATCTAATCGCTGGGCCAAACAGTTCTCAATGCGTGTTAAAGTACGTGTTGCACATATGTAAACAATAATTGGTAACTCTCAGCTGCTGCTGCTGCTGCTGCTGGGCTGCTTGGCAACGCTGCGTATGCGTGATTTATGAGTTGATGCGGAGAAATTTGCTTGACATGCAAAGCCAGCTTGGCTTATTGGCCAATTGCCCACTCAAGTCACGCGCCCAGCCAACTATGATGCTAAATAGAGCTCCACATATAGAGTATATATATATGGGCATCCGACATGTCCTTCGGCCGCACGCAGAGTCAACAAACTGTGTGTGATATGATATGTGTGACTATAATATGGATATATATAGATATATATATGTGACTTGCTTCAAGTAAAGTTCGCTCTCTCACACTCAATTCATCAGGCATCAAATTGTCGTGGGAAGCAGCATGCAAACAAAAACCTAACAAATTGGCTGTGCATGCAATGCATAAATAGATAAGAATTTCTTCTCGTTGTTGTTGTCGAATCTGTTAAGCACTGGAAGCTGTCGCCGCCGGGCACTTGGATAAGCCACAGCTGGCCTCTAACTGAATACGTTTGGCTCAGATTGACGCTTAGCCACGTGTCGGTCGCTGGCAATAAACACGTTGTCCGCGCTCAGCCCACCACCCCCCCGTCCAAGTGACGGCCAGCGCTTGGCAACGGCGGGCTTGGCACGCCCCTTGCGGCTTGAATGAACTGCGCCAAAATGCGGAAGTCGTTTTTTCGGCACATCATAATTATGTTGAGCCATGAGTAATAGCTCATCATCATCATCGTCAACAGCTTGGGCACGCCTCTCTGCTGTTTGTTTCCCCCATGAGACCAGAGCAAACAGCTGTCTCTCGCTCTCCCCCTCCCCCTCTATCTCTCTTCATCCCTCTCTAAGAATTGCTCAGGCCATGAACAACGCACAGATACGCCTTGAAGCGCTGTTGATATACATTGTCTTGGCTTTGCCGCACTGCAGGGTATTCAGCGTCGAGCATATCCCCTTATTTTGGCCATAAATTTGATTATGAATGCCGAGCAAAGTCACAAAAATAAAAGCACGTGGCGCGAGCTACGATGCCGACCGGCTGATAAGACAAGTTCACTAACAAATCCACACACACACGGGCACACACGCATGCTTACGCACACACACACACACGCACACACGCACACGCATTTGTTATCAGCTCAGCAATTAGCAAACGTAAATTGACGTCAAGCAAATTTACTATACCTGAACAAAAAGACGAAATAATTATATATAGCTCTGGTTATTCACATACGGAATTTGTGCGCAGATAGGGGGAGGCCTCCGGGGGCTCAGCTAGTTGGTAACGCATAAGCGAACTAGTTCACGAGCGTAACAGAGCGCATAAATGGAAATCAGCTTAGTTTTAATGTGTTTTAATTTATGGTATATGCTAGCTAACACGCTTCAGAAGTATGTTATAGCGCAAGAGCCTAGCCGGGGCGAACTAGTTCATAATTATGTTATGTCTTGTGAGCGTAATTATCAACGGCCAAGTTACTCATTGTATCGAAAGCTATTTAAACGTAAAGTCAGAGCGCATAAGACAGTGGAATATAAGGAGCGGGGTGCAGTGAACGAAAGAGTAAGCAAATAGAACTAGTTCATTAGTGAACTTTATGTCCTTGATGAAACATAGGTTAGCCATAAGTTAAGTAAGTTGGGAAAGATATTAGAACTCTAAAACTAGAACTAGTTCCAAAGTGAACTACACTTGATAATAGCAAGAGTTACATAATACGAGTTACTTATATAATAAATATACATTTTAACGAAGTACTTGAACTAGTTCATCAGTGAACTACACTTAATGATAATATATTGAACAAATTCATAACTTAACAATTTAGAGAAAATAGCGTTTAACGAACACAGAACTTGAACTAGTTCATTAGTGAACTACATTCAATGATAATATGTAGACCTCAGAAACTCAAAAACTTAGAGAAAATAACACTTTTTATTCAAAGAACTAGAACCAGTTCCCAAATGAACTACAAAAAGAACTAGTTCAAATGAACAATATAATATATTGTAAAAAAAATGGAATGAAAACGAAATGATCAATAGCCCCATTAGTTTCAACATGTGACTAGTTCAAATAAACAAGCGTCAGACTACAATGTGATCTCAGGCAGCCAGTACAAAACAGTTAGCTCTTAAGTCAAGTAGGAAACCCTTTCAGTTTACAATTCGAGCTGAGCCGTAAATTAGTTTTAAGTATCCAGGACCAGTGCAGACATGAGTAAATGTTGCTAATTTCTAATCATATTCCACGCTGAACACGGGAAATACGAAATAAATACTAAAATTTTTTTTTTTTTACCGTTGGTCTTTGCAGAGAAATACCTGGGCCAGCACAATCCCGGACACCGTAACAGCACCAGCAGCGAGGCGACCAGCGAGGACATCAACTCCAGCGACGAGCACCTGAACAAGCCGAAGATCCGCGTTGGCAACAACATGAACAACATGAACAACGGCGGCAACATGGGTGGCAACAACGCCGCTGGCTGCAACAACAAGGCGCGCTCGAAGCGCCAGCAGAAGGCCCAGGCCATGAAGCAGGCCAAGCAGGGTCAGGCCCAGGTGCAAATGCAGGCGCAGCAAGTGGCTGCGGAGCAGCAGCCGCAGCCGCAGCCGCCCAACAAAATCAACGGCAAGTGTAAGCAGGGCAAGTGGCGTAACAACAACAACAACAACAACAACAACAACAACAACAACACAAATAACTACAATACTAACAACAACGGCAACACCAATAACAACAACAATAATTCGAAGCGTGGCAAAGCCAAGCGCAACAACAACAACAACAACAAGTTGCACAACAACAACAACAACAACAACCAGAACAATGGCGGCGGAGACATGAAGTCGAACGGCAACAGCTCCAACTCCTCGTCGGCGGTCAGCTCGCCGGGCGGCTCACCCAACAGCAGCAGCTGCAGCAGCATTCGCAGCCACAACAATAACAACGGCAAGAACAACCACAACAAGAACAACAAGCATGGGGCCAAGCCGTTGGCCACCTGGCACCGCGAGGAGCGCCAGCTGCACGTGGCCCAGCGCCAGAACTTGAACTTCCTGGTGCCGCCGCTGCGGCAATACGAGCGCCTGGAGATTGACGACAACACACTGATGCGCCAGCTGCGCCGCTATCTGATCGACCAGAATCTGTTGCGCGTGTACGGCTTCCCGGTGCCGAGCGCTGTGCACGAGGGCGCCATCGAGATCTTCAAGTGTCTGCCGCACATGAGCTTTGCGGCCGCCCATGTCATGGCCGTGGCCGAGTCGGCCCTGACCGTCATCAATTGCCACGACGGCCTGAACACCAGCAACTTCGAATACATCAGCCAGGAGATAGTCCGCCAGGAGCTGACCGAGATCATTGAGGACGGCACTGGCAGCACTGACAGCGGCACCGGCAGCAGCAGCTACACCAGCAGCGGCAGCAGCTCCAGCAGCAGCGCCCTCAGCAGCAGCCCCACCAGCAGCACCACCAGCACCAGCACCAGCAGCAGCACCAGCAGCAGCACCCTCAGCAGCAGCAGCAGCAGCAGCACCAACAGCACCACAAATGACACCACTAGCGACAGCCCGACGGCTACATCCACTGACTCCGGCAACATGTCGCCGAGCTCGCTCGACTCCGAGTCCGGCGGCGAGTGGAGCGGCAGCGAATGCGAGCTGGCCCCGAGCGCCGAGGGCGGCTACGGACTGGAGCTCTACTGCCACTACACCATGGTCGAGCAGACGCTGGCCAAGCAGTGCGTGCGCTGCAAGCGCGAGTTTCTGGTCGACGACCTGAGCGGACAGTATTTGACGCACGAGGAGTGCACCTACCACTGGGGCAAGTATCATCGGTGCTACGACGGCAACGTCTGGCTGAGCCGCTGGACCTGCTGCAACGGCAACGAGGAGTCGGACTCCGGCTGCACCCATCACGATCTGCACGTGTGGACCGGCTCGGTGGTGGGCGTGAATGGACCCTATTATGACTTCGTTTATACACGCCCGCGTGCCGCTTTTTCGGCACGCAGCCGCGAGCCGCCAGCTGTGTACGCCCTGGACTGCGAGATGAGCTACACGGGTCGCGGCCTCGACGTGACCAAGGTCTCGCTGGTCGCCCTCAACGGGCAGCTGGTGTACGAGCACTATGTGCGCCCCGACGCCGATATTGTTGATTTTAATACACGCTTCTCAGGCGTCACCGCCAAGGATCTCAAAGCGAACGGCTGCAAGTCGCTGGCCGAGGTGCAGCGCGATTTGCTGGAGCTGATCGATTCCGATACCATACTGATCGGTCACGGGCTGGACAACGATCTGCGCGCCCTGCGCATCGTCCACAACACGCTGATCGACACATCCATTGCGTTCCCACACTCCAACGGCTTCCCCTATCGCCGTGCTCTGCGCCACCTGACCAAGGCGCACCTGAATCGCGAGATCCAGTGCGGCGACGGCGCCACCGGACACAGCAGCTTCGAGGACTCGCGCGCCTGCATGGAGCTGATGCTGTGGCGCGTGCGCCGCGAACTGGCCACCGGCGTCGTCTGGACGGATTAACCCTTAGTCTTTAAGTCCCCACAACCAATATGTCCATGTTCTGGCCAACACGGGGCGGGTCACATTTACTGTATCGTATCGTATCAGCTCTATGGGCGGGGCAACCCCAAGTACTTTTAGTCTGTAAGCCGTTGCTAGTTGTAGTTCATTTTGGGGCGGTCGATCGAGCCCGACGATCGCTCCTCGTATTTAATCTCAGCCTATGTTTGCTTTGTCCTTCTGGCCCTCACATCACCACCCAAGCCCTGCTTCCTACCTACCCCCTCCCTACGCTCTCGATCCCTGCTAAATTCATACAATCAACACTAACCCCTCCTCAGCCCTTCATCCTTTTTTTGTGAGCCCCAACTCACCTCGATTCATCCCATTCCCATTCCCATCCCCATTCCCATCCCCCGCCCCCAATCCCGAATCCCCATCCCCGTCCCCAACCCCGCCCCGTCCCCAAAACCCATTGACAAAAAACTCATTAGCCATTGGCTACCCTCTCTGGCAAAGCGGCTGGGTAGCGCAAATGCGAACTGAGAAAGAAACCCCCAAAACGAAAATCCCACACACACAAAAAAAGGAAAAAACAATAAAAAACTACAAGAAAATAATAAAATCAAAAAAATGAAAAAAAAAAAAACGAGCAAACAAAAATGGAAAACAAACAAAGCACAAAACAAACAAACTGACAAAATGTCGTTCGCATATACATATATATAGAAGAGAGTCTATTTTTAGTTAAACGGTATATATATATTTACTCTATATATATATGAATAGTAAGCATATACTATATATGTATCGGACACTTTGTTGTTTGTTCTTTGTTTCTTTCGTTCATTCTTTATTTGCGCTAACTATTCTCTAATTTCTATTTGTTTTTAATAATAGTAATTATATATTGTTTTCGAAGTAACCACAAGAAAAATGTACTGAAGTTTTAGCTGTGATGATTTTTTTTCACTTTCTCACATATTTACAAAAAAAAAATAAAAAAAAAAATTTTTTTAAATCATAGGAAAGTAAACAAATAAAAAAAATATATATATATACTCTATATATATATATGAACATTGACACTGCGCGCAAAAGAAAATCCACAAAAATCACTCCACTAATTATTTTATAATTTTTTGAAACTTTTTTTATTTTCCTAAATTAAATATTTTCAAATTTTTGTCGCTCCTAACTACGAATAAAGCATCTCATACACAAAAGAAAGTCAAAGTAAAAGAGCAAAAGTTTATAAGCCTACAAATAATGTTAGTTTACACTCTGCTACAGAGTAATTGTTTTTTTTTTTTTTTTCTTACCATATATGCCTATTTATTTTGATGAAATTCATTTAATATATATATAAACATACACACACATACACATGTACAAATGTATATGTGCAAACAAAATGTTCATTAAAAATTTCTTCAAGTGTATAATTTTTACATAGAACAAGAACAACAACAAAAACATCAAACTACAACTACTACAACAATAATATTAATTAGTCTAAAGATTTAACTTTTAAGATTATATTATCAAATATTGTAATAGATATGTATATATATATATATATATATATATATATATATATATATAATTTTTTTTTGTAGTAGTTCGTAGATTTTTACTACTATTTTGTAAAGATTGTTTCCAAGGCAACAAATTGCTGCGAAACACTCTATATATACATAATATATATGTAAACATATATATACGATTATGTTTCAAGCAAGATTCTCCAACAACAACAACAACAACAATTACACGCATATTAAATGTAGAATTGATGTTCCTAGCCGCAGCAGCAGCCGCAGCAGCCAACCGAGAGACGCGCAACGGAAGCGAATGTATTTTTATATTTCCAATCCAAATGCGAAAAGCAGAAACTGCAATTCTTGATTGACGCGCGCAGAAGAGAGTAATCAAAACAAAAACAAATCTAAAAAACAAAAAAAATATTTAAAAATCCAAAACGAAATGAAAACGATGCGGAAATAAATATGAAACATTAAGTTGTTTTCAAACGATTTAACATTTACATAAAAAAACAAACAATTTTGGTTTTTATTTGAATGGGGCCTGGGATTGGGGCCAGAGATCGGGAAAGAGCTCGAGTTGCGGATCGAGCTGCAGACCGATGATCGGTGAAGAGAGTGAGATGGATATGCAGATCGAGAGGAAGAACGATATTAAGCTTGAGATCGAGAGGGAGATTGAGAGAGATATCGATTTCGAGCTGAAGATGAACTTAAGGGGTTGAGATCCAGATGGAGATCGATATGAGATGACGATCCAGCTAAGCATTGAGATGGATATGGGATATGGATATGACTAAAGAGCGGAGATGCGATACAGATGGAGATCAAGCTGGAGAGCTATACGAGAATAAGATTGGGATTAAGATCGAGATGAGGTTGCCAGTGATATCTATATAGAGCTGAAGATGCAGATGGAGATCAAGCTGAAGATAGCTATGAGATGAAGATCAAGATGAAGATTAAGATGACAATTGAGATGGAGATCGAGAGAGAGAGAGAGAGAGAGAGCGAGAGAGATCAAGCTAAAGATCGAGCTGAAGATTTATTTAAGGGGTTGGGATTGGAGATTTACTAGGTTGAGATCAATCAAGACTATAATCGAGATCAAGAAGAAGATCGATATGAGATGAAGATCGAGACCGAGCTGGAAGGGTTGGGATTAGGCAAAATTTCAAGATTGGAATCGATCTCAAACTCGTCTAACTATATGTCTATATGAGCTGTGCTCGAGCATGAACCTGTCGATGGATTCGCAACACGAAAGAATGGATCGATTCGAATGCAGCAAAAGCTGATTCAGAATCAGATTCAAGTATAAGCTTGGAATGGACGATCGAGTATTCGGGCGAGATAAAGCCCCCAATGCCATGGCCAATAGACATCAGCTAGTAGTAGTTGGCACTTTATCCTTTACTCAGTTGATGGACGGCAGCAGCGCCTCGAGCAAATGCTCAAGCTTGAGCAAGGTCTCTGGCTCCTGGATAAGCAGCGGTCTTGGAGCAAAAGATATTCATTGTTTATAAAAATTAAATCTTAAAAACTATGAATAAATAAAAGAAATTCCTAAAAAAAATGCCCATAAATTTCACATAGCTCTTCGAACCCACCTCGTAACTAGAGCTGAGCTCTGGCTTAGAACGCAGTTATATGGCAGCCTTGGATTGCCTATGCAAAATCCCAATCTAGAACTTGTTTACAGTCTAAATTGGGATTTGCGATAGTTTTCTTTTCTTTATTTCCTTCTTTTGCCTACACTTTGTCACTTAAGCTCGACGTTAATTGAATGCAATTGATTTGAATCTAGTCAAAAGGTAGCCGCAGCTGAACTTTGAACTGTGCATGGAGGCTGGCGGGCGTCGGCGCGGAGATGCGGGGGAGCCGAGTGGTTCTCAGAGCCGCCAACAACGTAAGCATAATAATAATAATAATCTATTTCAATTATTGTTGATTAACAGCTGTTACATGACCATGCGCGTGTCACCTTCATCACCAGCCAGCAGCCACCATCCGCAGTGCCCATGCCACCTATCTGGGCCACACGACACGACACGACACGACTTTTTGAGGTCAATGCAAGATGAAAGCACACCAAAGCCAGCCACTGCGCACAGATAATGAAAATCGTCACAACAATAACAACACTAATAATAATAACAATAGCAATAAAGCAACAAACAAATAACCATCTGTTACTCTATGTAATGCCAGCTGCCAGTCCGTCTGTCAGTCAGTCCCCGCCGCTGTGTGCTCAGCTGAGCGGGTGCGGGTGCGGGTGCGTGCCGCTAAGTATTTGCCCAACTAAGTAACCAGGAAGTGTTAACGCGTTTGCAATCTATCGCAAAAAAAAGCGAAGAGAAGCAAAAAATCAATTAGCAGTCAGAGCACTTCAGAGATATGCATAGACATGGGAGACCCTGGAGCAGTGGCACAGTGAAAAACAGGCAAGAATTGCTCTAGGCGGCAGTGCCTGACTAGCGGATACCCTGACCAGCTGGCACTACTGCGCAGTGCAGCGATTCCCCTAGCATATGTTATACAGTAAACAGCACTCACACACGCACACAGAGAGAGGCTTACACGCGCGCTCTGCTAACTGCGCAGTTTACGCAGCGACTGCGCTTGCGCTGCGGCATGGGCTTTACTTTGGGTACTTAATTGGTGAACAACTTTACTTCTATTTAAGCTGTCTTAGCCAGATTTTTAGAGCGTAATAATGACAGCCAGATGTGTAACACGCGCCAAAGCGCAGGTCTCTTCTATTTGTCTATAGTAATGCTTGGGAACTAGTGAGATAGGGGACGGAGGGGGTAATCAAAATTAAAAATATATATAATATATATATAGTATATATATATTATATACATTACAGAAGCCCACACGGCAAATTGGAAGTCTTCAAGCTTTGTGATATTCAAACTAAGCCTAAAAAACTAAATCTGATGATCGATTTTTATCGGTAAATGGCAAATTAAATGAGTTATCGACAAAATGGTAGATTCGTACTATGTAAGACATAAAGCAATATATATTTTTAACATATCCATGAGATCGCTAAGTATATACGGGCGGACAGACAAGCAGACGGACAGAGGGACGCATGAACGGATGGATGGAATGACGGGCGGACAGAGAAACATGGCAAAATCAACTTAGCATGTATATACTTTATGGTGTCTGCCACGCCTCTTAACGTCTTATTACCATTATGCCCTGATTTCCCTATTCTCGAGTATTCAAAATAAGTTCGAATGGGTTAAGCTTCGGACAGGCGGACAGACAGAGGCACGCACGGATAGAGGGACGAGCGAACGAACGGATAGACGACAGACGCATGGGCGGACAGAGGGACGGAGGCACGAAGAGGCGGATAGGCAAACGGATGGATGGACACAGGGGCGGGCGAACGGACGGACGGGCGTGACGCAGCTTCTCAAGCAAATGCTTTAAGTGCTCAACAGGCTCTGTTGCGGCTGCCACTGCCTAAACCTCAT
Organism: Drosophila peninsularis; assembly: GCA_035047485.1. Lineage (NCBI taxonomy): Eukaryota > Metazoa > Arthropoda > Insecta > Diptera > Drosophilidae > Drosophila > Drosophila peninsularis. The sequence continues at coordinate 5,074,464 of JAWNPN010000042.1, forward strand.
TTGGAATGAGTTCAAGGCATGGAAACGTGAACTCGATACGCAGCAGCTGGCCAGCGGCTGTCGCTGTATACGTTTGCACTTTGTTCGGCAGTGCAATGTGGCTGTGTGTGTTGCAGTGAAAGTAGAAAGCGTCTCTCCAGATGACGAAATACCAAATTGTTAGCAGATGACTTCTGCAGCGGCTGGCGGCTAGTGACTAGTGGCTGTGCCACTTGGGGCAAGTTGGCCAATTCGCCGCCAACTGGCAATGCAACTCAACAAACTTTTGCCGAATATCGGCTTTTGCAGTGTGTGTGTGTGTGTGTGTGTGCGTTGTTCATTTAATTTAATTTTACTCAATTTTTATTTGCTTTTTTCAGCTTTTTGTTTTCGTTGTTGGTGCTAGAAACGTGCAGCTCGCTCTAAAACCCATATAAAGACGAAAGCGTTTGGGGCGGCAGGGAGGGGCAGGGGGTCAGTCGGGCGAGGGGTGCGAACTGTGCTATCATTTGACGTATGAAGGCGATCGACTAAATATAAATTGAATGTTCGTGTTTGGCACATTTGTGCTAAAAATCGCATCGATTGTTTTAAATTGTCGAATAGACATTGTCGAGATGTATTTAGACAACTAGCGATATATACATACATATACATATACACTGCAAATTGATACAATGTATGTGTGCACGTATATCGTGATCTACACCCGCGCCCTAATGCTCTATATACACGCGAGCGACTGGCGAACACAAATCATGTAAATAAATAAGCGATGATAAACACTGTTTACACACATACACAGACTGTGTGTGTGTGTGTGTGTTCTCTCTTATGCAACTGAAATTTCGAAAATAGACCATGAAATGGGCAGATAACAGATACGATGCTTTATCAACTAGATAAAGATGGCCAATAGTAATAGCTACAGGTGCCGTTGCAGTTGCAGTTGCAGGTGCAGGCGACCTTAGGCGCGAGAGTTAGTCGCTTTATCTAACTGCGCTGCAAGTTAGTGCACACACATAGCAAAATATTTGCTATCCACTATCTAATTAAACAAACACACGCGCTTTTATCTACATAGTCCACATAAATAAGCAAATTCAAACAGCGAAATTGCAATCTTTCACACACTTATCGGCTTATCGATAGCAATTTGCAATGCCTGATAGCAGCGCTATCAGTCAGTGTTGAGCAATGCGCGCAGTTGCAGCAGCAGCGCGCACATTTGGCGCGCACTTTCGAATGACCTAACCAAAGAAAGTTGCCTTAAATGGCCAATAAATATTATTTTTCTGGTCACTCGAGTCTCTTTTGTATGAAACATCGCGCATGATTCACGCACGTCTGTGTCTGTATTGTAAATGCGTGTAAAAATTCAATAAATTTTCGATTTAGCCAAATATGGATAAGACGAGTCGCCGTGAATCATACGTGTCAGCATTTTTTATATTTTTTGTTTTTTGTTTTTTGCTTTTTTGCTTTTTTCTTTCTTCGAAAATGTCGTAATATAAACGCAAATAGAAGTATATTTAGTTGATATCAGTGACAATTTATATACACGAATTTATAGTATTTTCCTCTCTTTTCCTATAAATAATAATAATAGCAATAGTAGCATATGGCATATGACGACGAGGTGATAACTCGTGCCTGCCAAACAGAACGTGATTTGTTATGGAAGCGCACACAGCGAATGCAATTGTTGGCGCCGATGCTGGCCATTATACAACATTGAAACCAAAACGTCAAATAAAACAAAAATCAAATTGTAAACAATACCAAATGTGTCGCTGTGTGTGTGTGTGTGTGAGGCAGTTTGCACATATTTGAAATCAAAGCTAACCGTTGCCGGCCAAATGTCGTCATTTTGGTCTTCGGTGACGTGATTATTTTTTGTAAAGCGTCAACTGTCTCTGGCTCGGACTCTGGCTTTAGCTAAGTTTGGCGCCTCGGCGGCCACATGACATAATTCTCCATATAGACAAGATTCTGAATAATGCAATTTGCATGCAATCGACTCAAAGTCAGAGAATCGAGCATTGAGAACTTATTGTTTATCAATAATCTCTTATCTATGCTGCATGAGCTTATACAGTTTCCATGGGCAGATATATATCCAAGAGACTACAAGATTTATCATCTCGCTGAAAAACATTGCCATGAGCAAAAATGTTTATGTTTGGCATAACTCAAGCATAAGTCGTCTAGGGGCAACCGTGGTCACATAATTCTTCACGCGACTCTATATATACACATATATATATAGCTGCGTGATATATATCTGTCTTGGCAATGCTGTGCCCATGAGCATGTGGTCAAGAGTCAACAAGTTCCAGCTACAAATCTAATGAAATGTTGCAAGACTTGACGTTATTTTTGGCGCTAAAGATATACACAAGATATATACCAGATATATGTAATCAGAGATATATATATATATATATATATATATATATATATATATATATTGTGCAATGCGTCTCTGTTGCTCCCAGCTTGGGCCACCTTTCTCGCTTTCGCTGCTGCTTTTACCAAAAGGGAAAGGCATCGAAAGCCGCTTGATCTTTCGCTGCTGTTGTCGCTCACTTATCTAATTGATTGGTTAGCTTCTTGCTGCTGCTTGCCGGTCAGCGCATTAGCTCTGCTTTTCGCCTTGGGCCACTTATCTAATCGACTTCTTTCTTTTCGTCTAGCCCATGCTGCTGAGCTCGGCAACTTCTTGAAAGCGAAAGTTGGCCAAGCAGTGAGCCGACAGGTTTTCTCTACCAGCCAAACTTATCTAAACTAGTGTATACGCTTCTCGCTTTAAAGTAGCAAGCTTATCTAATCGATTGGGCTGGTTTCTCGCTGGTGCTGCTAGCCGTTGGCTTTTAGCTGGACTGTAGACTCCATGACAGGTTTTCTCTTGACGACCAACTTATCTAAATTAGTGAATACGCTTCTCGCTTCTACCATATATAGTTGGGCCTACAGCTGTTTTTATTGGGCAAGCATAGTTATTTCTTGGCCCTAACCTGCTTATGCTGTCTCTGACAAACTTATCTAATCGCTTCACAGTCTGGCTCAACTTATCTAATCGATTTGGCTGGCTTCTCTCTGCAACTTCTTTAAAACGGCAGCTAGGCAAGCTCTGTTAGCCCTCAGCTGCTAGTCTGCTTGAGATATATGCTCTCTAAGACAAACTTATCTAAATTACTGCATAACGCTTCTCGCCTCTCTCTAGCAAACTTATCCTAATCGATTGACAAGGCAACCTGTAGCCCTTACTCTTAGACTGCTTGACATCTGTGCCCTCTGAGACTTATCTAATCGACTGCGTACGCTTCTCCCTTCTGCTACATAGATGTGCCAGAACTGCCATATCTGAGCTAGTGCTGTCTCTGCCAAACTTATCCAATCGCTTCATAGTCTACTTGAACTTATTTAAGCGCTTCTCTCAGCTTCTTGAAAAACGAAAGTGAGCCAACCTGCTGCGTTGCCTCGTTTTGTGGCCATTGAACGATTGAACGCTTAGTCAAGTTGAAGGCTTTCGGTGGCTTTGGCCGACTAAATAAACCCGCCTTGGCGGCCAATTTCATTTTGTTTATCAACGAGTTTTACATGCATATGCTCGATGCGTGTGCGTGTTTACCTTTCATACCCACACACACACACACACACACAGAGAGAGAGAGAGAGAGGGAGAGATGTAGTTTCTGGGCCACAGACAAGTGGGCCGCCCCATGCTGCCTTGGCCCTGGGCTGTTGGCGGCGCCGTTGCTAGTGAAAGTTCAAGGCTGCAACACGCACACACAGGCATACTTACCTGTACAATGAACAATAGCTCACCTGCATATTTCTATAATTATGTACATAGGCAGGCAAATAAATTCGCACAAAGCTTGTTTAAACTTTGCTGTTTGATAAAGAACATTTTCGTCTCCAGCTCTCCCTCTCTCCCCCGCTGGGTTATTCGCATTTGCATATTTGTACAAATGAATTAACATATATTTGCCGAAGTGTTTTATTGGAACTCGACAAATACACAAAACTCACTTATTGTCCTTTGCTCAACAACTGCATTATTCATTATTGTGATTATTTGCTCGTGTTTTACATCTGTTTCCATTGAACTTTCGGCACAATGTCCGCCAGGCCGTGGCGCACAGGTGAACAGATCTTGAACTCCGGCAGTCAGGTGAGCTGATGATATTCATTGCCCATGCAACTGTATAAGTTTCCTTGATGCGACTTGTCCCTAAAAGTTAAGATAATTTAAGTAAGATAATCTAAGTAATTTCCACATAATACAACCCTTCCTAGTTAGTCTTCGACCTACCCTATCTATCTCTATCTAGTCCTTTTAGCTGATCTGTCTAAACTATCTTTCGCCTTAACTCTCAAGCGGACACTCTCTCCTTCTCTCTGTTTCAATTAGACTCGATTCCTCTTTATCGCTCTCTTTTCTCACTCCCTCTCTGTCTACCTTAATTATGTCTTCGGTCTCTCTCTCTCTCTCGCTCTCATTTTCTCTTTCTCTAACTCTTCCTCTTTGTCAGACTGTTATTTTTTTTCTCTCTCTCTCTCTCTCTCTCTCTCTCTCTCTCTTACTCACTCTTACTTTCTCTCTCTCTTTCTCTATTTCTTAATCTTACTCTCTCTCTCTCTCTCTCTATTTCTATCTCTTACTCTCTCTTTCTTACTATTACTCTTACTCTCTCTCTCTCTCTCTCTTTTATTAATACCTGCACTCCCATCTCTACCTCCCTCCCTCGCTCCCTCCCTTTCTCTATCCCTGTATGTCTGCCTCCCTCTGTCCTATCTCTATCTCTGTCTTTCTACAGCTTTCTCCTTCCCTATCTTTCTCCTTCCATCTCTCTCTCTACTCTTCACTCTTTATACCCCCTCATGCAGCTAAAAGAGTATATTGGCTTTGGACCCTCTTCCTCTAGCAGCCCAATCCTATGCCCTATGCGCTGTCAGCCAACTTGGCAAATTATCGCTTCTTTTTTCTGCAAACTCTTCTTCTTGGCTGTTTGACATAGGCAGTCATAGCTGTAATCTCCAAGCTGCTGTCTGCAGAGTGTGTGGCAATTGGCAGAGGCAATAAAGAAACTTGTTTAGTTTAGTCTCACACACCCTTGGGGGCGCCGGCTCCAACTCCAACACCAACACCAACTACAACTCCAAGTTATTGCCAAAATCCGCTGTAAAACTTAATTTGTGCATCAGCGCGATGTTTAATGTGTGTGCTTGTCACACGACTTTCAAAATATAGTATATAAAAAAAAAAAAAAAAAACATTAAAAAAATTAAAAATTGATATGAAGAAAACCAACAACAAAGTCTTTTGGAAAATGCAGAAAAACTTGTGGGCTGGAATTAACGGCAATTTGTTGAGGAGTTACTTATGAGACTGTTGCTTGTTGCTTGCTGCATGTTGCATGTTGCATATTGCATGACGACAATATATCATTTTTTTGTATTTTTCTCTTTTATGATGTAGGCGTAGCTGCATTTCCTCGATGTTGCTCAATCCGGAAAATTTCAAGAGGCTCGCAGGCAGCACGAACAGCGCCGTTATGATTGAGTAATTACGAGCAGATAGACTGCGCGCACATGGGCTTGTATTAATAATTACAAGGCAGGTAAGGCAAGGTAGTTAAAAACTCTGGCTTGGGGAGATTTGGCTAAAATGAAAATGCAGCCAGAGACTCCATGGCGCTTGCAGTTGACCTTTGCTCGTTGCTCGATGACTTTCTCTAATGCTGCTGGCTACCATTGGCATTAGTCAGTTCAAATGTTGACAATATGGTCACCTTAAATTCAAATTTTGTATATTTACAACTGCCGGAGTGCAGTCATTCACAATGGTCAGAGTGTTTCTATTCGCTATTCGTCCACTGACATGCAATGCTAGCCAGACTAGCTCGCTCGCTCTCACTCAGCAGTAGCCTGTCCCACACGCAGCAACAGCTCTCCTTGTCTCTTTCTCTCACAAAGTGATAAAGGATAGAGGCGCAAAGAGAAGCGCAAACTCAGGCGGCTGATATTCTTACAGTTCAATGCAAGCTCGCAGCAGTGTTGGCAATTTAGCTATTCCCGTTTGGCAAACACAGGCTGAAATTATAGCTACATTAAAAGGGCTCTTTTAGAGGTAACAAAATACGGAAAAATATGAATATTGCATATATTCCAAGCAAATCGTAGATTTTACCTCCAGCAAGAAAATATTCATCATAACAATGCGAATGTTTAAAATCTATAAATTCGAATAAAATAAATCCCATTAAATCTTAAAACCCATTTTTCTGAATTTTAAAATTTTTTCTCAGCCATTTCTGGCTCTTTTGGCTAGTTCATCTGGCTTGCCCTGTGGAGTGAGCAACGCTGGCTCTAGCTCTCACACTAATACTAACGCAACAGCAGCAGGCATTCACAATAGAAAACATATTTGTTCTACTCATTTGACAATATCAGGTCATAATATAATTGCAATACGACTTGTTCTGTTGATGTTTGTATTTTGTAATTATGCTTTGATCACTGGTCAGGCTTAATCGTACAAATTGTATATATACACAAATGCTACCTAAGATTGTTGAATTAAGCTTTTTCAGTTGTTCGAGCACATAATCGTTTGTTGCTCAACTCGCTACGATGCAGAGCATCATCAGTGTATTGATTAAGTATAAAAAATATAAGAAATAAGAAGGGGAAGTGTATAAACAATAAACGCCATTTAAAACAAATCAACAAAAAGTGCACAGTCGCTGCCAGCTGGCTAAAAGGCAAAAAGGCCACGAATGTCGCCGGCTATTGCTGCAATCAATACTCGAGCGCATTTGGAAGAAATTTGTCTCACTTTGGCCAAAGACACGGGGACCGTGCATCCCATTGCTAATTGCTGGCCGACGACGATGCTGTTGCTCCCGCGGGTGTTGTTTGTTTATAAATGATTCCGGTTATTTCGCCATCCTTTTGTATGACGCAGCGCCTGTGAAGTGACAGAAGCAATGCAATTACAAGGCAGGCCTCTTGTCTGACGTCTACTTACTTATTGCCACTGTAGAGGCAAATGGTGGCCGGAAGAGTGCTGTTTGGCTCCAGCTTGGCCACCTGCTCGGATATGGCCATTCCAATGCCAGATACATTGGGATTAATGTTGCCCTTGGCTGCGCCGCATTGCAAAAGTTGAACGAAACAGCAAAAACAATAAACAACAATATATAAAAGAAGCCTGTTTACGACAGATTAAAACATACACACACACACACACACACTCACGCACTACACTTGATAGTGGATTTTTTACTTTACTCACCGCCCAAGCAAAGGCCTTGCCGATTCGCCAGTAAGGCACCCACGGTGTCTTGTTGCGTTAAGCTGCAAGGAGCAAATTAGTAATGGTTTTACTTAATTGATTATTATGCAAGACGTACATTTCGCTCAACACTTTTTCCAGTTGTTGTTCCATTTTGTTTAGTTACAATTTGCCAACAATTGTAAAAATGAAAACAAAGAATAAACCAAAACAATGCTAATTCTGGAACTGGACTATCGACAGCGCTGGCTATCGATAAATAGGGGTGGCCACAGTTTGTCTTAAGTGTTGCACAATACACTAATCAAGCACGAAGAGCACTTCAAATTTAAATTTAAGCGTTATAAATAAAAATTTACAACTAAATAAAAAGTTAACCATAAATACAAAATAATAAAAAAATTCAATTTGTTATTGAAATATATGTTTTATTGCAATTTGGATGCAGATGAGCGCATTAAATCAAATTCTTGTTTACAACGCCAAGTATATTTAAAAATTCTGTTTTTGTTTTTAATCAAATTATATAAGCTGCGTTCCGCGCATTTAATAAAATGTTTATGTATTTTATCTTATGTGTTTATATACTCTATGATGATGGTTGTGGAGCACGCCTTTTGGAATTACGGTCAGCCATGTTGCGACTGCACACATGGATGCGTGTTGTTGCTGTTATTGTTGGATCGAAATATATATATGTAAACATAGCTTTAACATTTATATAATCGTACATAATGCGAAAATCGCTCAAAAATATAAGGGTATGTATTGATACTAGGTATACTACGACTGCAGATAGTGTATTTCTCATTTCTTGTATGTGTGTGTGTGTCTGTCTTCGTGAACGTGTACGTGTGTTGCTTCTTCAGTGTATGTGTGTGTATATATATATATAGTTTTTAAACGATTTCGTATTTCTCCACGAACAGAATCGTTTCGCTTGAATACTTGACCGACGCATCATTGTCCACCTGGACGACATCCAGCGCACTCAGTGCCGCATACGGCGTCTTTGAGACGAAAGAGACTTGCAAGGGGAAGAAGTCACCCGGTATGGAGGCACTGCAGCTGAATTCCATCGATCCCGACTTGTTCTCAGCATCGATGATTGGAATGTGCCACTGCAGCACATGCTTGCGCGCATCATAGTTATAGGTACCATCGTATTCGGCCACAGACGGCTGGACATTCAAGCTACAAGAGGATTAGGATTAGTCGAAATTGCATGGATCGCTAAGCTGAGTCTATTTACGGCAATGGTATAACTATGACTACGTCCTGCAACTCCAGATGCTGTGTCTCCAGTTCGTATTCAATGTTCACATCGCAGCCGCCTTCGCCGTTGTCCGAGGGCCAACAGTTGACTGCACGGAATGGAATAGAGCGAGACAGATATATATATATGTAGTTTATCATACAGAGAGAAGTCCACATGGCTGATACTCACTGGTCAACGGAATGGCCGATTCGTCCTGTGTTATGAAACGCCACTTGAGCACACCGACATCGGTGTTGAGGGGGAACGGCTTGGCAGGATTCTTCAATCCGATCATGGCGCGCGTCTTGAATAATTCCTTGTCCACATTCGGATGTGTCTGCAGCTGTATGCCCTGTGTGTCGTTGTTGGCCAGCTTCACCTTGATTCGTCCCAGATTCTCGTCGGTTATGCGCAGCGTTAGCAAGCCGCTGAGCTCGAACTGTTGTACGCCACCATCACGACCCAAGCGCACCACCAGTTTATCCTCCATTTTGAGATGGACACTGCAGGAAATACAATTTCAATTGCAACAGCCCAGCGTGGAGGAGTCGAAGCTATTCATTCTCTTACCTTTCCGTATGAATGTCCGCTGAGATTTTAGCTTTAGCCGCTGCGCTGGCACTGGCCGCTGCACTGGAACCAGCAGCAACAGCTGGTGCCAGGTTGGCAATCTTCTCGCCCTCGCTCTTCAGTTGATCCACAAAGCTGTCCACATCCTTGGACTTGCCACCCAGCTTGAGCGCGTTGCGCGAAACGGGCTTCCTGCAAAATATAGAAAGTTGAAGAAATTTGAATTTCGAGAAGCTCATATTGACAGTTTATATCAAGTTCAACTGACAGCGCCGCCTTGCTAGATGAAATATGCTTCGTATCCATTTCGATGGATGGGGCTCCGCTTCCGCTGCCGCCGCCGCCGCCGACTCCAGTGCTGATGCCGCTGCCGCCAAAGCTGTCGGAGCTGAAGCCGCCGCTGCGTCCGCCCATGCCACCCATCGAGGGCCCGCCACGCTTGGTGGCCTCCATGCGCTGACGCTGCAGCTCCTTGGCCTTCTCGCGCATCTTCTGGCGTGCCTCGCGCTCCTGTGTCTGACGCACGGCCTGGTAGACCTTCTCCTCATGCGAGTCCATCTCAACGAATGTCTTGATTTGCGCCAGATTCACGCTTTCCCTGTAGCCCAGGGCGACAATCTCGTCAAAAGCAAATATCAAATTGAATGCGTTCTCCACGATCTCCTTCTCGTCCAACGAGTGGCTGTACTCTGGAATCTATATGACAAGTGTAAGTTGGCTAACATTATATATATTCTCTTGTACGCACCACTTTGGAGAAGAGACGCAGCGTTTCCAAATCCTCCAGTATATTACTGGCCTTTGTGGTTATGAGCAGCATGTAGAGCTTCTCCATGGGCTGGTAGACGTAGCGCACGGAGTCCGTTTCCACATACGTGTGCTGCTTGCCGGCGGTCATCAGCTTGGGGAAGGCGGCCAGCAGGCCCTCAATGCGCGCCTTCGTCATCTCCACGAACTGACGTGACAATATGACTATGTGTGTGTGTGTGTGTGTTTGTGTGTGTGTGTGTGAGTGAAAGAGTTGTGAGGTTAGACATTTAAGCAATTAAAGTAAACAGTTTTAGTTGGAGCTTACCTTTGCCATTCTTTGTGCAGACTGCTGCAGCAATGAGTACCTGAGTATTAATCAAACACAAATGAGATAAGCAAAACAGCCGACGTAGACGTGTGTGTTAAGGTATGCGTGTGAGTTTGTGTGCAGACTTACCATTTTGATGCAGCGCTAATAGTCAGATCACAATTATCGAGAAATACCTAGCTGTAATGTGTGCAGCTCGAGTTGTAATTTAACTGATTTGGAATGATCAAAACAAAGTGTTGTTAATCAATCCGCATCCGCGTAGCTGACGTGTTCGGTTCTGCAACTAAATGTTTACGATTGCGTGCGTATGTGTGTAAGTGATGACAGCGCAAAGCGCACTGACAATCTATGATTGAAGTCACAATTGCTCAATTTGAGTCGATAGCGCGGTATAGTAATGTGTTTACTGCTCACAAACAGATTGGAATTATGCTCACGCTGCTAACTGCATTTAATTTTGTGTTTTTTAATTCATCAAAGTCGAGAGAACTTAACGCTAAAACTTATTTCGACGTCACTGTTGCCGGTCTTGTGTGCTATCGATAGTGGCGCGCGCCTATCGATGCATGCCGATTAATTACCCAACACTGCAACTGATAACAAGTCAAATAGAGGCTACAGTTAACCGAAATTGGTTTTATTTTCATTACAATCAAATTTAAAGTATTTTACATACTGATAACGTCAACTACAAAATATACATAAGGTGTTTGTATATCAATACAGACAATTGTGAACAACGTATAAAAATTAATCTTTTACTCTTTTCTCAATTTTTACTGTTTGCAGTCAGATTTCCTAATCGCTGTCTAATTCCAGAGTTTCCACTCGTTTAGCGATGTCTTGCGTCGTCGCGTTCCTATTCTTCGGCTGACCTTTGCCTTTCTCCTTGGCATACTCGGTGCTTAGAATGCGCATGACCTGCGCAGCCGTAAGATCGTCGCGTTTATGCTTTTGAAAATTGTCCTTAACATACTTGGCAAAGCCCGTGGCCTCGCGCACCGGCGTCTGCACAACGCTGCCCAGCTTGTTCTTCTTATTCAAGAGCAAGACAATGGGACCACGGCAGTAGCGACACCGTAAAGTCTCCACCTTGCGCGACTTGGAGTGGGCATGCGAGCTGTAAGGGGATTGGAAGTAAATGAACCCTTCATATGCTTCTCAAATATCTCAGATAACTTACGACGTGTCGCAGCTGTTGCACTTGTATGTGTACTTGAACTCAATCTTGTAGTTGTGGCACACTGTTATGGGCGGCAAATCCGGGAATTTCCTATTGGCACGCTGTGCCCAGCTCTTCCAGACGGTGCCGTGTCCGCTTGCGCCGTTGAACAGCCAGGCAGCCGCATGGCACAGCTCATGGATTAGAGTGCAGCGAAGCCGATCGGCACTGGTTAGCACCTTGGTGCTCAGCTCTACGACACAGCTGCGCTCATTCAGTCTGTGGGGTAAATAAGATGAGTTCTTGATCTTCAAGTCCTTGTCAACTGTTTCCCTTACCTGATTTTGTTCTTGCACCTGCCCGCAGTGTTGCGCAGCCTGGCCGACCAGACCACCGGCACATCCAGTTCACTGTTGAACACCTGAGCATTGAACATGTTATAGAGCAGCATGGCCAGACGCTCCTTGTTCTTCGCGAAGTGTTCGCGATAGATGAATGCCTGGCTGTCGCACAGATCGCGATTGATCTGCGGCTCCAGTGACTTCAAAAAGCCAAATTTGGCCGTAGGAGCGCAATTGTTGGGAGTTCCCTTCGGCATGATTGGGACCTTCTTGGTGCGCTCCACAGTCTTCAAAGGTGGCGCTGTCTTAGGCGTGGGCAGATTGAATACAGGCTTCGCTTTAGGTGTCTCCAATCCTAGGCCTAGCTGTTTCTTGACCTCCTGGACACGCTTGTGCACATTGGTACCCGGCAAATAGATGTTCTCCAACTGGTCGAGGCTGCTCAAATCGAGCGCCTGATCTACAATCCGTTTGGCTTCACTTATGTCCTCGTAGCCCGTATTGGGAGTGAATAGCTGTCTGCGTGTGGGATTTGCTGGTGTCGTTGTCGGTGTCGGAGTCGATGGCGTCGCTGGTAGCTTTGGTTTGTCGTTTGCTCTGCACGTACGCAAAACGTCATCAAGTCTCCTCCGGAGGTTCGGTGCTGTGTATGTGGACAATATGTAAATGACAATCTTTAGTGCGGAGTAGATAAAGTTCCTGGTGTATCTTCTGTTTTAAGAGTGGGTTCGTCTGTCTTGATACCGAGTCGTTTCTCGCATTATGATTTTGGAGTAAACAGCATTGCTCTAAGGCGTTTGCTTCTACTCGGAATAAGTTTAGTACGTGATCGAAAGGAGTCGTCTACTTCGACAGCTCCAAATTGAACTCAAAACTCAAGACACTCTAGATCTAGCATCTCCCTACGCACACTCACATGCATCCTCCTCATCCGGATTGCTGACCACCTCCACCTCGTTCTTGGTGAGATCTAAGTAGGTGACATGGCCATCTTCCTGCGCCTCCTCCTCATCACTATTGTCACTGCTGTCCGTGGCATTCGCATCGTCATCGTCCGAGGCATCCGTGCCGCTGTCCGTATCGATCAAAGCCCGCCAGCGTTCCTCGTCAATGTGTTTGGTGCGCACGCGCGGCTTGGTTGGTCGCCTCTCCGTGGCTGCTCTCGGCAAGTGCGTCGAGTTGAGTTTATTGGAGCTGAGCGCGCGCTTAACTAAGGAAGAATATAAATTTAAATATATAAACATATATATATTTCCGTATTTACATATGCTAAAGTCTCCCAAAGCGCTATCGTTGGGCTGGAGAGGTGTCTGTGATGGCGCTGTCCCCTTCTTAGCCGTTCCCGCTTTGGGCTGGCGCCTGATCTCCGTGAGCGGCACGCGTCTTACCGCTGCTGCAGCGGGTGCAGTTTTACCACCGCTGCCGCTGGAGCGTTTGAGCGTGCGTATCACGTCCGGAGTTTGCCAGGATTTGCCGTAGAGTTGATTCAACAGCTTTTCAGCTTGTGTCAGAAATTGCTCGTCCTCTGAAGCATCGCTACCCAGCACAGAGCACTCCCGTTCCTGTGCTTCTTCTCGTCCTTGATCCTGCTCCTGTTGCTGGCAGGACTCTGTGCCTTGCTCTGAGCCGGACGCAGTTTCCACAACGCTCTGTTCCGCCTCCGCCTCCGAGGCCGAACTCGAGTCCAGATTGGGTATGTGTATCTTAATGTTAATCTTCGCCGATATATTAATGCTGCTCACTTGTATGGCAGGCGTATGCTCCACTTCCTCCGGCTCCGCCGATGATGCCGAGTTGGCGCCGGGCAGCGACTGCTCCAGCTCGCTGCTCGTCTCAGGTATAGTTTCATCCAGATTGTTCTGTTGGCCAGACAGCTCTGACAGCGGCTCCTCTATGTCAGGTGTGTTTACCTCAGTCTCGTCATGTGCCAGCCGCTTGCTGCTGTCCTCTTCTATTTGCTCCTCGGAACATATCGTGTTGACCTCCGTGTCATTGTCCGCCAAGCGCTTGCTGCTATTTACTTGCTCCTCGGAGCATATCGTGTTGATCTCCGTATCATTGTCCGCCAGGCGCTTGCCGCAATCCACTTCCTCGGAGCACAATTCCGTATCATTGTCCGCCAAGCGCCTGCTGCTATCAGCCTGCCCAGACACAGACAGTAGCTGCGTGCAGTCGACCTCTCCTAGGCTCATGGACTCCGTGTCAGCAGTGGCCAGTCGTGTGAGATCGGCGGACGTATCCGCGTAGCCACGGCGTATGATCTCACGGCGCTCGAAGGAGACGTCGCGCAGGAAAGCTTCTATGCGCTGCACCTTAGCATTGGACAGCTCAACTGCTGTTGGAGGCAGCTGCTCACTGACCGCCATGCTGGTCTGCTCCGGTTCCTTTATAACTGGTTCCGGCTGGCCATGATCGCTTACGCTCGTATCTGAGATGGTAATGCACGAGGCACTATCATCGTCGCTTTCCGCCGTGGTTGATGATATGCAAATGGATTGTTCCGGCGGCAGCCTCTTCTCGGGCTGCACTGTCAAATTGGAGACCTGTGTGGATAGGGCTTCCACGTCCACGTCGAGCGTTTCTTGTGTACATCCATCGGCGCTCACTTGCAGTGCCTCCATGTAGTCAGAGACATCCAGCTGCGACCTGGTGTCTTCTGCTTTCGGCGTGTGCTCCTGTCCCATGGCGTTAGACGAAGAGGAATCGCTGCGAAGCAGTGGATGCTCGTAGGATTTGGCAGCTGTAAGATCATTTAGCTCACCCAACAGTTGGCGGCTCACGTTGTTGCTTTTAGTTGATTGCGGATCTGATGGAGGCTGGCGTTGAGGAGTAGTCTTGCCTTTAGCTAACTGTTGTTTTTTATTGGAAGAGAGCGTCAGGTTGGCGAATTTCTCTTTGATCGGCACGTTGACGGTCGTCGGGTCAACTAATCTGAAAAGCTTGAATCCGCTCATATCCGCCATTTTGTTGGCGTTGTTTGAACTAAATAACTGTAAAAATTCAGCAGGCGAATAGCAGCGCAAAACGTACCATAAACACAAATACAAATCTATCGCGGGCGTCCATAAACAAATTAAGCATCAGTGTTGGATAAGTAGTTCGCGAACCAGTGAACTGTTTGAATTTCTTATTGAAATTGTTGCTTGACGTTAGTTGAAAGGTATTTTAAATTAATTTTATAATTTTTAAGTGCTTTACATTTAAAATAATTATAGCTATATACATATACGATTAAATTTGATTTCTGAATAACTCATTTAAATCGGCAACGGCCTCTCCGTGCCATTACCCAGCACTAAGTATCGTTTATCATTGTAGTCGATAACTTTGACAAACATCGATAAGTTGCGGCGGCACCTCGGTTGAAGACAACAACAAAATCAATTTTCGTTTTATTTGTTTGTGTGTTTGGAGCACCTGTCGCAATGGCTGTCAACGCCGTCGGTCCGCTGTCTTCTAAGCTAGCCCTGGGCCTGCTCAATTTCATGCTGGCCGTCAGCTCCGGCTGGGCACTCAAGCACTACAACAGCAGCCAATACACACTAGCCGCCTATGGATTATTCTTTGCGCACAGTGTCTTCAGCATCTTGCACTGCACGCATCCCAATCCCGGCCAGGTGCAGCGCCGCATTTGCGAGCAATCCCTACGCTATGCGCCGGTCGTCTTTATCACTCTGATCGTCGGCGATCTGCATCGCATCTTCATCGAACATAACCGAATCGTAGCCGGCTGCTACAGCTGGCGTCCCATTGTGCTCGGACTCTACGTTAGCATTTTGACCCTGGCCTGCGTGCGCATCTGCCTCAGCGACAAGTCGGCGCTGGCAAATGCCTTGGCCAAACTGGAACGCCTCAATCTGGCTCTGTGTGTGCTCTGGAATGCCTTCTGCCTGTGGCACATTGCCTTTGCCGACGAGTTCTGGTGGTCCTTGGGCTTGGCACTGCTGGTGCTGCTCAACCACTTTGTGCTCTGGCGCCTAACACTCAGATACAACATCTCGTCGCTGGAGATAGAAACTGTGGGCATGTGCTTCTCCGTCATCTTCGCCATTAACGCAAGCCAGGAGGTGATCGAGAGCAACAGATGATGAGCTACAATGGGGCCAGCCAGTGGTGTTTGATGATGCTGCATTTAGCACAACTTGGAACGTATTTATAATAACTTAAAGTTGATGTTTACAATATATATATATATAATCGTTCATATGTAATTCAGTTAGTCAAACGAACGTTTTATATATGCGACTGTACGGAATAAATAGTTGTTAATTGATCTAAATACATATATATATCTCTGCCTTTTATTCAGTTACGTACATATACTGTGAAAGCCTATTTCAGACCTCGCTGGGCCAGTGCAAGCACACGGATAATTACAACATATATGCAGGCAATCTGAAGGCTTTTAAGGAAAATCCAGTTTAAACTCAAGTTGCTAAATGTAATAAAGGTTATTAAAGAAAAAAAATATAGTCACTTTACGCCTAATCACTAAGAAATGCTTGAATGTGTGTAGGAGTGGGAGGATATGGGAGGAGGATTCTGCGTGAGTGTCCTTTAAGCATGTGTATTGTCATCCTCGACAAAGTCCTTGGCCTGCTCACGCGTCACACAGTCAATGTGGCTGACCTTGTTGCGAAACCGCACGCCGTAGAACTTGTGGGCATTCTCCAGCAGCTCGGGCCTAAAGGTGGTCGTAATGAACTGGGCTGTGTCGCTCAGCTCGTGTATCATATCAGCCACAGCCTTGCGATGCATTGCGTCCAGTGCCTGTCACGGAGGAAGGAGAAGAGATTAACATCAGATGACATGCCAACTACCAACTGCCATTAGCTCACCTGATCGATCTCATCGAATAGATAGAAGGGCGCCGGATCGCACTTCTGTATGGAGAAGATGAGCGCGAGCGCAACCAGAGACTTCTGGCCTCCGGACAGCTGATTCATTTCACGCATTTCGGCATCGATGCCCGTAAAGGACACGCGTATGCCAATGCCCGTGAAGGCATCCGAATTGGCCACCTCCTTTTCCATCTCCTCGCCCTCGTTGTCCTTCGTCTTGAGTATCAAATAGCCAGCGCCTTGGGGCACCAGCTTCTTGAACACCTTCGTGAAGTTCTGGGCCACCTGCCTGAATGTGAACTGTATGGCCTCGACCTTCTGCATCTCCAGCGAGTGGATGAGCATGTGAATCTTCTGATCGCCCACATCGAGCTCCTCCTTGCGCCTGTACAGCTTCTCCTTCTGCTCCGAGAAACTTAAGAACTGGTCGAGCGCCTTCTTGTTCACGTGATTGTACTTCTTCAGATGCTGATTGGCCTTCTCCAGCTCCTTGAAGATGTTCTTGAGCGAGATGCGTGTGTAGGCGGCATCCACCTGCGGCAGTGCACCCAAGCTGGCTATCTTCTCGGTGCACTCGTCGATCTTCTGGTTCAGCATGTTCTCTTTGGTCGTCCACTTCTCCAATTGCTTGCTATCCTTGTTGATGTTCTCCTCGGCCTCTTTCTCCTTGCGCACGTGGGTCTCCAGCTCCTGCTGCAGTTCCTTCTGCAGCTGGACG
The DNA here is from genome assembly GCA_035047485.1 of Drosophila peninsularis. NCBI lineage: Eukaryota > Metazoa > Arthropoda > Insecta > Diptera > Drosophilidae > Drosophila > Drosophila peninsularis. The sequence continues at coordinate 5,091,720 of JAWNPN010000042.1, forward strand.
GCCTCATTCACACGCTTCTCAATCTCCTCCAGATCCGCATTGACCTTCTTGATGCGTTTCTCCGTGGACACGAGCTCCGTTTTGCAATTGTTCAGCTTACGCTTGCGATCCTCCACGGAGATCTCCTGCAGCGCCTGTATCAACTCGTCCCGCCGCCTGAACAGATTGTTAATCAAAAGATTGTCCAACTTATTCTTGCGCACCTCCAGCTGCATACGCTGGGTGAAAGCTTCCTTGTTCTCCTGATTGAGACGCCGGATATCATCGTTCAGCTGATCAATCTCCCGCTGATCCTGCACGGAGAGCGTGGACATAAGCTCCTGCTTGAGCTCAGCCTCCAGGCTGGCCTTGGTGCTGTTCATCGCTTCCAGCGAGGCCTTGCATTGGGCCAGCGAGCGCTCCTTAGGCGCACGATACTTCTCGATACGCACCAGTTCCTCCTTCATCAGACGAATCTCGCCCTGGACCTTCTCGAAGACATCCTTCGACTTGCCCTGCTTGGTCTCCGTCTTCTGCATCTCGGACACGATGGAGTTGATGTTGTTCTCCGTCGATTTCAGCTCGTTGCGCAGCTTGCTCAGCTTCTTCTCGAACTCGGTGATCTGTTGCGTGTATTCCGTGCGCTTCTTCTGCATCTCCAGGCGCGAACGCGACGTATTGAAGTAGCCGCCGGTGAGGGAACCCTTGGACGACACCTGATCGCCATCGAGGGTGACACAGTCGAGCCCGGTGCTCTTGGCCAGCTCCGTGGCACGCTCCAGATTACGACAGATGAGCGTCTTGCCAAATATATAGCGCAACGCCTTGTCATGCTGCTCGTCGTACTTGAGCTTCGATATCATCGGAATCGAATCGGGATCATCCGGATAATCGTGCACCTTTACCTGCAGTCGATTCAGCGGCATGAATGTCACCTCTCCGGGCAGCTTCAGCTTGTTCATCTCCTTCAGGATCTGTGTGCCCTCGTACTCCGACTCGACAATGTGATGGAAGAGACGATTCGCAGCGGTCACCTCGACGGCCGTATAGATTGTCTTGTCGCAGCTGAAGTTCTCAATCACCGGGCCGTAATATGCACGTGCAATAGCCGCCGACTGCCCGCCGCGCTCCACAAAGCTGTCCAGGACCTTGCGTACCGAATCGCAGCCATTGAGAATGGGCTTGCCGGCCATGCTGCGCAGAGCTTGATCCGCACGCGACAGCTCCTCCTTCTGGGTCTGCAGCTGTTGGGTCATCTGGGTCTCCTTGCGCCACAGCTCGTTACGCATGGACTGGTGTTGATCCTTTGTCTTCTTCAGCTCGTAGTACTTTTTGTTGTGCTCGTCAATCTGGAGGCGCAACTGCTCCAGCTCGGAGGAGTGCTCCTCGATCTTGGTGCCCAGATCTTTCTCGGACGTGGCATCCTTCTTGAGGTCCTCGACCAGCTTGGCGTGATGATTGATTTTGTCCTTGGTCTGTTTGCTGATCGACTTCAGCTCGTTGTGTATCCACTTGTCACGATCCTCGCGCGACGAGAACTGCGAGCCGCGACCCTGTTTAGCGTAGAGCTCCTTACGCTTCTGCTCCTTCAGCTGGAGCTCACGCGAGCAGTCCTCCTCCTTGCGCTTCATCGATTCGTATTTGGGCTTCACATCGTCCAGTTCGTTCTCGCGCTCCGCTATCGTCACCTTGAGATTCTTGAGCTCCTGATCGGCGCGCTCCTTGGACTTGTTGTCGCCCTGCACCTCGTCATTGAGATCGACAATGGTCAGGTCCAGTTTGGTCTTTTCGCGCAGCAATTGCTGCTGTTCGGTCATGAGGACCGAGCGCTCCTCCTTCGTGCTGACCACCTTCTTCTTGGCCTCCTTCAGGTTCTTCTGCACCTCCTTGATCTTCTCCTGCGCCTTCTGTATCTCAATGTTATAGTTCTTCTTCTTGTCCGAGGAGGATTTGCGCTGCAGCAGCAGCTCCTCGAGGGCGCGCCGCGTATCCTTCAGCTCCGTCTCGTAGCGTATGTACTCGAGGGTGCGTCGTGTCTTGTCCCATTTCTGGTACTCCTTGAGCTCCTCCTTCTCCTCTTCGAGCGTCTGCAGCCTGTCCTCAATTGTCTTGAGATATTCGCTGATCTTCTCCACTTTGCCATCGGTTTCGCGCAACAGATTTAGTGACTCCTCCTTGCGCTCGTCGTAGACACGCGTGCCCGCCACCTCGCGCAGCAGCTTCAAGCGATACGAGTCGGCGGCGGTGGCCATTTGATTGATCTTGCCCTGCTTGACAATGTAGTAGGGATTGGAGCTGGAGAAGCCAGCCGACTCAAGCAGATTGACGACCTCATTGCGCGGCACCACCTTCTTGTTTAGAAAATACTGATCCTTCTTGGCGCCAATGACGCGCCTCAAGTAAATCTCCTCCTTGTCGATCTGCAAGCAGTTCGAACCAAATTAGATAGATATTAGATTGTATCTATAGCATTTCACTTACCGGCACACGATTGTCCGAGTTGTCGAAGATTATCTCCACATAGGCCGAGATGACGCGAGCGCCAGTTCCCTCGTGCAGCAGTGCTTGGCGCTGCTCCGGACGCAGATGTGTGAACTCATCGCTCAGCACGAATTGTATAGCTGGTACGGATTAGCGTGACACAATCAGTCAACAGTAATTATAATTATATATGTACAGCTGCACTTACCGTAGAAGAAATTACTTTTGCCAGAGCCATTGCGTCCGACGACGACGTTGTGACGCTTGTCGAATGGCTCTACCACCGTCTGGTCTTTGTAACTTTTGAAGCCTTGTATAATAATCTGGAAATATATGTCAGTCAGTTGGGGAGTTACACTTAGTAGGCCGTTGTTTACCCACCTGCTTAATGTGCATTTTGTTTTGACACAAACGCACATAAATAGTCAGCTAAACCACAATATTGTTATTTGCGCCAGCGCAGGGCTGTCACTGATTTTTCGTATAGAGTTTGCGTTTGGCGACAACCCTGTAAGACTTGTTTGCGCGGTGGCTGCGCAAATGTGCGCTAACTGCATTATGTTAACTTTGTGCCATTTACTGTTCCCACCTTATTTTAGACATTAAATAAAAAATGAAATGAAATTGATAAATTAAGTATGTTAACGACAATGAGCAATGAACTCTTCTCGATTTGATATATAAATTAACGAAAATCAACTTATGATATAATAAAATCCACAGCGCGCGCATTGGCAGTACAGATTTGCGTTAACAGTATTCTGTTAACTTCAATTAGCGCCAACAACTATTCCCATGTTAATTCTTAAATTAAGCAGCGAATTTAATTTTAAATGTACTTTATTAAACGTCTGAAATGCGTTTATTATATCAAGTTTGCTAAAGTCTTTAGAATATATAACAAATTTTCTTGCTTTTGTTGTTTAACTAGCAATACACCACTTTTGTAACCGTTAAAATAGTTTTCAAATTTCGTTGAGTATTTTTTTCTTGTAACATTGAAATGTAAGTGTTAGTATTTTATGTATATATTTTTGTGAGTGACTAGCGGGCACACTGCTAAACGCCATATCAGTTTTAATTCAGACTTTCTTGTGCATGGTTGGTGCGCCCCGCCAGCAATATATAAAGTTGTCGAGTTATTGTTATTGATTGCTAAACAACAAAGTGTACGCAAACAGAAGCCGGCTAAACCGCTCAAGCCGAATTTAAATTACAAAAACAAAAATAAGCAATAAGCTCGTGTAAATACAAGTGGAGAGTGGGACCAGATCAAGTTGGGTTTATATATATATATTTTGTTAAGTGCAAAAAAAGTCGTGCATCGTGTGCCAAAACATAGATCGAGCGAAAGAGGAATTGGAAAATAAATAGCGAAATAGCAAAATAGCAATTATCCAGCGCAGCAGCGTGTAAAAGAATTAACAACAATAAAAGCCGCCGACGCCGCCAACGCCACCCAAAAGAAAGTGTCACTGCTGCGCCTCGCCCCCCTCCTCCAAGCCCATCTTCAGGCAAACAAACCCACCACCAGCACAACAACAACAACAGAGAAGACGCAGCAAGCGCAGTTTTTCGCACAACAAAAACAATAAGAGAGCGGCAAAACGGCGACAGCAGCAGCAGAGACTGTGACAGCGACAGCGACAGAGGCAGTGGCAGAGGCAGCGCGATAAAGTGAAATTAACTATAATTTATTTAAATAATAGCCAATATAACAATTAAGAAGCAACAACAACCAACGGCAGCAACAGCAACAAAATGGCAACATTAAACAAATTTACAAAAACTTTATCCAATGATGAAAAGGCCGAGATAAAAGAGAAATTTACAGAGGTGAGTTAAGAATCTAAACGGCATTTAACATCACTACATACATATATATATATATATATAATTAACTATATATGTGTATATATAAACTATTAAATCAATATGGGCAAGTGTATGCTAAATTTTGGGCGTCAGTGTAAAGGGCTTTGGGCTGCATGAGTCACATAAAGGCACCGTTAACCGGTGCATGTGGGCGTCGGCGTCGACTGCGGCAGCAGCAGCGACAATGGCCTTCAACAACCCCCCATGAAGAGAGCGACATCAACAACAGCTAACGGTAATGCGCCAGCCAACGCATGCATACACTTAAACACACATACAAACATGTACATGTGTATGGTGTATGCACGTATGTGTGCGTGGGGTAGCGCAGCGCAGTGCATGGGGGAAAAACAAGTTCCCTTGGGTGGTGGCCACGCCAATGTCTTTGCTCTGTGCTTGCAGTGCAAAATCAGAGACGTAGCAGCAGCCGCCGCAGCAGCGCATGCGCCTTGCCCCTGCTGACGCACACAAGTTCAATGTCTGCGTAGCCCCCCACGTGCCCCTCTTCCCCCACCTCGACCTTCGACACCCACATGACTAATCCTCGTCAAACTAGGCAAGACAACGCATGCTTCTTTCACTTTACTTGGAATTCCATACGAATTTCGCGAAAATAACATTTGAATAAGACACACACTCACACATGCACATGCACACGCTCACACACACACACGCACACAACAGTCAGTGTTTGTATGTGGGTCTAAAGTATTTTCATAGTATGACAACACGACACGAGCAAAGAAGGCAAACAAAAAACCAGTTTCAGCTTAAAATAAAAAGAAAGACTGAGGCAGCGATAGAGACAGAGAGAGAGGCTCGCAAAGATGGAAGAGCGTGAAAAACTACGACTCAGCAGCAGCAGCAGCGACCAGAGTCGAAAGAGCAACTACAGTGGAGACTCTGGGCGAATGCTGCACATTTATCCTAGGTTGTACTGTTATGGCTAATAACAGTAATGCAGTATAGCATATGTACAGTGGCTCACAGCAGCTTTTAACTGGCACAAAAAACAGGTTGACTTTATATCTATCTATAAAATCTAAACTAAAAGAGATCAAACAAATTTATTTACAAGTTGTTAGTCTAAATTTCAACTTATCAAATATGAGTTTATTTATTTTTTAGATATTTTTCAAACATTTTTAAATAATTAATAACTAAAAAATCAACAAAAAACAATTATAATTCCCATCAGATATGACTTTATTAGTCTTAAAATATTTTATAATAACTAAAAACCGAGTTATAAATCACCTCCATACACAGATAACACAGACTTCTATAAGACTATATTTACATATTACTTGAGCTAGTTGAAGTTTTCTGTCTGTCTGTCTAAGCGAGCTGCCACTGTACATTAACAGCGACGCTGTTTGGCTCCGCTGTCTCTGGTTCAAGGGGCAACAGTAATTGTGAACAATTTCTTTATAGTACTTACACCCACACACACACAGAGTCTTCCTCTCTCTTTCACACACACACATTTAATAGTTTTCAGGTGTAGCTTTTTCGATTTGCCAACTGTAATTGCTATTGCTGCGTCTTCGTCCGCCCACACGCCGCTTAATGCATTTGCGCGTTTGTTAACAGTTAAGCAAGGCGGCGCGGGAGCGCACGCGCGTAGCGTTAATCAAAACACAATGTGGCATTGTTACGAGCGCGCTCATAAATATGCGTGGCAAGCGAAACGATAAAAAGGACAAACTGAAACTGAGAGAGAGAGAGAGCGAGAGGAAGGCAGCTTAAAATAACAATGAGTGCAGCGTAGGCGCTGATTGACACTTAAATGTGGATTTTTTTTGTTGTGTTGTTTTTGTTGATTTTATTAATCAGAGCTTTTGCGAATGACTAATGCAGGCAGGCAGGCAGTCAGGCAGGGAGAGCGAGCAAGACAGAGGGAGGGAGGTGGAGAGGCTTGACTTGTTCCGCATTTAAGTGGCCGTCGCTTTGCTTTTGACTTTGCTTTTGTTTATGTCAATCAGAAAACAGCGTTGCCACACTGTTGTTTTGTGCGTGTGTGTGTAAGTGAGTGTCAGCAGTAATTGCTGTAAAGTCTTGCATTTTGAGAGAGAGTGAGAGGAAGTGAGACAGACATGCATATGTATGCATGCCTGTGTGTGTGCGCGCATGCATATGTATTTTTATGGTTTATCAGCCCGCTTGCATGTCTTATAGGCGGGGGCAGCACATAATTCATCGAGCAGCGTTTATTAGGTCTCTTGTTATTGTTGTTGTTGTTTTTCTCTTTTTCTTTTCTGCTGTGCCCATTCTCAGCAAAAACAACAATAACAACTGTTGTTTGCGTAGCTGTGTGGCATGGCTTTTATCAAGTGCACTTTAAGTGCAAAGGGCATAGAGAGTGAGAGGGTGGGGGAACGCTACTTATGCCATCCATCCACTTAAGCATTCTTTGCATTTAGACAAAGCCCATATGACGTACCGTTTATATTATTCATGCATATGCAAAACGATTTACAGTGTCATTCAAAAGTCGTGCAACACGACCAGCACAGTGGTTCGTAATGCATTCAAAATTGACTAACGATTTCGTCCAAGTATTTGTTATGCAGATAACAGACAAATGCAAGCAAACATGCATACATATGTACATATATATTCGTATATGCATATGACATATGACACATGACATCAGAGCTATTGGAATTTGAAATGCAACAAAATAAAGAAAGCAAATTTACATATTTACTGTGCACACTGTGCCTGTCTGTGTGTGTACGTGTGCTAACTGTAAAATACGTGATAAGTATAAAGAAATCAATAACTATAATGTATGCATAAATGCTTATTTATTATGCAATTACGCAATTTATACAAAGTTTATTTTTTAACCAAAAATCCAGCGCGAGTTAAAATCCCGAAGGCTTTACGTCAATATATATATGCATATATATTTATATATGATTATATTCACACATAAACCAACATCCCGATGGCTTTTATAAAAGTTAAGATAATCGAGCCCTTTATCAAAATAGTAATGGCTATTAAAAAGTGGGTAAAATCAATTATTTAATATTAGTCTGAATTCATATATTATGTTTTTCCATTGCCATTATTATTGTTTTGACTACTGAGGCTACTGACGTCTGGATGATGTATTTGATGGTCTTGGCTTTGGTCGATGGCTTAGCCGTTCTCATTCTGCTAGATTAACATTGGCATAAAATGTTGATCTGCCCATTTATATTTATATATAATTTATGTTATTATACATAAAAACTAATTTATCTTAATATGGATTTTAGTTTGGTCATAACAGCCCTCGCACCACTGTGCACTAAATGCAGCGAAAGTGATTTTTAATGCGTTTATTGCATCGCATGCCAGCTGTGTGGCAACTCTGTCCCCCCTCCCTCTCTCTCTCCCCCTCTCTCGTGCTGCCTGTCTTTTTGGAGCTGTCACTTGTCGTTTGTCCTTATGCAAAAGTTTTTGAAAGCTTTCTTTTGGTTTGTTTTTGCGTGCAGAGTTCCTTGAACTCGGATTACCAGTTACTTTATGGCGACGATAACGTTTATGCGTGTGTGTGTGTATGTGTGTGTGCGCACAAATATGTTGTTGCATTCCCAAAGTATATACATACATATACATATACATATATATATTTTGATCAGTTTATTTGCCTGGCGAGTTTTCACTTTGCTAAAAGAGCGAGAGAGACAGGGCCAGCGGGAGTGGGAGGAGTGGGACAGGGCAGACTCGTGTAAACAGAGACAACGAACGATTTACTGCCTCATTACCAATATTTGCTGGTGCTGGCAGGCTAGCTAACTGTTAATTTGTCATCTGGCCAAGCAGCGTTTACGCTAATTAACACGCCCTCAGGGTGTGTGCTGACCGCCCGCCCAACGCCCACCCTCTCTGCCGCCCCCAAATCGCTTTTCTCGACTCCTATTTATGAGTCTCGTCGACGTGTAGTTTCCCCCAATTAGCTGAGTCATTTAGTCGCGACACATATACCATTTATCCTTATGACTAATATGCTGTATTATGTTTCATACACAACAAATTGCAATCAGTCCGACCGCCGGCCACGCCTCGAATGAAACATGAAAAAGAAAAAACCTACAAAATGTTGACTTGTGGCAGGGACAAGTGGTCATTGGGCTTGTCTATGCGGCGGATATGTGTCACTACTGATTATACAATTCACTTAACTTGCCGCGTAAGTAGTCTCTACCCCCCACTCTCTCCCTCTGTGTCTGTCTGTCTGTATGTGTGCATAATGCTCGACTCTTTATCTTGTTGGTCGCATTGCCAATTTCTACATAAAAATTTATTACATGCAAGCTCGACTCGGTTCGACTCGACTCGACTCGACTTGACTGCGACAAGCGCACAGAGTCAAATTTACTGTACGTGTTACAAATTTCAATTGACTTCACGATAACAACAACAACAACAACAACTACGACAAAGTTGATGAAGACGACAACCCGAAGTGACAACGCACTGGACGCTGATTCAGGTGACAAAAATGTCAATAAACGAATTACAACAAAAATAAATAAATAAAAAAATAAAATAAGATAAATATAAAAAAAATATAATAAGATAAGACATAATTATTGTTAAATAAATCATTACATAAATTAGTATAATTATTAAATAAATTACTATGATTATCAATTTAATCATTTTGGTTATTGATCAAATAATTATTATTGTGGAAATATAACTGCATATAATAATATATATTATTGACTAGGCGCTTAAACAATTAATTTAATTTAATTGTAATTAATAACTACAATTTGTACATGCGAGGTCCGCTTGAAGAGTATCGCAAATGTATATTTATTATTGACTTTAAGAATATCTCTTTGATGATATGTAATATCCATCTGATTTTATGAGCTTGGGCCAACGTTTTTCCCATGCTCGAAGCATTTTTGTAATCTGGCGCCAGCTGCTTCTTCGCTCCCCTCTTTATCTCCCCAATTGCAGCGTAGTGCCGTCCTATCAAAGACCGCTTCAATTTGGGGTACAAGAAAAGGTCAAGGGGGAGGGGGGGCTGAGTTTCAGGGTGGTTGCACTCTGACACTGTGACATCATTTGTCTGTTATTGATACAGATATTTTGAATTATATTTTGGAATGGGCAAAAATTTAAGATCTCGAAGCAAAAGAGCTGACAAAAATGAAGGAACATGAAAATAAATGAATGAATGAATACGAATATGAATTTGAATATGAATGAATGCGTGAATACGAAATGAATAATAATAATTATATGAATATGAATGAATGAATTTGAATATAAATGAATGCATATGAATATAAATGAATATTCAAAAGGGAGTAGAACTTCTCCACATTAAAAGAAAAGGTCGTCATCATACGAATGCTAACATAACTCCAAAAAAGTATCGAAAATCGATAAACCTTATATATTATATATATAGTAATACTCAAAAGTCTCACTACTTCTTGAGCAGCCCCCGCATATAGCCAGCTATATATCTAATATAATATCTAGTATTCCAAACCGACACTCAGTTCATTAACTTTAACATTTTCTCTTGCATCTCCTTCAAATGGAATATCGTACTGTTCACTTTTGTCGGGTGTCAACTACTTTTCTTCGTGCCCTTTCCCTGTGCCTGCACCTAAAGCTATTTGCTTAACAGAGCCCGCGAGAACTGTAAATACATTCGCATATACATAATCATGGGCGGGGCTGGGGCCTGGATGACTGGGCTCATTAATAATTTTTGTTCAATTGATTTCCTTTGACTATTTACGATCGAGTGCGGCATGCATAGATATGTTCGCCAGATACTTTGTCTCTGACAGCGCACAGTGTTGATTAACATGTTTTCAATGTTGTGTACGACTTAGTCAGCGATGTTGCCCGATGTTGTCGATTCAATCAACGTCAGAGGCTGATGTAATGCCGCCTTTGTTGTCGAGGTCGGGCTTCGGTTGGAGTTGGAGTTGGAGCTGGATGCAGTTTGGGGCCAGCATTAGAGCTCCACTTACCAGCGCAAAGGTTCGTGCCTGGCATGAGCAATTGGAATTTGACTAGTGAACTGGTTCCAGGCCACGAAACCGGTTCAACGAAAGCGAAAAACAGCAACAACAACAACAACAAGAAAACGATAACAAAGTACAATGCATAGAAAAACACACACTTATAAAGAGATATATGTGTGCGTGTGTGAATACCTAACTGTGCATTATATATTGGGGGCACGCTCCCTTTTGGGTGGGTGGGGGTTGGCAACAACAACAAAAACGAGCCGCTTACGTCACAGAGGGCAGCCATTATAGCCGCGACATGTCATTAGAGCCGACCCGAGCGCACGCTCAAACAGGTACAGGTAATAACTACGAAGCCACTAAAGGTAGAGGCAGCAAACAGCGTTTAGCATCTTTGGCCCGCTAATGAACTTCATTTGCTGTAAATTGACTCCAAATGACAATCACAGCAAAAGTTCATTAACACAACTTTCGCGCGTCGTCAGTGTCTCATAATTACGGTTCGTGTGCGTGTGCGTGTGCGTGTGCGTATGCTGGTCGTAAGCCGTTCCATTCTGACCCTTTTACCTGGCTCACCTTCTTTTCTGTTTTGTTGCTCTTCCTCCGTGTGTCTTCTGTCTTTATTCTGAGCGAGCTGCCAAAAGTGTGCTATGCCATGGCAGTGGAAAGGCCAAGAAACGAACTTGAACTTGCTCAAGCTCAAGCTCAAGGTAAATCGAAGTGCCTTACACGGACGGAGAGGCAGACATATGACAATCTGACTCTGTCTTGTCACAGTTCAGCTTAGACTGTTAGTATATGTCGTATATATGAAAGCATTCTAGGCTGCCCTTAGAGCATACATTGTAAACAGGACACATACAGGGGAAGACAGAGAAGGAGACAAGGAGAGAAAGGGAGCGCCACACACAAATATAGTTCTCTTGAGTTACACTTGGCTTGGCTGATTCATTGTTTCTTCTGAATGGGCTTTCCTTATCAAATTCCAGAGCATTATAATGACATCTGATCTGATGTCAAAGCACTATTTATGGGAAGCTAGATACCTCACAAGTCTAACTAGATATCTTTTGCCTAGCTAGAGCTACATAACTTCATCATCTAGCTTTATACCTTCCCCTAGCTAGAGCTAGACACGCCCCTAGCTAAGGCTACATGCCTCTCGCCTAGCTAAAGGTAGATCTGCCCCCTCTAGCTAAATCTGCATACTAGGTCTAGGTCTCTATAACTCCAGCTTAGGAGATCGCTGCCTAACTACTTCGTGCAAGGCCTGGTGACTCGCTTCAGCTAGTCATCTTGGTCTATAATATGGGCTCTATCTCCTACCTCTCGATCTCCTACTTCTCTATCGCCTACCTCTATCACCCACCTCTATCTCCTACATCTCTCCTACCTCTCTATCGCCTATCTTTATCACCTTCTTCTATCTCCTACCTCTATCTCCTACCTCTCTATCGCCTACCTCTCGATCTCCTACCTCTCTATCACCTACCTCTATCACCTACTTCTCTATCACCTACTCCTATCACCTACCTCTATCTCCTACCTCTATCTCCTACATCTCTCCTACCTCTCTATCGCCTATCTTTATCACCTACTTCTATCTCCTACCTCTATCTCCTACCTCTCTATCACCTACCTCTATCTCCTACTTCTCTATCGCCTACCTCTATCACCCACCTCTATCTCCTACATCTCTCCTACCTCTCTATCGCCTATCTTTATCACCTTCTTCTATCTCCTACCTCTATCTCCTACCTCTCTATCGCCTACCTCTCGATCTCCTACCTCTCTATCACCTACCTCTATCACCTACTTCTCTATCACCTACTCCTATCACCTACCTCTATCTCCTACCTCTATCTCCTACATCTCTCCTACCTCTCTATCGCCTATCTTTATCACCTACTTCTATCACCTGCCTCTCCATCGCCCACCTCTCTATCGCCTGTCTCTCTGCCCCTTGCATGTATTTTCACAACCAATCCACCCTGAGTTCCCATGTTCATTGGGTTCAGGTTAATTGATTATGGATAGTTACTCAACACTTGCGTGCAATGTCAAGTGCTATTCAAATTGATGGCTCGATTTTTCAATTATATTTATGCAAATGAAAATCATGTTTAAGATTTGTGAATCTATTAATATATAGTATACTATATATGTTTATAAAACAAGAGTAATTGATAATTTTGGAGAATGAAGCGAAACAAATGATGAATGCATTGCACCTGAAACGAAAGCTGTTTAAACACAAACGTAAGCAAATATATTTATGAAAGGTTAACGCTGCTGTCAGCTGAATATAATGGAATGGAGAGTGTTGCCGGACAATGAACAGAATAGAACGATATGAGTGCAGGCCCAGTCCAGAGATCCGGGGCAGAGTGAAGTGGTTCATCAAAAGAAATGGTTTGAGCAGCTGGCAAATGTCATGTAAGACTAAGGCCTCTCGGCTAGAACAATGCTTGGCCTTTGTGTGGCGCATTCGTGGGTTAGTCATCATCAACTAAACCGAAGCATATCTCAAGGAAATATATAGAGAGAGGATGAGAGCTTTTAGTAAATAACTAACTGGCTGCTTATCGACAAATTGTTTCTTATCTGCGGACAAAATGCTTTCAAATTTATGTTTAACAACACATCAGGTTGGCGAACGGCAATTGGCACATAATTCCCTGGCTGATACAATGGCTATTAAAAAACCAATTACGTTTAAACGACATGTTAGTTCGGCAGCTCTCTCTCTCTCTCTCTTTCTCTCTCTCTCTGCCTCTCTCATCTTATCTGCAGCACAAATATAAGTTATAACCGCTTACACACATACTTCAAATACATCGACTTACGTAAGGTATTCGAGCAGAGATACAATTTCGATGCGTAAGCAATTCGACAAAGCTTCTTTTTGCTTGTTTTTTTGGCACTCGAGCCAGGGTTGCCACAGCTGCCGAAGAACGAAGTTTAAACATATTCAAATTGTTTAATAAACGAAAAAGAGAAAGAACTTTTTGGGCATTTGCATAACAATTGATCAAGCGGCGGAGGCTCTAAGCACAATGAGCGATATATGCAAAGTTTGCTGAACTGGAATGGGCTTTAAAGAGCGGTTTAATCAATAACATAATAATAACAGTGCGATAACAGCTCGAAGAGTTGGCTCCGTTTCAGGGCAATTAAATGTTGCTTTAACTAAGTTTTTTCTAATATTAAGTGTATAATCTGGCACTGATTTCAATCTCAGATTACTATAATCTCTTATTGCCTTTAATCAGAGACTACCAGAAATTAGACTCGTTTAAGTATACTTTGATAAGCCTATGTTTGGCTCCGTTAGATGAGCTGTTAGAGCAATAACAGTTGCATAACATACCAATAACAGTGCAAACAGTTGGCACTGTTTTCTTTTTTACTTGATATGTTATCTCACTGTTATTGTTATGTTAGTGCTCTGTTATTGATCTAACTGCTTCATGTAAACTCGAAACACAGATTTCCGGAGTCTCAAGTTGCCTTCAATCACAGATTAAGCAAAATTAGTCTAGTTTTATTATGCTTTGATTGGCCTGTTAGGAACGTGGGCACGTTGAGCTTAACTGATCGAATGTCATGACAACCCTATTACAACAGACGATAATCGAATGTAATCTGATATGCTTAATCGATATCGCTACGATTCTTGTTGGCGGACTGATTGACTAGCTGACTGACTGACTGATTGACTAGCTGACGCTTCTGAGTTCAATGTAGAGCAAGGTATCGAGCGCTTGTTGTTGGTTTGCTCGCTTGGTTGAACTGATTGGCTGGCTGGCTGCTCGACTTGTTGGCTGTTATCAGAGCGAATGACCAAAATACCAATACACACACACACATACACATAGGGAAAAGCTAATTGTGAGCTCATATGACTTTGTTTCTTCTTTTCTTTCTTTTTCCATAATTAAATCAAGTGTCATGCTAATTGAATTCAAAAAGAATCGCATTGAAATATGCAAATTGAAGCGGAGCAAGTGACTAACTCCGTAGTAGAGCGCGTATTGGCTTAAAATAAGCAGAGTGACTAACTCCGTCTGCCCGTAAAGGCGAAAAGTAAATTATTAATTGTAATAATAATAAACGCAATGAACAAGAAAAAGAAACCGTGCTGCAAGAGCGAGCCAATCCATACGCCTGCATGATTCAGGGGCATAAAACAGCCGCTCTTCAATATGGTTTGGTCTCCCGCCGATCGATTTGCCGCCGCCGGCTGCGCGCTCGGGCGTTGTTATCAGATGGGAAAGAAGAAGCAGCAGCAGCAGCAGAAAAAAACTGCTGCGCGTTCGATTTGTGGGAGAGGTGGGCGCATGGGCGAATGAGCGAGTGGGCCTGCTGCCTCGGGCTCTGCCCGCCGCCTTCTGATAAAAGAAAAGGCATAAATAGTGCGCACTGCGTCAGGCGCTCAATTAGTAGTACAGCTCGTCCAGAGGCGCCAACAGCAAACGCCGGAACGCAGAGTAAATTCCTATACCCTATACCAATACCGATTCCATTGCCAGTGTGTTTCCCAGAAATCCTTCTCTCTCTCTCTCTCTCTCTCTCTGTCGCGCGCGCGACCTGTGTCAAGTGCTAAAGCACAATCTCGCTCTCTCTCGCTCGCTTGCTCTTGCACTTACTCGCGGCTCGCGTGCGCTCATTGGTTTTTGCACATAACGGTGTATTCAGTGTCGCGCTCTCAAATCGATCACATCTGTGCGTGTGTGCGTGCGTCTGCGTCTGCTTTGCCCTGCTCTCTTTCCTGTCCTTTCCTTCAGTGCATTTTGTTTTTGTTTTCGTTGCTGTGCGTGTGTGCGTGTGCGTGTGCGTGTGTGTGTTTGTCTTCAGTCAATTTACTTAATTCAGGCATAAATTTTTGTTTTGTTTTTGTTTATTTTGCTCAGCAATTAAGTGGCTAAGCGCAAGAATTTAACAGAAAATTCGAATCGAATATACAAGAAAAAAGAAACGAAAAGTCGAACGAAATAAATAATATCACAAGAACAGAAATGGCCGATATCTTGAACGTTGAACAGCATCAGACTGTCGAGGAGTTCAGGCTGAACCTGGAGGAGATGCTGCCCGATGTACGTATACTGCTGAGTGTGACATGTAGATGGCGCCACACAGTCATGCCTGTGTGCGACATCTAGATGGCGCCCCACGCGCATACACATATATTGCATTTTTCAATCTTTGCTCTGGCATTATTTCACATAAAATTTTTACTTTATTACTCACGACTCACGTAATCAAACAGTGTTTGCTCTCCATTGTTGTCGGGAAGCACTTTATGGTCGCTTCGGAATCGATAACACAGACAAGGGCAGAAATATGCGTTTGGCTTGTTGTTGTATTTTATAGACAATTACAGTGAACACCTTTGATAAAGTTCACGCGCCTCGAAATCACAATCAACTGACCAGAGCGACCAAATCGAACTTCCGCTTAATGTCAGTCATTCCATGTTGGCCAGTTCGCCTGTGCGTGGCTTATCATAGCGAAACTATTTGGCCTAGACCATTTAGGCCACCCGTGCAGGCACCACATCACTCATTCCTTCTCTCCCAATACATATATATATATGTATATGGGTGTATGCGGTCGTAAGCATTACCATATAGCTGAAACTGGTGCTATTTTCGATTTTGTTGCCATTTTGCCACAAACTTTATCTTATCGGGCAGCGCGAAGCGAACGTACGAAAACCGCCAACATCATCATCATCATGCAGCGAGTCGAACGGCACAAATACCATATAGAAAGGCATACAAGCCATACCATTTATACATGCCTATATCTGGCCATGATGAGAATTTCACACCAGAGTCTCAGCCGCTTGCGGTTCCTTCCTTTCCCCATATGAAACCGAAATGTTTGCACTTCTCCAATGGAGCTGGGCAAAACAAATGCTCTCTAATACCAATCACCCACTTGACGTATACTATGAAAGCTCTATGGGACTGGGTAGGGGCTTTGAGTTGAAATTTCCCTCGGGGAAATTTGTTAATCTTATAACTTTTAACATTATTCCCTATTATACCAATTATCTGTTGTGTTTTCTAAACTTTACTCTTAAGACTTGAGAATTCACTCGAGTTTCTTATCGGCAAATCAGTTAAATTGCCCAGAAATTGAAGTTTATTATTATTATACTGACTTCCCACGAGGTTTCTAAGTTATCGTGGCTGTACGTCATTCAGTATTATAAATATTTATATCAATCTATAGTTCAAATCATAATTTATTTATTTTATATCCAAAATAACGGGTTTCCAAAAAATTCCCAAAACAATATTGGGAAATTTTGAGCATAAAATATTTGTTAGAAATATTTAATTGAATAATAGATATTAAATTATTTATATACATATATAGTAAATTTTTTATATTTAATGCCAAAAATTTCCCAGTATTTTTTCAAAATTTAAAATTTATATATATTTTTTTGGTATTATTTACTAAGCAATAAATTATTATAAAGTATATATAGATATTAATATCTAATAAAAATAGTGGGAAAAACCTTGTCACAATATTCGATATTCCGGCATTACGCATGCCACTTCAATGCTTGATGATCGCACTTCGATATCGATAACGATTGCGCACGCTGTCACAATGATAGTTCAATTACGCATACACATGAATATAAATAGATATAGATACATAACACTCTGCATATATATATATATATATATATATATATTGACGCATACGTCAGTTGAGCTGTCCGATAATCAGTTTCGAAGACTATGAAACGATATGCATGAGACTAGGGGGCGCGGGGGGCTGCTCCGGGAAAGCCTTGGCTAGATATTTACCAATGATCTAAGCGAGACGCGGCCAGGGCAGGTGGGGCGCAATTAATCAAGACGGCGTAGCAGCTGATAAGCGGACTGATAGGAGAGTGAGATGGGAGTGGGACTGTGCTGATTGCTGCTCTCTTTACATATGCAGGTAGACTCTGAGGTGAGGTAATGGGCCTTAAATAAGAAGCATTTGCCCTCGCCACCAGATCGATCGCCGGGTGCTTGGCATCTGCTCAGCGTTTGGCATTAGTCAATTTCATCGGCAATACGTAGGCAAATTCGGGGCGCTGAGTCAGCGATTAAACTAGAAATGTGAAATGAGTAAGATCGTCTTAGTCATCATCGATGTAATGCGAAATGTGGTTCATGGGCTAACTGAATGTCTTTCTTCGATTGCAGTTGGATGCGAACAAGGATGGCTTCATCGACCTGAACGAGCTGAAGGACGCCCTCAATCAGGTGGGCTTCAAGCTGGCCGGCTATCAGGTGCGCGAGATGATCGACGAGTTCAAAGGGAAGCAGCGCACGGCGCACCAGGGCAAACTGAACTTGGATGAGTTCGAGACGCTCTGCCTGGACCTCAAGTCCAAGGATGTGGCGAGCACATTCAAGACGGTTGTGTCAAAGAAGGAGAATCTGGAGACGTTAGGCGGCATGTCCAGCATATCGTCCGAGGGCACCACACACTCGGTGCGGCTTGAGGAGCAGCTGGCCTTCTCCGACTGGATCAACTCAAATTTGGGCCACGACAAGGACCTGCAGCATCTGCTGCCCATCGACCCGGAGGGCAAGCGCCTCTACCAGTCGATCAAGGACGGCATCTTGCTGTGCAAGATCATCAATCACTCCTGCCCCGATACAATCGACGAGCGCGCCATCAACAAGAAGAGCCTCACCGTCTACCGTGAGTTCGAGAATCTGACGCTGGCGCTCGTCTCCTCCCAGGCCATCGGCTGCAACATCGTGAACATCGATGCCCACGACCTGGCCAAGGGCAAACCCCACCTGGTGCTCGGCCTGCTCTGGCAGATCATTCGCATTGGCCTGTTCAGTCACATCACCCTGGACAGCTGTCCCGGCCTGGCCGGCCTGCTCTTCGACAACGAGCGGCTGGAGGATCTGATGAAGATGTCGCCGGAGGCCATACTGCTGCGATGGGTGAATCACCATTTGGAGCGCGCCGGCATCTCGCGGCGCTGCACCAACTTCCAGTCGGACATTGTCGACTCGGAGATCTACTCGCATCTGCTGAAGCAGATTGCCGGCAACGAAGCCGACGTCAATCTGGATGCGCTGCGCGAGTCCGACCTGCAGCAGCGCGCTGAGATCATGCTGCAGCAGGCGGCCAAGTTGAACTGCCGCAGCTTCCTCACGTCCCAAGACGTCGTCAACGGCGTCTACAAGCTGAACTTGGCCTTCGTGGCCAATCTGTTCAACAACCATCCCGGCCTGGACAAGCCCGAGCAGATCGAGGGTCTCGAGTCCATTGAGGAGACGCGCGAGGAGAAGAGTAAGTGTGAAGCGCTGCGAGCGCCTGTGTTCCTGACTTAATCTCTTTCCTTGTCCTACAGCCTATCGCAACTGGATGAACTCGATGGGCGTCGCGCCGTACGTCAATTGGCTGTATTCGGATCTGGCCGATGGCCTGGTCATCTTCCAGCTGTTCGATGTCATCAAGCCGGGCATTGTCAACTGGACGCGCGTCCACAAGCGCTTCACGCCGCTGCGCAAGTTCATGGAGAAGCTGGAGAACTGCAACTATGCCGTTGACCTAGGCAAACAGCTGAAGTTCTCGCTGGTGGGCATCGCTGGCCAGGATCTGAACGATGGCAATGCCACGCTCACGCTGGGTACGTTGGAAGGAGCAAGGGAGTTGGACAGTCAGCCCAATAGCAGCCTCTAGAGAGGCAGAGCAGCGAACAATTATGGAATGGAGCAAGTCTCCAGACTCATGTTAACTTTAGCAATCTGGAGATCCTTTGATATGTCGCCCTTTGAAAACTTTTCTAAACGTTATACTAGACTCTCAGTAGACAGAGTATAAAAGACTCTAGAGACTTTTATGTCCAGCTGAGATCGTAGTTTATGTCATATACTCAGAACTCGTTGTCAGGAAAGTCAGGGTATATTGTCTCTGTGGAACTGTATGCAACAGGAAATTAAGGCTTAGCTAAATTATATATATTCTAGTATAGATAAATCTGAGATCTAATCATGTCCTTTCGTCCGACCATCTAATAGTCGGTAAGAATGTAGCAATCGTAACAAAGGCCAGATACTTGGGTAGAAGTTGATCATATAGGCTAGGTATTCGCTAGTCGAGCAATGGCTTAGGCACTAAACAGCATTCTCTCATCAAAATGACTTAAAGTTCGCTTAGTCTAACCAATTTGCGTTCATTCGCAGCTCTGATCTGGCAGCTGATGCGCGCCTACACGCTGTCCATACTGTCGCGGCTGGCCAACACCGGCAATCCCATAATTGAGAAGGAGATCGTGCAGTGGGTGAACACGCGGCTGTCCGATGCCGGCAAGCAGTCGCAGTTGAGGAACTTCAACGATCCAGCGATTGCCGACGGCAAGATCGTGATCGATCTGATCGATGCCATCAAGGAGGGCAGCATCAACTACGAGCTGGTGCGCACCAGCGGCACACAGGAGGTATGTAGATAGCCAGCAGCTGCAATGAAATCAAATTTGTAAAACGAGTCTCCCTTGATCATGTAGGACAACCTGGCCAATGCCAAGTATGCCATATCCATGGCGCGCAAGATTGGCGCCCGTGTCTATGCCCTGCCCGAGGACATAACCGAGGTCAAGCCCAAGATGGTGATGACCGTCTTTGCCTGCATGATGGCGCTCGACTATGTGCCCAATATGGATAGCGTTGATCAGAACAATCACAACAACAGCAACAACAGCAATTGAACGGCGCAACAACAACGATAACAACTCAACTACAACAACAACAACAGCAAACTGGAGTAACATCAAATTGTAAAAACAAAAACAACAAATTGAATATAAGCAATACGTGCGAAAGTGTCTTTGCCGTAATCAACCTGAAACTAACTTGCAATTTAAGTGGCGCATCAGCAACAGCAGCAACAGCACCAGCAACTACAACAACAACCATCAACGAGCTGCAAATTGTTCTTGTAACGTTCTTTTAGAATTTTTTTTTTATTATTATTATTATTGTATTATTTTTTTGCTATTGTAATTAAGCGTAAAAAGTTAACAAGCGAAAAAGGAGAAAGAAAAACAACAAAAAACAACAACAACAACACCCTTTGTGTTGCTTATTTATATATAACTATATATATATATATATATCAACTTTTTTTTAACATAAATGTATTGTTTAATTATTATAAACTAAAAACAAAACAAAAAACAACAAAAACCTTATTTTATAAATAAAGGTTTGTCCTCTTCTGTTCATGATTCGGCGATGCAAGCAACATTTTGTAATGGCAAAGATTGTAAAAATATATATATACATACATACATATACTATACTTACATACATACACACACACATATATATATATATATATATATATATATATATATATATATATATATATATATATATATATATATATATTTATATATACATAAATCTATTTTTGCAAAAAAGAAAAGTAAGCAAACTCTTGCTTCAGCCACGCTAATTGAAAGCTTGATGTTTCCATATATCTATGTATGTATGTATATGTACAGTTATATATATATATATATATATATATATATATATATATATATATATATATATATATATACTGCTCTGTTCCGTATTAGAGCGAGATGGCAGACATACACACACATAGACAGAGAGGGAGAGAGAGAGAGAGAGCGCCGCCGCAATTAAGTTCTTTTTTTATTGTTTTTCCTTAGTGCAATGAGGCCAGCGAACAGATCAGAAATTTAAACTAAAACCGAAAGTAATAATAAAATATGTATTATGAAAGAGTAAAAAGTAAAATATAATAAAGAAAACAAAAAAGAGGAAAGTGCAATCTTTGATATTTTTATATACATACATCAGTTAACTGCTAATTTAAAAACTTCCCATTATTATTGTTAAAGTGAAGTTATTTGAGGCAAATCTCAGCTCTGTGTGCGCCGCAATTAACTGTGGAATGCAATCTCAAGCACCTTTGCCAGCTGCTCAGAAGGGGCAGGTGTCACAAGCCACTCACCTACACATGTTTATGCATATATATACGGGTATATTGTCACACAATCTGAAATCAATTATAGTTGCCAATCGCGTTCGCCTTGCCTCTGATAAGCGCGCTCACGTGGACCCGACGGCTCATCGAACTAATGTGATCTCGGCTATTGGCTTTTTTTTACTGGGCAAAGTCCCTGAGTCATAAAGACTAGTGCTGATCGGCAGTATTAACCTAATGCGCTTGGAGAGCATTCTGAATTCCTTTGTAGATATTCTGGAAATGATATTGGGCGGAGGAGATCTAAAAAGAAACACTCATATCAACTCTACTCCTATAACTTTGGCTTTAGCAGTGATTAGATCTAGCCTCTTTAGATTAGATTCAGTTCCAAAGAAATTGAAATTCTTCATAATTTTCTTTGTACTTCTTCACGTAGTCAAAAGAGTATATGGGTTTTGTGGCATGTACGCCTTGCTGTTCGTCCGTTATTCCTGCTCATGTAGACAAATCCCGTTTAAATATTATATATAGCCTAAGCGGTTTGTAAGGTTTTAAGATCTAGAAACTTAAAGTTGGGACCTCTTCAGCTCATCTACTACAAATTTAGGCTGTTCTGAGGATGAATTGAAAATAAGCTGAGCTTTCCACAGCTTAGGATAGTGAGAGCCTTAAGTATACTGTAGAGTTATTCTAAGGATTGAAACTAGAAATTTTGGAGTTTAAAAAGAACTAAGCCACCCTATTGATATATCATAAACATTACATATATATACATATTATATACCTCTTGGAGGCGTGGCGTGGTGGTAAGAGAAGCTGAAGCTACCCAATGGAGCAGTTGGGTTAGTGGAGACTTCAAGGGTTAACTGCTCTTTAGGTTGTGGCAGAGTATTATGCAGTCAGTAACAGCCGACTGCGACATACTTGCTTTTTCTTAGGAAAATATACGAATTATCTTATTTAGGGACTTCTCAGAATTTGTAAAAATTTATGAAATTCCTGAGATATTTTTGATTTATACCTGGGCTGGACTCAAATTCGATTCACTTTAGGGAAGGGCAAAAATATGTTTTTAAATTCGTTTATTTAAGCTTAAAAGAGAGAAAAGCTTGCAGCTGCCTGGCATGAAAGCATTTGCCCAGTTGGCTTACAAGATATATATAAAGATATATGCGTATGCATAAAGATTAGACCAAGTTAAGATTAGGTGAAAAAAAAAAAATGGATTTATAGATCAGTATACGTGTCTCATATGCCTGGCCACGCCCACTAAGTAGCTGCAGTTGGAGCGGGCAAGCGTCGCCGCAGCACTTTGGTCAGACGACGAGCTGGCGGCGTGGGTGTGGATGTGGACAGAGCTGGCATAACGGTGCTATTGGCCAGTGATGGAGCCATTGTGGCCGCGCCCCCATCCTGGCTGCTGCCCTGCGCATAGCTGTAGCTGATGGTGCGCTTGTAGATGCGCTGCTCCTGCCCGGACTGCTGGGATTGCCTGGCCTGCGGCTTGGCGCTGCTTTTGCTCTTCTTGTGGGCGCCCGTATCGTAGCAGCGGCGCAGCTGCTGCCCGCCGCTGTCCTTGCACTCGTAGCAGACGCTCTTGCCCACCATCCGGCGCTCGCAGAGGCTGCTCCCGGCGGGCTGCACGATGGTCGTGTGCCGCTCGTTGCGGCGTTGTCGTGGTGGCGGCGCGACTGGCTGCTCCTCGCTCTCATCCTGCTCGGGCGCCATGTCCCGATAGCGCTTGTACTGGCTGCCACTGCCGTAGGCATACTGCTCCGGCTGCTCCTCGTGCGAGTAGCTGCACGTCTCGGAGACCTCGTTGTTGCGCGGCTCGCGGCAGATCTCGCACAGCTGCCCCTTGCGGCGCACGCGGCGGCAGTGCTGCGTCTGCTTGGGCTTCTGATTGCTCGCCTCAGCCTGGGACTCCACGCTGCCATCATGCTCATCCACGTCGTCGTCGTCCACGCCGGAGTCGTCGGGTATCCGGTCGAAATACTGCCGTACGAATTGCTCGTAATTGCGCTCGTAATCCTCGCCGGAGTGGCCCTCAGCGCTGTGGCTGGCCTCCAGCTCGTCCAGGTCGTTAGTTGCATCCCCTGCATCCGCGTCCGTTTCTAGCTGATCCACATCCTCGTCGTCGTCGTCCTCCTCCGTATGCTCGTCCTGCTTGGCCTGCGCCACTGGCAACTCAGCCGTCAGCGCCTCCGCCTGACCCGGCTGCATGTCCCCGGCGGTCAGAGCATCCAAGCGCTGCAGCAGCCTGCCCGGCGCGAAGGCCTGCCAATAGTTGACGCTGTGATCGTAGCCAGCGACCGCACCAACCAGCAGCAGCAGCAGCAACATTGTGATTTGAGCCCTCCAGCGCCAGCTGACTATATATATGCCAGCGGCCGCTCCAGCGATGCGTGTCCAAATCAATTGGGCAATGGGCAAACCGCAGCGTCAGTCAGGAAATGCAATCATCATCATCGGCGGCGGCGGCGGCTGGAGGAAGTGCGAGTGAAAGGCATAGGCATATGTACGTGGCGTGGCTGGCGTTTTATTGTGCCCAACCATGGCGAAAAATAGAAATCGAGAACTCAGGATTGGGGTTCATTAAACTAAGGCCAATTGGTGGCTAAAGGTTGATAAATAGATTGCAAATGGTTCATGGAATGGTTGCCTCGATGCGGACTACGCAATGCGCTGCACGTCGCTGATGCGCTGGGCGCCGATGCTCGGCTGTGGCGCCTTGGGCGCCGGCTGGCGCTGATGTCGCAGCTCGCGGCGCTTGTCGCGGATGATTTGCTTGGTCTGCGAGGTGTCCAGCTCCTCCCAGCCGCCGGCATTGTCATCCACCCAGTCCTCGAGATCGGCCTGCAAAGCACATAACTATGAGAGGACACCTAGGCAGCAGATAGGGCCACTTACATTAACGCTAATGGGCACAATGTCCTGTGCCTTCAGTCTTGAGAAGTCTGCGGGCGCTGGCGTCGGCGCCGCATCGTCCAGATAGTATTTCAGCTGCGGCTTGATCACCGGCGTGAGTTCCTGGACAGATAGTTACAAGTGAGAGTGGTCTGTCTTTACCGTAACGGGCACACACTTACGCTGAAGAAGTCCGGCTCGGGCTCCTCTTTCGGCGGCGTTGGCGGCTGCGCCATGCGCTGGCGATATTGTTCGATGTGCTCCTCGACGGTGCGCGGACTGTCGTCCCAGGAGTTCCAGTCGCGCTCCTTGCCGCTCGATGCGGCCGGCTTGGTTGTTGCCGGAAAGTCACCAATCGTCACGGCTTGGAGCTGGTCGGCGCCGCCGTGACTGAGCTTGCGGCGGCGCGAGAAGCAGCAGAGGGCGCGCCGGAAGAGCGTTATGATGCCCAGCAGGAGCATTTTGATTTGTTGCAGCACCATTTGCTCAGCGCTTAATTGAGTCTTTTGTTATTTTGTGTTTTTATTTTTTTATTGTGAAGGGGGGAATGGGGGTTTCAGCAAAAGTAACTGGGGCACGAAAAGAAACAAGCAAAACAAATATGATGTGTCGTGTGAGTGTGACCATGTATGCTGCTGCGGTCAGCTGTTCACGGACAACCGAAAGCTGGCAGCTATGACACTCGCAATAATCGATGGCAAATATATCGCGATAGTTGCTGGCACACAAGTTCAAATTTGAACGGAACGACAAAATTTAATAAACTTGCCACAATGTACAAATATCGATATAAAATGAGTGTGATTTCACTTGCTTGATTTGAATATGAATAAACACCCAACAGCTACTCTATATATGTATGTACTTAGAGTATCGCAAAGCGAAACTTCAAATGGGAAATAAAAAGAAGTGTGCTTCCTCCTTCCATATATTTTTATTCAATTATATCTATAAACTGTATGAAAACTAACATTTGATTATTCTATATTCATGCCCTCACTGCACTGCCCTATTGTTGCCATTGTCGTGCTCGCCCACATTGTTCTGCTCGAGTTTGTTGCGCCGGCGAAACTTAACGCACAAAACTTCAATGATCCACGGCACGGCGCACATGGCCATGAACACGTTCAAGATGTGGAAGACCAGCAAATAGTTCTGCGTGCGATCTCGTATATAGCCAACGATTGGTCCGATGATAAACATGGCGTTTCCCTGCGTGAACATAAACAGGCCATAGCCGCTGGCAAATCTGTAAAACAAAATTGAAAACAACAAATATTATATTGCTGGCACTTGGCATTAACTAGTTCTGGCAATTTGAATTTCATCGATCACGAACCGCTCTTTAGGCAAATAATCGGCAAACACCAAAGGCAGTGGGACGTGTATCCAAGTACGCAAGAAGCCGAGTATAGCCGTTATGCAGGCCATGCCAACAAAGTCAGTGATTCCGTTGAAAGCTGAAATTGGGAATGAATAGTTTAGTATAGTGGCTGATTTCGTCCAGTTCGTGTCACACACCAAATCTAGTAAAAACTGTGAAAAGTGATCCAGCCAAGTAAATATAACGTGCGGGAACTTGTATGAAAATCGCAGTGATTGCCAGGAAAATACGCGAAAGCAGATCCGCAGCCGCGCCAATGGCTATAATATTCGCAGTATCGGGCTGTGAAATAAACGCAATATAATATAATAAATAATATTAATATATATATAAATTGATCAAAAGTGAACTAAATCATTTTGCATTTACAATCTCTAACAAGGTTGCGACACGCTGGCATCGCCAAAAAGCAACGGTTCTTTTCCCGAAGACTAAAAAGCACAGTCGCTCTCTTTTCTATTTGCAACTTCAGCTTGCTGCGACTGCGTGCGAATGCGACAATTAGATTGCGATTGATTTTTCGCACATCTTAAGACGACGCAGCCGAACCGAATTGGTTCGGCCGACAGAGACATCGCCTCCTCTGGACTAGACGACCGTCTTCACTTTACTTTCAGACGTCGTCCAGGAAACTACAATCGGATCTTCGGCTTTTGCTAGTTTTTTCTGCTGAAAAAAATTCAAATCTATATGCATGTATACTCATATACATACATATAGATTTGAATTATATGCTTGTATACTCATATACATACATATAGATTTGAATTAATTTTTTTTCAGTGACGCGTGAATACATAAGTGCATAAATAAAAGTTAACAAAGGTTTATACAGTAATTAAGTGCATTGCTGTGAATATTTCGTGAAGTTTGCTCATTATTTTTCCATGAAATTAACTTTTTTTTTTTGTTAAATATTTAATTTGTTTTGTGCATAGTCTGCGGCTGTTGATTTCCATGCGCCGGCGAATAACGGCTTAAAGTGGAACGAAAAGATGGAGCGCTGGCGCTGCGGTTGCCGTTCTAGGCCTGCGCAAATCTCGCTGAAAACGCATTGGTACGCGCGCAATTCAAAATGGCCGACGGAGCAAAAACGAGCAGGCAAGTACATACATTCATATACATATGCAAGTGTGTGAGTATATAGCGTGTGTGTGTGTGTACATAGCGTGTGTGTGTGTGTACATAGGCAGCGCTAGCGCCCGTTGGTCTGAGCTAACTCGGTGCGCAACTTCGGCTCGCATTCGCGCAGACAGAACATGGCGAGAGTTTTGCGCATAGCAAGCATGTGTGTGTGTGTGTGAAGGCCAACGAAATAATGTATTTTTTTTATACCCTGATCCCGTTGGAAATGGGAAATCAGGGTATAAAAGTTTTGTTGAAATGTATGTAACAGGGAGAGGGAGGCATAGCCGACCACATAAAGTATATATATTCTTGATCAGGGAGAAACTTCGAGAAAGCAGATCCGCAGTCGCGCCAATGGCTATAATATTCGCAGTATCGGGCTGTGAAATAAACGCAATATAATATAATAAATAATATTAATATATATATAAATTGATCAAAAGTGAACTAAATCATTTTGCATTTACAATCTCTAACAACGTTGCGACACGCTGGCATCGCCAAAAAGCAACGGTTCTTTTCCCGAAGAGTAAAAAGCACAGTCGCTCTCTTTTCTATTTGCAACTTCAGCTTGCTGCGACTGCGTGCGAATGCGACAATTAGATTGCGATTGATTTTTCGCACATCTTAAGACGACGCAGCCGAACCGAATTGGTTCGGCCGACAGAGACATCGCCTCCTCTGGACTAGACGACCGTCTTCACTTTACTTTCAGACGTCGTCCAGGAAACTACAATCGGATCTTCGGCTTTTGCTAGTTTTTTCTGCTGAAAAAAATTCAAATCTATATGCATATATACTCATATACATACATATAGATTTGAATTAATTTTTTTTCAGTGACGCGTGAATACATAAGTGCATAAATAAAAGTTAACAAAGGTTTATACAGTAATTAAGTGCATTGCTGTGAATATTTCGTGAAGTTTGCTCATTATTTTTCCAAGAAATTAACTTTTTTTTTGTCAAATTTTTAATTTGTTTTGCATAGTTTGCATAGTGCATAGTCTGCGGCTGTTGTTTTCCATGCGCCGGCGAATAACGGCTTAAAGTGGAACGTAAAGATGTAGCGCTGGCGCTGCGGTTGCCGTTCTAGGCCTGCGCAAATCTCGCTGAAAACGCATTGGTACGCGCGCAATTCAAAATGGCCGACGGAGCGAAAACGAGCAGGCAAGTACATACATTCATATACATATGCAAGTGTGTGAGTATATAGCTGTGTGTGTGTGTGTGTACATAGGCAGCGCTAGCGCCCGTTGGTCTGAGCTAACTCTCTGCGCAACTTCGGCTCGCATTCGCGCAGACAAAACATGGCGAGAGTTTTGCGCATAGCAAGCGTGTGTGTGTGTGTGTGTTATATGAAGGCAAACGAAATTATTTTTTTCTTTTTATACCCTGATCCCGTTGGAAATGGGAAATCAGGGTATAAAAGTTTTGTTGAAATGTATGTAACAGGGAGAAGGAGGCATAGCCGACCACATAAAGTATATATATTCTTGATCAGGGAGAAACTTCGAGAAAGCAGATCCGCAGCCGCGCCAATGGCTATAATATTCGCAGTATCGGGCTGTGAAATAATCGCAATATAATATAATAAATAATATTGATATATATAAATTGATCAAAAGTGAACTAAATCATTTTGCATTTACAATCTCTAACAACGTTGCGACACGCTGGCATCGCCAAAAAGCAACGGTTCTTTTCCCGAAGAGTAAAAAGCACAGTCGCTCTCTTTTCTATTTGCAACTTCAGCTTGCTGCGACTGCGTGCGAATGCGACAATTAGATTGCGATTGATTTTTCGCACATCTTAAGACGACGCAGCCGAACCGAATTGGTTCGGCCGACAGAGACATCGCCTCCTCTGGACTAGACGACCGTCTTCACTTTGCTTTCAGACGTCGTCCAGGAAACTACAATCGGATCTTCGGCTTTTGCTAGCTTTTTCTGCTGAAAAAAATTCAAATCTATATGCATGTATACTCATATACATACATATAGATTTGAATTAATTTTTTTCAGTGACGCGTGAATACATAAGTGCATAAATAAAAGTTAACAAAGGTTTATACAGTAATTAAGTGCATTGCTGTGAATATTTCGTGAAGTTTGCTCATTATTTTTCCATGAAATTAACTTTTTTTTTTTTGTTAAATATTTAATTTGTTTTGTGCATAGTCTGCGGCTGTTGATTTCCATGCGCCGGCGAATAACGGCTTAAAGTGGAACGAAAATATGGAGCGCTGGCGCTGCGGTTGCCGTTCTAGGCCTGCGCAAATCTCGCTGAAAACGCATTGGTACGCGCGCAATTCAAAATGGCCGACGGAGCAAAAACGAGCAGGCAAGTACATACATTCATATACATATGCAAGTGTGTGAGTATATAGCGTGTGTGTGTGTGTGTGTACATAGGCAGCGCTAGCGCCCGTTGGTCTGAGCTAACTCTCTGCGCAACTTCGGCTCGCATTCGCGCAGACAAAACATGGCGAGAGTTTTGCGCATAGCAAGCGTGTGTGTGTGTGTGTGTGTGTTAGTTATATGAAGGCAAACGAAATTATTTTTTTCTTTTTATACCCTGATCCCGTTGGAAATGGGAAATCAGGGTATAAAAGTTTTGTTGAAATGTATGTAACAGGGAGAGGGAGGCATAGCCGACCACATAAAGTATATATATTCTTGATCAGGGAGAAACTTCGAGAAAGCAGATCCGCAGTCGCGCCAATGGCTATAATATTCGCAGTATCGGGCTGTGAAATAATCGCAATATAATATAATAAATAATATTGATATATATAAATTGATCAAAAGTGAACTAAATCATTTGCATTTACAAGTATCGCCAATGAAATCTCTAACAACGTTGCGACACGCTGGCATCGCCAAAAAGCAACGGTTCTTTTCCCGAAGAGTAAAAAGCACAGTCGCTCTCTTTTCTATTTCCAACTTCAGCTTGCTGCGACTGCGTGCGAATGCGACAATTAGATTGCGATTGATTTTTCGCACATCTTAAGACGACGCAGCCGAACCGAATTGGTTCGGCCGACAGAGACATCGCCTCCTCTGGACTAGACGACCGTCTTCACTTTACTTTCAGACGTCGTCCAGGAAACTACAATCGGATCTTCGGCTTTAGCTAGCTTTTTCTGCTGAAAAAAAATTCAAATCTATATGCATGTATACTCATATACATACATATAGATTTGAATTATATGCTTGTATACTCATATACATACATATAGATTTGAATTAATTTTTTTTCAGTGACGCGTGAATACATAAGTGCATAAATAAAAGTTAACAAAGGTTTATACAGTAATTAAGTGCATTGCTGTGAATATTTCGTGAAGTTTGCTCATTATTTTTCCAAGAAATTAACTTTTTTTTTTGTTAAATATTTAATTTGTTTTGTGCATAGTCTGCGGCTGTTGTTTTCCATGCGCCGGCGAATAACGGCTTAAAGTGGAACGAAAATATGGAGCGCTGGCGCTGCGGTTGCCGTTCTAGGCCTGCGCAAATCTCGCTGAAAACGCATTGGTACGCGCGCAATTCAAAATGGCCGACGGAGCAAAAACGAGCAGGCAAGTACATACATTCATATACATATGCAAGTGTGTGAGTATATAGCGTGTGTGTGTGTGTGTGTGTGTGTGTGTGTGTGTACATAGGCAGCGCTAGCGCCCGTTGGTCTGAGCTAACTCAGTGCGCAACTTCGGCTCGCATTCGCGCAGACAAAACATGGCGAGAGTTTTGCGCATAGCAAGCGTGTGTGTGTGTGTGTGTGTATGAAGGCAAACGAAATTATTTTTTTCTTTTTTTATACCCTGATCCCATTGGAAATAGGGAAGTATATAAATATATTCTTGATCAGGGAGACAAGACGAGTCGACTTAGCCCTGTCTGTCTGTCCGTATATGTCAACGCGTCGATCTTAGCATCTATAAGAGCTAGAGACTTGAAATGTTTATAAAATAAAAAAAAAAGTAATGCAGTATGCAGCTCCACCATGATCATAGCAGCGAAGTTGGTTATTTACTTCCAAGCTGCCTCTGCCGAAATAATGCGTGCTTCTGCGTATGTATATGTACGTAAAACAGAATAGCAGAAAACGACTGCATGCTCTTGTGTGCATGTGTGTGTGAGCACATAACGGCTGGCAAACGAAATCTTGTGCGTGTATAGGAATTCAGTCGAACGTATGAATGTGTGTGTGTGCTTATTTACCCAGGCAAAGAAGCGCTAGCGTTGCGCCTCTGCTGGGCGAGACTTAAGCCTGCGCTCAGATCTGTCGTGAAAACGACGAGCCAACCATAAGTGTGCGTGTGTGTGTGTGTGAGTGAGTGAATACAAACGAGCTAACGAGTGGTTATTTTCATAGGCATAGGTATACATGGTGAAGCGTCTTCGGACCAGTACGAGCTCTGCAAAAATGGCGGATCGTCGGCGGAGAGTTTCGCGAAGTCGAGCATTCAGGCATGAGCATATGCCTATGTACACAGCCGAGCGCTGCGCCAGTACAAGTTCAGCCTGTGCTAAGAATGGACCGAAAATGTTGAAGCTCTCGCGCAGATCCAAGATGGCGGACAATATGCAAGAATCTTCGCGAAAAAAAAGTGTGTGTGTGAATATTTAAATGCAGCCGATTAAATTGTGCTAACAAAAAATAATTGAATTCACGCATAAGTCTAAGTGTAATTGAAAAATATGTGAAATTTCATAAAGCTGCGTGAGCTCAAGTAAATTTAAAAAAATCATGTGTGAAAGTAAATTTCAAGTTTTATAAAATCATGTGCGGAAAATCGAATGAATGTGCGCATATGTGAGTTAATATAACTGTATATAAATACAAGTGCTAAAAGTGAAGTGCAAGTGAGCTGCCCGCAACGAGTTGGCTGACAGCGCTTCGCCATGTGCGCGGATCCAAGATGGCGGACAGTATGCAAGAACCTTCGCGAAAAAAGCAAACGTATGCATGTGTGTGTGAATATATAAATGCAGCCGACCAAATTAAAATGTGCTAAAAAAAATAATTGAATTCAATTATTTTCAATTAAATTGTATAGTGAATGGCATCTATAAAAATAAGTCTTCTCAGTGCAGGAGTGAAGGCATATGTATGTATGTAAGTATAAGTGTATTGGAAAAATATGTCAAATTTCATAAAGCTGCGTGAGCTCAAAAATTTAAAAAAAAAATAAATAAATAAAAAAAATAAAATAAAAAAAGTATTAAAAAAAAATAAATAAAAAAAGTATTAAAAAAAAAAATAAATAAAAAAAATAAATAAAAAAAATAAATAAAAAAAATAAATAAAAAAAAAATAAATAAAAAAAATAAATAAAAAATAAATAAATAAATAAAAAATAAAATAAAAATAAAAAAAAATCATATCAAGCTTAGTGAAAATAAAAAGTTTTAAATAATCATGTGAGAAAGCCACGCTCAGCAATGGCGAACTGCAAGCAAAAAACTTTGAGCCACAATGCAGAAAATCAAATGAATGTGCGAATATGTGAGTTAATATAACTGTATATATGAGCTGCCCGCAACGAGTTGGCTGACAACGCTTAGCCATGTGCGCGGATCCAAGATGGCGGACCGCGCGCACAAAACTTCGAGAACAAAGGGCAAGCGTGTGTGTGTGTGTGTGTGTACATCATGTAAGTAAATTTTCAGACAAAGAGAACCACGACTCAAGATGGCGTCTAGTCAGCATATGAGCGGCCATGAGTGCTTTTATGTATACTCCCATTTATATAGCGCAGATTCAAGATGGCGGATCGGAGCAGAAGTGCGGGACAAGTAAAGGTTTGTGTGCTTGTATGTATATTCCCACTTATAAACAGGTATATATAAGGAGCATGCCAGGACGGCGGATCGCAAGCAGAGGCCTTTCGGCATAAGAGTTTCAGGGACAGCGGCCCAAGATGGCGGACAGCTGTGCGCAGTGTGTATGCATGCTTGATGAGTGAGTTGAGGTAAAGAGTGTAAAACAATATGGCGGCCAGCAATAATTCGAATAACTGTAATTTTGTAAATAATTTACCTTGCTGTAGCCCAGCTCGAACAGGTAGGACGGATGTATGGTGAAGAAGGCGATGTCCGAGTATAGGGCGAAGGTGATGCCGAGCACAATGTTAACGTAGATGGGCTGCTTGAAGAGCGTCAGGTCGAGGAAGTCGGCGATGGTGGCCCAGCAGCCGCGAGTGGCCACAGGACTGTCGTCGGCTGCACTGGCGACGTTCGCTGGCGCACTGGCACCTGGGCCGCTGACAACGGAGTGGCGCCGGGACGCCTGCAGGCTGTGCCGCATCTGCGGAGAGGCGTCGGTGACCACCATCGGGCCGGACCAGTTGCCCAGGCTGGTGATGCTGGAGGACCGACTGGAGATCAGCTTCAGCATGTGTTCGTCCACATGCGAGACGCGACGCGAGCCCAAATGCGAGACGGGCAAGGAGTTGGGCACAGCAGCGCCACCATTGGCCGCTGGTCCGAATTCCAGCTCGGGTATCGGCATCAGTGGCGTCTCCGGCTGCACCACGACCGTCGGCTGGACGGGCTGCAGCTGCTGCGCCTCCTCCTCGAGGGGCACGCGGCGCATGTGCCACTCGACGGGATGCATGAGCAGCATGCCCAGCACGGCGTGGGCATTGATGCCCGTCAGCACCAGCAGGCAGCCACGGAAGCCGTACCTCTGCAGCAGCATCTGCATCAGGATGGGATAGACCATGGAGCCGAGGCCGATCAGCGACTGGGCGAAGCTCATCCACATGACGCGGTTCTTCACAAAGTAGTTGTTGAAGGATGTGTAGCTGGTGGGAATGATGAGGCCAAATCCCGTGCCCTGCAGCAGGCTAAAGGCAAAGGTCAGCTGCAGCGTGGTGCTGGCAAACACCTGCATGCCCGTGCCCAGGAAATAGAGGATGCCGCCGGCCAGGCCCACGGGTCGCATGCCAAACCTGCGGAACAGCGAGCCGGAGAAGAGCCCGGCGAAGCTCGTCGAGCAGAAGAAGGAGCTGGTGATGATGGCAATGGCGCTCGTCTCAGCGCCGATGCTCTTCAGGAAGTCGCCAAAGATCAAGCCGAACGAGGGCAACGCAGCCAGGCCGCTGATCTGCGCAAAGAGAGAGCGAGAGAGAGATATATATCGTGAGATACACACAGATATGCATATATATATATATATATATATATAAGTCTTTCCACTTGCAGTTGAGACTTACAAAGGGCAGCGCCATGCCAATGCAGACGAGTATGCCCCAGCCGCCATCGGGCGCCACCCATTGGTAGGACTTGGCTCTCGGTGCCGCTGATGCTCCTGCTGCAGTCATCTTTGCTGCTCGGAAGTCGTCCGGTAAGTGACTCGCGACGGGGCTAGAGCGCAGATCTGGTCATCCGTCTGCCCATTAATCATCAGCATCTGACGGCTGACAGTAGCAATTAGTTTGAATTGTGATTCTAGTTTAAGCCATAAAGGCTGAGAGGCGATTAGATTAGAGCCAGCTAAAAGTGTGCCTCTGTGGATGCACGGACAGCACCTTCCACTCCGATGGCCGTGTCAAAACTTCCGCGGCAAGCCCCATTCACACAGCACACTCGCTCAGATGGGATCCACCTATTATTTATCATCGGTCCATGCCCTGGACCCACTGAGGGGGGGAGTAGGGGTATGATGGGCTTTTGGGTGTGTTTGCAACGGGCAGAAGGAGGCGTGGCAGGTGATGAGCACAACCAGCTGAGGCTGTTCGTCCGTTTGAACTCATTTTGAATACACATTCCTCCACATCTCATTTGACCTTGGCTACCTCCTCCTCCATAAGACACATTGAATGATTGCCCCAATTCAGGGTATCCCCTAGTCGAGCATTCCCTCCTCCCACATCACCCCAACTCTTGTTGTTCTTCTTTCTGGCAAAACATGCAATTACAGCCCCACGAATTCCTGGTATCAACAGTCATCAGCTATCATTTAGACTATTTCCCGTTATCAGGCAACTCTTTGCAGTGGCAGCAACGTCGTTCAGATAAGGTGCCATCTCCTCTGAAATCCCCGTGAGATTTATAGCAAGTGCTTGGCTTCTGTGCCCAGTAGAAGTGTCTCTGGCCGTATGATTTATACCAATTTAAGTTTATTCTTCACGCATTAGAGCCACTCCGCACTCTTGTTTGCTTTCCGCGCCAATTTTACGCCCGCCAGCAAGCTGCGCCCAAGATCTTCGCCATGTAATAGTTACATTACCTTCATCACTATCAATTTCGTCATAGAAAGAGACAGTTATTGCTTTACGGCCGAGTTGCTTCTACGGAACTACCATTATCGTTCACCATTTGCTGTTTACTCCCAACGGCCTTCAAATGTGGGCTGGTGCGTGGGACTGCTGCAGGGCACTGCCCGACTAGTGGATACCTTACCTGCACTGGCACCGGCAATGGCAACTCAATTTGAACTATCTTTTTTTATGGGCTGTAAGGTGTTGCTCGACTAGGAGATACCTGCACTGGCACCTGCAGCAATTTAAGCTCTCTTCTGTTATTATAATGATGTAGGACTATGCCTGACTAGAAGATACCTGCACCTGCAGCAATTTAAGCTCTCTTCTGCTATTGTGAGCTTCTGCCCGACTAGTGGATACCTGCACCGGCAATCGCAACTCAAGTAGAATTTTTTTTTTTTATGGGCTGTTAGGGGTTGCTCGACTAGGAGATACCTGCACTGGCACCTGCTGCAATTTAAGCTCTCTTCTGTGCTTATAATGGTGGAGGACTATGCCTGACTAAAAGATACCTGCACCTGCAGCAATTTAAGCTCTCTTCTGCTATTATGTGGAGTGAGCTTCTGCCCGACTAGGAGATACCTGCACTCTCACATAAGTCAATTAAAACTCTCTTCTGTTATTTTATCACTTTATTTAAATTTGATAATATATCATTTAGTTATATATACATATATATAAACACACATATATATATGCTATATATAAGGCAATATCGTCAATGCATATCCAAAAGATAACACTGTTTCACTAAATATAACTATATTACTACACATGTATACAGTAATACACATCATATCATATATATATGGTATATCATATGCATATTCATATATTTATATATATATTCATAAAAAAAAACATCTTTTATATGCTACACACAACATATTCCCCTCAAGTTTTTAAGTACATACTGTTTAGTGAATTCCTTAAATCATTTAAATCATTTCATAGTTGTGTTGTTGTGGGCGTGGCATATGCAGTGGCCATATGCAGCTGTTGCCCCAGTATCTTACAGTATGCTTTTTTGGTCATGGCATCGTCTATATAATTTAGCAACATTTATTGCTTTCGGTTGTCTCTTGTCATTTCTAGATTTATATATCTTACATTAAGGCATTATATTCCGTGTCCAGCAAAGCCAACGCATGGGTATAGGCATATACCTATATGCATGCATGTATGTGTGCCTGTCTGTGTGTGTCTTGTGATTGGCTAATTGGAGAACCTAATGCAGTTGTATATATGCTTGTAGTTAACTTTGTGTTGCTCGCTTCGGGTGGGTTATTTTCGCTCAATTGAATATATGTTTCCCTCTCTTTCTCAATCGCTCTATCTCACTTTAACTCGGATAGAGTGCGCAGTTAGATACTCTCACTGTCTCCCTCTGCCTTTCTCTCTCTTGTGTATCTCTATATTGATCTTTTGCTCCCTTTCTATTTTGTTTACTCTCTCTCTCTCTCCCTCTACTGTGCCCTCTCTCTCTCTCTTTTATTTGTATATGTCTTTCTCTATTTTTATCTTTTTCTATGTATATTCTGTTTCCTCTTTTATTCTTCCTTTTTATTTCTTCCTCTCTTTGTCTTCCCTTTGCATATATATCTCTGATGCTGTCTCTTTCTCTGATTGGCTGTCCAGTACTATTTCTTTTGCTTTCTCTATCTCTTCTCTGCCTTTCGTTCTCTCTAACTGTAGCTCTAACTTCATCCGTCACTGCCTTTTCTTCTCCATTCCCATCAAACCAACTCTGCAGAGTGAGTACTTTCCTCCCCTCTCTCTCTCTCTTTCTCTCTCTCTCTCTCTCTAGTGTGTTACCCAATGGCATTGGCAAATCGTGGTTAATGCTTTTAGTCTGCGAGAATATATATGTTTTGTGTATATATAAATCCCGTTTCAACATAACTTCATTCAGCCAACTCAGTTCCCTTGACTTGGCTGCTGTTTCGTGTATATGTTTATATAAATAGGCATGGGCTTTGCGTGTAAATTGGTAAAAACAATTCCAGTTACAGTTACAGTTACAGTTTCTATAGTTAGGTAGGGTGTATATATATATATATTTGTATATATTTAGATATAGTTTAGGTAGTTCCTGTTGGGCTGTTGCATGGGCGTTGCTTAACTTCAATTTTATGTATATATATATTTGTATATAAACTTTAAAGCCAGTTTTCATTTATTGTTTGTGTGGTTGTTATTGTTTTGTTGTTGTTTTTTAATGCCTTTTGTTCATACTAATATTGTACAGTTATGTTTGTTGTGTACATTGTAAAATATGCTCGCTTTACGATCTAACTTAGAAACTATCTTTGAACTATCACATACAAGTTCATACAATAAGTAAACAAAAAGGTTGATAAAATAATAATTGAAACTAAATAGGTATGAATGATATTAAAGGTCCGTCCCTTGAACTGATCCTAAGTGGAACGAACATATATATATATATGTAGTGTATATATTTTAGACTGGCAAATGAGAGTTTAATACGATTAGAGTAGAGGGTTACACAATGCAAGAGCTAAATAATTATTATTAATTTTCTTGGGCTAGTTGGCCAGGTCAGCGAGGTCTAGCCCACAAAAGACATACTTTCATTAAGTATCTATGTTAAGTATTAAGTAGTTTGCATTTGCTGAGTTTTCCTATTATGCAACTCTGTTAATTCTCCCTTGATCTTTGGCCTTCATATTACAGCTTGACGTCCTGGCCGGCTGGCGCTGTCGCTGGCGCTGCTCCCTCCTGCGCTGGCATGTTTGCCGCATCGGCAGTGCGGCGGCGCGACTGGATAAACTCCACCAGATACTCAATGCCCCAGGCGACGGCGCAGATCATGATGCAAACGCTCTGAGCGTGTATGCAAATGGGATAGCTGTCGGTAAGATCACGAATGAGACCTGAAAGCAAACAGAGTTAGCAAGATCTGAACACTATAATATCCTCACAGATCCTACCAATCAGTGGACCAAAGCTGATCACAAACAACGCCTTGCCCACCAGATGCCAGCCGAAAGCCGAGGGCAGCTTCTCCAGCGAACAGTACTCGGAGACGGTCAGCGTGAAGTTGCTCAGCGCGGAGCCCCGGAAGAAGCCGCATATGGATAGCCAGACCATGAGCTGTGTCCAATCCCTTTGCTCTGCCATGACTGCAAAGGCAATAGCAATATCATATATATATATACATTCTGTGGCAGATCAAGTCTACTTACTGGAGCGCGTGATGGCCACAAAGATGATGGAGACCAGGAAGATGGTGCGTTTCTTGATCGTGGTCCGATCGAAGATGGGCGGCAATACGATACGCGCTGCAATGTCCGTGATGGCCGTTATCGAGAGGCAGTAGGCCACGTCCGCCTTGGAGTAGCCCAGGTTGGCGAAGAAGAAGGGCGTCACCATTTTGAAGTTCATCTCGGCCACGTAGAAGATGGACAGGCCGAACAGCAGATTGAGGAACATTTTGTCCTTCAGCATGGCGATGTCGAGCAGATCGGCAAAGCGACGCCAGAAGCCCGGCTTCTTGACCTTCTTCTTGGCCTCCTCGTCGGCCAGCTCGGTCTGCTGCTTCTCCAGCTCGGTGGGCTTCATCTTGATGAAGCTGTCCCGATGTCCGCCCATGATGCTGCCCGTGGCGGTGCCGACGCGTCGCAGCTCAAGGTCATTGCGCTCGAACTCATCGTCGCCGGTGTTGAGATGGACCTGGAGTATGGAGCCGGTGAAGTCCATGTAGGACAGATTCGAGGTGACGGACGCCTTGCGGCAGCGCAGCTGCGTCGTATTGATCTCCGCCTGCGAGGGGTAGCCGCCGCTGCCGCTGCCCACATCCGCGGACTGCACGCCAGCGAGGGACATGATGCGCGGAAACGTCGGCCGCTTGGTCAGGCCCAGCCTGGAGCCGTTCATCGTGTTCATGGCCATCTCCGAGAAGTTCTTGCGCATCGAAGGATGATTGTGCTGGTTGTGGTGATGCTTGTTGAAGAGCAGCGTGTTCAGCTCGGGCAGCGCGTCCTCCTCGGTGCCATCCTCCTTGATCACATTGAAAGTGGGCGCCGCGTTGGCCGCTGCACCCGTGCCGGCGGTCAGCTGGGGCTGCGGCGTCGGCAGCGCCGAGATGCACATCAGCTCCTCGTCGTCAAACTCCTCCTTCATGTGCCACTTGATGGGCTGCAGCAGCACCGAGCCGACAGTGGCGTTCAGCGCCACGCCCGCCAGCAAGAGGACCGCACCACGAAAGCCGTAAGATTCAAGCAGGATTCGCACCAGTTGCGGCATTATCAGCATGCCCATCGCCGTGCCCGCCATGGACAGACCCACCGCCTGGCCGCGCTTATGCTTGAAGTAGTGGTTGAGTGCCACAAACGCCGCCGACGTGGACAGCCCGACGCCGATGCCGTTGATGACACTGTAAGTGCTTAGGATGTGGGCCATTGTCGATGCGGGCGAGGTCAGCGCCAGGCCCAGGCCGCAGAGCAGAGAGCCAGCTATGGCCACCTTGCGGTACGAGAACTCCTTCAGCAGCGGCCCGACAAACAGGCCCGAGAAGTTCATGCACACGTCCATCGTGCTGATGATGACAGCGGCGCCCGTGGTGCCCACATTGAGGTCCCGCAAGGTGTCGCCGAACAGCAGCCCGAACGAGGGCTCAATCGAGCGTGTTGCCAACTGCAAGCGAGAGCGGTAAGTAGACCTTAGCAAATGTTATCTATATGCAGGGTATTATAACTAACAAGAGCTTACACAACCTTGCAGGTAAATAACTGATTGACGTGTGCTAAGCTCTTATGTAAGAGCTTGAAAAAAAAAACAAAAGTTCTTTAAAGTGAAAAATGCGAAAAATGTGAAATAGTGAAAAAGTGTTATCTAAACAGTTACTGAAGGTTCGGGCCGCAAATTGATAGCAACTGGCTATGGAGAGGATCGCAGGTGAGTGAGATATTATGCTATGCCACGATAAAAGTCGAAAGTTCTCAAATTTAATGAACAATTTTATAAACTAAAACTCACAGAGATATTTTGTGATTGATTGTAAATTTGCCTTAGCTTTTACCTAGCTTTGAAGTCTGCAGAATATAGACTGATTGAATGATGGAATGAACAGCTGGTTGAAGGCCTAGCTAAATGAAGTGTACTACTGATTGATTGATTGAAGAACCAAGCAATACATATTGAATATATATTCATTGATTGACTGACTGACTGACTGGCTGGCTGCTTGCCTGCATGATTGACTGACTGACTGATTGAACAGTATTTATAAGGCATTGCCTTGTTACATGATGAGTCTGCTGTGCTCACTGATCCACTTTAGAAGCGATATATATATATCTATATATATATAGATTATAGATTATAGCCGACTTGATGATTATAAGGCTCAGTTATTGCCCAAACTGATTGGTATATATATCACAATCTATATATATATATATATATATATATATATATATATATATATATGATTGAATGATTGACTGACTGACTGATTCATACACTCAAGTAAGCGCCACGCCCATATACCTGTTTAGCCCATAAAAACATAGATCGCTGACAATACTCCACCCACTAGCAAGATTCACTTTTTATATTTCCATTTTCATCCATAATAATTTGAGCATTTGATCGAGTTTTGGTAAGTGAGTTCGCCGGTAATTGGGTAAGTCAGCGCAGTTGAGATGTAAGGATCTATGAGCAAGTTACTAATAAACAACTTTGTGGCAGGTGCATGGGGCAAAGGAAGCCCAGGAAGTACGCACGCCAGCCTCTTATACGAGCTTAGCCCTCTTTTTATATTGGCCAATTTGCTAAAGCCAATCGGACGCGCTGAGCCGCGTGATTTATCGGCCAAACAAATGGTAATCAGCAGAAATGTGGATTCAATGCGATCGAGGGCAACGTCATCATATTTCGACTCACTATCAGCAGCGAGAGATAAGGCCCGGTAAGTAGACAGAACCTAGCTGCCCGCCCATGCCTCTCCAGTATCAATGTGATGTGTGTATTAATGCACTTGAAACTGTGTCGTTTGTCAAGCCCTCAATACAAACAGCCTTCACTATATCATGCATCAGCCTAATGATTCCACTGTCTCCAAATATGAAATGAGGTCAACGCTGTCTCCCTCCGGGCTTGAAGCCTTCCACTTCCACACTCCATGGCCAGCCCATGGCAGACAGTGGGCTCATTTGTATGCCGTCCATCACTGAGACTCTCTCAATTGCCAAATGAATATTTCATTTATCTGCGGCTAATGTATTCCTCGAGTTCGATCTGCATTCTGATTTCACGCAGTTCATGAATTCTAAGAACTTAAGCCCTTAATGCATATAATCTACTCTAAGACTTCGCTGTCAGCGGGAAGCCCTAGCTATCTCTGTCTCTCTCTCTCTCCTCTATATATCCATTATCCAGCCAATTTGTTAAGTGTCCAATTTCTTGTCGCTTTCAGTCCTAGAACAGGTGCTTCAAATAGTTTTATGGCAGCCGTTGATGATGATGATGATGATGAAGATACGTGAAGTGCTTTATTTGTGAGTTTGCAACGATTATTTATTGATTATGGCTGTTATTGATTCGGAATTCGCGTGTATCGCCCTCGCAGACCCCCCTCGCCCAAATTTGTAAAATTTGCGCTAGATGTTTATGGGCGCTTCATTCAGAACGTTAATTGCTCGATAATTGAATTATCGCCAATCATAATTGAAGCTAGAAA
Source organism: Drosophila peninsularis (assembly GCA_035047485.1). Classification (NCBI taxonomy): domain Eukaryota; kingdom Metazoa; phylum Arthropoda; class Insecta; order Diptera; family Drosophilidae; genus Drosophila; species Drosophila peninsularis. The sequence goes on from JAWNPN010000042.1 coordinate 5,133,455, forward strand.
GCAACACGCGCTAGCGTAATGTCAGAACAAACACACGCTCCTTAAATAGCAATAGATATACCCAATAGCGACTAGTTTGTTGCCTGGCGATCGAGTTTAAGGGGTTTCTATAATTGGGCGCACTTTGATTTTGTCAAATCGCATGTGATCGCGACATGGCATAAATCGATTCGCACCAACTGAGCTAGCTTATCGCACCAGCTATATATGGGTGTAGTCTGTGTTTGTGTGATTGTTGCAGCTGTATATAGTATCTGGATAATATCGCGCATTATGGTCCGCATAGTAGGAATTTGAATGACCTGAGATTGCAGGTGTTTGACAACTGAACTTTGAAATATGGAAAGATGTCTGTGGGTCTATAGAGAGTTGAGCCACAGTCTATATCCTAGTTTACAGTTGACTGTATATATATAAATCTATGCAGTAGTATAGATAGAGTATAGAGCATACATAGATAGTAGATCGTCTCTATAATATGTGCAGGTATATTGATGAGAATACTATCGTGGTAGATCATCTTTATCCTAGTCTGCATTTGTGCTTATATAACAGTAAATTGCCTATATACTTGGAGTGTTTTTCATTATAGATCATCTATATCCTAGTCTGCATTTGTGCTTATATAACAGTAAATTGTCTATATACTTGGAGTGTTTCTCATTATAGATCGTCCATATCCTAGTCTGCATTTGTGCTTATGTAACAGTAAATTGTCTATATACTTGGAGTGTTTCTCATTATAGATCATCCATATCCTAGTCTGCAATTATGCTTATATAACAGTAAATTGTCTATATACTTGGAGTGTTTCTCATTATAGATCATCTATATCCTAGTCTGCATTTGCTTATATAACAGTAAATTGCCTATATACTTGGAGTGTTTTTCATTATAGATCATCTATATCCTAGTCTGCATTTGCTTATATAACAGTAAATTGCCTATATACTTGGAGTGTTTCTCATTATAGATCATCTATATTCTAGTCTGCATTTGCTTATATAACAGTAAATTGTCTATATACTTGGAGTGTTTCATTATAGATCGTCCATATAATAGTCTGCATTTGCTTATATAACAGTAAATTGTCTATATACTTGGAGTGTTTCATTATAGATCGTCCATATAATAGTCTGCATTTGCTTATATAACAGTAAATTGCCTATATACTTGGAGTGTTTCTCATTATAGATCATCTATATTCTAGTCTGCATTTGTGCTTATATAACAGTAAATTGTCTATATACTTGTAGTGTTTTTCATTATAGATCGTCCATATCCTAGTCTGCATTTGCTTATATAAAAGTAAATTGCCTATATACTTGGAGTGTTTCTCATTATAGATCATCTATATCCTAGTCTGCATTTGTGCTTATATAACAGTAAATTGTCTATATACTTGTAGTGTTTTTCATTATAGATCGTCCATATAATAGTCTGCATTTGCTTATATAACAGTAAATTGCCTATATACTTGGAGTGTTTCTCATTATAGATCATCTATATCCTAGTCTGCATTTGTGCTTATATAACAGTAAATTGTCTATATACTTGTAGTGTTTTTCATTATAGATCGTCCATATAATAGTCTGCATTTGCTTATATAACAGTAAATTGCCTATATACTTGGAGTGTTTCTCATTATAGATCATCTATATCCTAGTCTGCATTTGCTTATATAACAGTAAATTGCCTATATACTTGGAGTGTTTCTCATTATAGATCATCTATATCCTAGTCTGCATTTGTGCTTATATAACAGTAAATTGCCTATATACTTGGAGTGTTTCATTATAGATCATCCATATCCTAGTCTGCAATTGTGCTTATATAACAGTAAATTGCCTATATACTTGGAGTGTTTTTCATTATAGATCATCTATATCCTAGTCTGCATTTGCTTATATAACAGTAAATTGCCTATATACTTGGAGTGTTTCTCATTATAGATCATCTATATCCTAGTCTGCATTTTCTTATATAACAGTAAATTGTCTATATACTTGGAGTGTTTCTCATTATAGATCATCTATATCCTAGTCTGCATTTGCTTATATAACAGTAAATTGCCTATATACTTGGAGTGTTTCTCATTATAGATCATCTATATCCTAGTCTGCATTTGCTTATATAACAGTAAATTGCCTATATACTTGGAGTGTTTCTCATTATAGATCATCTATATCCTAGTCTGCATTTGCTTATATAACAGTAAATTGTCTATATACTTGGAGTGTTTCTCATTATAGATCATCTATATCCTAGTCTGCATTTGTGCTTATATAACAGTAAATTGTCTATATACTTGGAGTGTTTCTCATTATAGATCATCTATATCCTAGTCTGCATTTGCTTATATAACAGTAAATTGCCTATATACTTGGAGTGTTTCTCATTATAGATCATCTATATCCTAGTCTGCATTTGCTTATATAACAGTAAATTGTCTATATACTTGGAGTGTTTCTCATTATAGATCATCTATATCCTAGTCTGCATTTGCTTATATAACAGTAAATTGCCTATATACTTGGAGTGTTTCTCATTATAGATCATCTATATCCTAGTCTGCATTTGCTTATATAACAGTAAATTGTCTATATACTTGTAGTGTTTTTCATTATAGATCGTCCATATCCTAGTCTGCATTTGCTTATATAACAGTAAATTGCCTATATATTTGGAGTGTTTCATTATAGATCGTCCATATAATAGTCTGCATTTGCTTATATAACAGTAAATTGTCTATATACTTGGAGTGTTTCATTATAGATCGTCCATATAATAGTCTGCATTTGCTTATATAACAGTAAATTGCCTATATACTTGGAGTGTTTTTCGTTATAGATCGTCCATATCCTAGTCTGCATTTGTGCTTATATAACAGTAAATTGTCTATATACTTGGAGTGTTTTTCATTATAGATCATCTATATCCTAGTCTGCATTTGTGCTTATATAACAGTAAATTGCCTATATACTTGGAGTGTTTCATTATAGATCATCTATATCCTAGTCTGCATTTGTGCTTATATAACAGTAAATTGCCTATATACTTGGAGTGTTTCTCATTATAGATCATCTATATCCTAGTCTGCATTTGTGCTTATATAACAGTAAATTGTCTATATACTTGGAGTGTTTCTCATTATAGATCGTCCATATCCTAGTCTGCATTTGTGCTTATGTAACAGTAAATTGTCTATATACTTGGAGTGTTTCTCATTATAGATCGTCCATATCCTAGTCTGCATTTGCTTATATAACAGTAAATTGCCTATATACTTGGAGTGTTTCTCATTATAGATCGTCCATATCCTAGTCTGCATTTGTGCTTATGTAACAGTAAATTGTCTATATACTTGTAGTGTTTTTCATTATAGATCGTCCATATCCTAGTCTGCATTTGCTTATATAACAGTAAATTGTCTATATACTTGGAGTGTTTCATTATAGATCGTCCATATAATAGTCTGCATTTGCTTATATAACAGTAAATTGCCTATATACTTGGAGTGTTTCTCATTATAGATCGTCCATATCCTAGTCTGCATTTGTGCTTATGTAACAGTAAATTGTCTATATACTTGGAGTGTTTCTCATTATAGATCGTCCATATCCTAGTCTGCATTTGCTTATATAACAGTAAATTGCCTATATACTTGGAGTGTTTCTCATTATAGATCGTCCATATCCTAGTCTGCATTTGTGCTTATGTAACAGTAAATTGTCTATATACTTGGAGTGTTTCTCATTATAGATCGTCCATATCCTAGTCTGCATTTGCTTATATAACAGTAAATTGTCTATATACTTGGAGTGTTTCTCATTATAGATCGTCCATATAATAGTCTGCATTTGCTTATATAACAGTAAATTGCCTATATACTTGGAGTGTTTCTCATTATAGATCGTCCATATCCTAGTCTGCATTTGTGCTTATGTAACAGTAAATTGTCTATATACTTGGAGTGTTTCTCATTATAGATCGTCCATATCCTAGTCTGCATTTGCTTATATAACAGTAAATTGCCTATATACTTGGAGTGTTTCATTATAGATCGTCCATATAATAGTCTGCATTTGCTTATATAACAGTAAATTGCCTATATACTTGGAGTGTTTCATTATAGATCATCCATATAATAGTCTGCATTTGCTTATATAACAGTAAATTGCCTATATACTTGGAGTGTTTTTCATTATAGATCATCTATATCCTAGTCTGCATTTGTGCTTATGTAACAGTAAATTGCCTATATACTTGGAGTGTTTTTCGTTATAGATCGTCCATATCCTAGTCTGCATTTGTGCTTATATAACAGTAAATTGTCTATATACTTGGAGTGTTTCATTATAGGTCATCCATATCCAAGTCTGCATTTGCTTATATAACAGTAAATTGTCTATATACTTGGAGTGTTTTTCATTATAGATCATCTATATCCTAGTCTACATTTGTGCTTATATAACAGTAAATTGCCTATATACTTGGAGTGTTTCATTATAGATCATCTATATCCTAGTCTGCATTTGTGCTTATATAACAGTAAATTGCCTATATACTTGGAGTGTTTCTCATTATAGATCGTCCATATCCTAGTCTGCATTTGTGCTTATATAATTGCTAGTTGTCTATATATTTGCTTGCAGTTAATTTATGTTATAGATGATTTGATTAGTTTAATGGATACGGGTACAATGGGGGAATGTTTAATTAGCAGTAGCCCATCATAGCAGATTGTGCAAATGATTAGGGATTTGTTTAGATAAATGTATATCCTTCGATTCGAAGCCATAAATGCCATGATTTAGCCAACTTTAGCATCTGTATACTACAGTAATAAATAATTCAATTCTTTTATTTATTGTCTCATCACCGTTCAATATCTGATTAGAACTGCTTCGATGTAGATTTGTGATAATTTGCTTGTAGAGAGACAAATAAGTGTAGTTATGTATTGAGAGATAGTATTCTTATCTCAGCTGGCTTATCGCTACTATATAATTAGTATTAGCTTATCATCATTATCATCATAATCATTCGACATTTGCATTAGAAGTGTTTGAAATGTTTTTTGTGGTTTTGTTTTGTCCAAAACATTGACTCACTTGATTCACACTCGCTATTCCTAGGCTGTTTTTGTAATATTCAAATACGTATATATATATATATATATATATATATATATATATTTATGGGTATATATATGTATATATTTTTAGCGCAAAACAGCAAAAGTCAAACAAAAATCAGCTCGTTAATCGCTGAACCGCAATAGCTCTAAATCAGCTTTAGATTTATATTTATTGGCCAACAACAAACACCACGCCCCGAGTGCCCTCCTCCTTTGTCCTAGCTGTTGAAAAGGGTGCGCCTATCGAGTGTGTGTGGTTGTGTGTATGTGTGTGCACAACCTCTACTAGACTTTTTATTATTTGTAAACATTTGTGCAATATTTTCCAATCTAATTTACAAGTAGTCGCTGTGAGCACTTGCGTGAAATTAACGTGATATTTGGATGTTCGTTCGCAGCGCAGCTCAAATCGACAAAAAAAAAAAAGCAAATAGCAACAAGTACAGAGTTTATTGCTTTAGTGTTATTAGACGGCATTGGCACCCGACCTGAACTAAATATGAATATATAATAGAAAGCAACAAATTGCAACTTATATGGGGTATTTGCTAGTCAGGCTTAGCTTGCACTACTTTGACAGCTCTAATAAATCGTAGACATTGAATATCGTAGAAGAATATCCCAAATATCAGCTGTCGCGGAGATATTATATCGTAAACATCGTATAAACATCGTATAATAATATATCGTATCTAGATATCGTAGACCTACTATATCGTAGTTATGTATCGGAGTGATAATATATCGTAGCTAAATATCGTAGCTGAATATCATTGACAAATGATATCGTAGCTGAAAATCGTAGACATGTGATATCTTAGTAACACATCGTATCATAGTAATCTATCGTAGCTTAACTACGACTAGGTATATAACATCGTAACTAAATATCGTAGATATATTTCATTGTAACTAAGAATTGGAGATTTATCGTAGCAAAATATCGTAGATATTTGGTAGCTATATAAAATGTATCGTAGCTATATTAGATATATTATGTCGCAGCTAAATATCGTAGGTTTGGAATATAGTAGATTAGTATCGGAGATGTATATCGTAGATATAGGTATTGGATTGTGTTATTATATATCGTAGAAGTATATCGTAGATATAGGTATTGGGATATGTTAGGTATGATTGTCGTATATATAGGATATCTTAGATTTGGGATATCGTAGACATAGGATAACGTAGATATGGGATATCGTAGATATGGGATATCGTAGATGTGGGATATCATAGATGTGGGATATCGTAAATATGGGATATCATAGATATTATTATTATTATAGATGTGGGATATCGTAGATATAGGATATCATAGATATTATTATTATAGATGTGATATCGTAGATATAGGATAACGTAGATATGGGATATCGTAGATATGGGATATCGTAGATGTGGGATATCATAGATGTGGGATATCGTAAATATGGGATATCATAGATATTATTATTATTATAGATGTGGGATATCGTAGATATAGGATATCATAGATATTATTATTATAGATGTGATATCGTAGATATAGGATATCGTAGATATGGGATATCGTAGATATGGGATATCATAGAATTGGGATATCGTAGATATTGGATATCGTAGATATGGGATATCGTAGATATAGGATATCGTAGATATAGGATATCGTAGATATGGAATATCGTAGATATAGGATATCGTAGACGTAGGACTTCGAAGATATGGGACATCGTAGCTCGTAGATAGATTAGCCTACAGATAGTATATCGTAGTCGAACATGTTCATTGGCCTGTTTTCTATGGAAATCTTGCGGGTGAAAATATGTTTCGGAATTATACTTATCACGTGCCTGTGCCTGACAGGTCAGTTAAACTTAGATCAAAGTTCTGTAACGCGCACGAGCTAGCCTCGTGCTTGACGGCATGTTAAGCTATATATACTCTCTATATATATAGACATTTTATTTATTTTTTACTAATTATTGGCTTGTGTTTTCGCCCAAGATCTGAACATTTGTCGCTTGCGCCACAGACACTTTGATAATTGCGTGACAATTGTCGTTATCAATTTATTTATTAATTTTGTTTTTGGGGGGCTCGATGACGTCGTCAGTATTTGAGTCTGGGCATGGGGAAGAGCCACAGACAGTGAATGACGTCGTCAACCCAGTTCGATTCAACTCGTCTCGAGTCGCCTCGTTTCGGCTCGGAAGTTTTAGGTGCTTTCCTAGATGTGGTGACCGTAAAGCAAGCTTCAATGAACCATAGTCATTTGGCTGTTCGTGTCCTCGGCGTCGGCGTCAGCGTCATCGTCATCGTCATCGGCGTCGTCATTGTCATTGTCATTGCCATTGCCATTGTTTTTGCTTTCGTTCTATTGATTTCCCATTAACTTTTGCGTGACATTTTTTGTGCTTTTTAACTTGCGATGTTTTCCGTTTTGTTTTTATTTTAGAGAGGGCTTCGGTCTCAGTAAAAGCAGTAAAGCTGCCACACCTACTGCCGAGCTCTGCCCTCTGCTCCACCCACACCTCACCACAGCCAATGCGTGGAATTTCATTTTCTGACGTATCCATCATTCAAAGCTCTGCTGCTGCGCGTAATTGGGTTTCGATGGTTGCGTCCATGCTCCTCTCAGCTCGCGGCTGCAGTTGCGCAAGCAGCAATAATTATATTACCTTACAGGTATTTAAAGTATGCAAAGCAGCGTGCGGCAGGTTGCATGGGTCCTTTAAGGGAAGCGAACCGACTTGGAATATTGTTTTGTGTGCTAGTAAGCGTGCTCGATTAGGATATAGCCTGAATCTCTATATGATTTTATATGATCTTGATAGGGAATATATATTCTATACTATATAAATTCCATTTGCATATGGTTGCTTAGGCTTGAGGCAACTCTACAAGGTTGCATCGAGAGCTGATTAGCTAGGGACTTAGCTCGACTTGGTACTACTAACTACACTATAGCTAGATGTCTATATAGTTAAGCACAATTGTTTATCTTGTTAAGCAGAGTTCAATGGCATTTTTTGCAGTTCAATATTGGATGTTGCGTCGACTCGTTCATAATTAAAAGCAAATTTACACTTTGTGTACGTTTACAATGCTGTTAATAACATCGCCTTCAACTTGAGAGCGCCACAAACCCTCTGCCCCCGATACATATATATATATATATATAGATATATATATAATGTATATTGCTTCTCATTTGTGGCTCATATTCATTTGCGTTAATTGAAAAATGCGTTTTGTTTAGTGGGCAATGGCTTGGGGAGCGAACTGGTTGCTGGCCGCAGGGACAACAGCCAGTGAGAGGCGGCAAGAGTGTCTCAAAGATCGATGTTAAATAAATTTGAATTGAATTGTGTGCGTGTGTGTGTGTGTTGGCAATTGAAACAATTAACTGTGAAGTACATTTCACTATGTGGACACACAGTCACTGTGAATGCGACTTGTGACTGGGTCTGCTTTCCACTGTCAAACATTTCAATTAAAATGTCGAGCATACAGACAGACATATGTATATAAACGAACTGAACTCTCGAGTTGAATTGAACGCTTGAGCGGATGAAGCATTGAAGGCTGGCCAGCGTAGCGGGTGTTTGGCCGGGCTACGCGGCTCACTCGCGCTTCGCATGATCGCAATCATGTGATTTATCCAAAGACGCATATATACTGATCTCCCTCTCTCTCTCTACATATATATATTTATATATATAATTACACAAACAGCTAGAGACAATTGTCAGTGAACGCTTTTGGACTGCAAACAAGTTTTTTTTTGGGCCAACAAACAGCGACAGCAGGAAACAACAAAACACAAGTTGCAACAAAGTCACGTGATCAGCAGCATCAGCTGCACGTTCATTGTTGTTGTAACTAAAACCTGCTTGTCGTCATGGCCAGCAGCGGGCGAGCATTGTGTTCACTACTGACATTGAATGCAGCTCAATGCGGTGGCCTGTGGAGCCATTTCTATGCACGTGCTGCCATACGAGCTCCACTGTCCAAGAGCGCCATGCCTGCGCCTGCCTTCAGTGTATTGAACGTCTGCGTCGTGACTTGGGCATTAGCATCAATTTCATATCAAATAGCCAAAACAAATTATGGCCATTTGCAGTGGGCCATGTCTTCTAAGCAATTAGCGAGACTCCTGCTGTTAGCCCTCTTTTTGGGCACTGTTTTTTCGCATTTACCTGCCAATGTCCATTACCTTACTGTCCGTTAATGCCCAAACACAATTTGTGTGGCAAACTTCGTGTGCTCAACTCATTTTAGCCAGCTGCTGTATAAAGTATATTGTCTCTGCTCATTAAACAGCAAAACATCGAAACTTATTCATGCAGGGTATATCGTAGCTGTGCAAACTCCAATTTAGGCTGTTTATTCCTTGTTTGCTTTTTGTCTGAGTCTTTAATTTCTATTGTCTTTTTATGTCTATGCTAAGAGTTTATGGCAATTCACGCTATCCAATATAGAAATTAAAAATTACAAATTTTTCTAGACTATTTCGGTAAATAGGCAGCCTGGCAGACTCTATCAGGAATTTATATTCTTGGAGAGGATGATGCTATTAGGGACTTGAAACCTATATACCATAAGCAGTATGAATTGATTATATATTCCTTCCATTTGAAGGTTCTCAAATTTGACTGCATCATTTCCTCTTAGGCAGCTCAGGTAGCTCCTAGTCGTGCACTCCCTACCAGAGACTGTCTGAGGGTCATATATAATTGCAAGTCTTAGCAATTAGGCAATATCTGTGTAAATTAGACTTCGACTCATTTACACAAATTAATTGTGGCGATAACTTAGGCCAGCTATGTAAGATCCAAGGGGCTGGCATATATATAATTATGACAGATCTGGTATCTGCGCTATGATTCAATTCAATTGCGGAAGTCGCTGGAGAGGTGAATGTGCTTGGAAGGGAACATGACTTATTTATATCTCTATGCGCATACTCAAATGCTCTTTCTATTTTATTCTATTCTGAACTTATTGGAAATTTGGAGCATTTGACAGTTAGCGATATATATATATATATATATTATCACAAAAAACCTTAGCCTGTTTATCGAGCACTCGAAAGCGTTCTCAGATTATCTTATTTGCTGTGTGATTTGAGTTCAATGTTCTTGTTTACTTCGCTTGACAAATTTGAGCTGAATATGCATAAGGTATTCGTGAGTACAGGCTCAATTAATAATGCAAATCGTATTTAATTTCGATCTTAAATAAAAGTATTTGTATCTTATACCGTATATCGTATATATATGTCTATATATGTAAACTATTTGGCTGGCATAATTATCATTATTATAAACGACATAGATCGTTCTCTAGACTGTGTTTGTTTTCGCTGTGACTTCATCAGCCGCAAATTGAAACCGGCTTTTGGGGACACTAGAAATCTATAAATAATACGCTGATATATAAAAGATATATATATATACGATATACCAAGTTTATATATGATTCAATTGGCGCCTCTGTCTACGATATTAAATCTTTGGTCTGCTCTTGGGCCTCGCTCTGCCCATTGGGCTTCTGCGAACTATAGCGACAACGTGCCGAGGTGCTAATCGCCCCACTCTCGATAAGAAAACGACAAAAAAGGAATGCCAAAATCAAATGAAAACAAAAAACACACAAATGCGAATACTGCAATCGGGCAGCAACGACGGCATAATACACGTTCACGCGAATCGTTTTGGGTAAAACTCCAGAAGGGAGAATTTTGGAGTTCTTATTGCACAGCTTATGCAAATATAGTTTTTTTTTCAGTTCCTACTGCTTTTATTTGCAAGCTGACACCAAGCCAATATACCCCTTTCACCATGGGAACAAGCTTGAAAACAAAAACTGAAAGCAAAAGCTGCAAAAGCAAATCACAAAAAAAAAAAACCCAAATCAATGGCGATATTTGTTATATCGCTCGGATTTTACTAAATTGGCGCAACGACATTAAAACCGGGCACTGCTTCGCCTTCTTCTTCCACTTCCCCTCCCCTTCGCCTTGTCCCCTCCCTGTTGAGGGGGCTGGTCGGTTGGGATATTATCACAAATAGTGTAACAACAGCTAGCAAATTGTCAACAGCGAAGCTTCAATTTGACTATTGACACTGGGAATCAACAAAGGCAATGGCAAATGCAAACGGGAACAGTCAAACAACCCCGCATCGATATAATTTATGGGTAAACACAGCCACAGATGATGTATATATATGACAACTATCTATATAGACAGATCTGTCTGTCTGTGTATGGAAGAAAGTTCCGAGTTGGTGGGCGTTTTGCGTTGTGAGGTGCAAAAGAAAAAAAAAAAAAAAAAAGGCAGACAACACCAAAAGGCGCGCAAAGTCCACGGAAATTCGTCAATTTTATTTATTTTTTTTTTTTGCGTGCTCGCTCACACAGTGTAGCATATTTGTGTTAGGCACAAACCGACTGAGTTGACGTGTCTTTAACTGTGATCATGTGGAGAGTCTTATTTAAGAGACTTTTCACTATATCTTTGAACACTTCAGAGATTACCAAATTTATTAAAATAAGTTTTGATGTTTGCATCTTTGACAGAATTTCATGTGGAGAAGTTAGAGATATATACATATTTATCTTGAATCTAAAGCGATTTCAATTCCATTTCTATCCACATAAACGCGAATGTATTCAAAAGAAAAGAAAAAAAAAAAGTATTATATATATATCTTCCTCATATATATAATTCAATATTTATGATTTAGCGTTTATTTATTTAAATATTGGCACAGTTTATCAACGGCTGGAAAACGAATTTGTTTTTTTTTTATATATTCTGCGAAAGCTAACATCAAATTGCATATCTAGAGCTGATTATATGGGAATCGACGCGATTAGCTTGGTTCCGGCTGAACGCGGCAATTATACGATGAGCTCACACACAAATGTAGAAATATATATATATATATATATATATATATATACTTTTGTTTCGCTTGCAGAAATGATGCAATGCAATTTTGAAGTAACACAAAATCCAAAAACTTAATTCGAGTTCGAATCCCAAGTCATCGTCACGTGTTTCTAGGTTTGCTGCCTCAGCTATTATAATCTTTCATTTTTATACCCTGAACCCATTGAAAATGGGACTCTTACTTGGTTTTAATTAATTATGTGAATGAGTTTTTGATTTGACTCTATAGAAATGAGGGTTAGATGCGCACATCATAAGTATGCTTAGATCCATGTAGATATTTGACGGTTGGATCCCATACTAATATAATACTTCTTATATATTATTTATTCATGAATTATATTTGCTATGGCTATATAGTTCAGTGCATACTACTTTTAGTTTCTCTTAGATTTCGATCAAATTGTTTCTGAAAGCTGTTTAATTTGAGCTTTTAATGAGTACAATTTTGTGCCTACATCAACATATTAGCTATATCTGCATTAGTTTTCGAGTATTTACGTAATAAAAAAAATCTTAAATCATAAATCATCCATTAATGGAGCTAAGCGATATATAAATCACATAGCTTTTTAGAGCATTCAAGCTTCGATGTAATTATCTTTTTTTATGCCTCGTGCAAACAAAAGTTTTTAATATGAATTCTATTTTTTATCTTTGAACCCAGCCACGGGCGCACCAGGGCAATAGACGCAGCGCACGTGATAAGATCTATAAGCAAATATCGCACAAATTGGATTATTTGGCAATAACTTATGAGTTGATTAAGTTTCCTATTCTGTAGCAATAACAGAAAGATCTGTGGGAGAGGCGAGACTTACTCATCTTTTTATACCCTGAGCCCATTGAAAATGGGAAATCAGGGTATAATGTTTTTGTGAAAATGTATGTAACAGGCAGAAGGAGACGTCGCAGACCATACAAAGTATATATATTCTTGATCAGCTCGATGAGCTGAGTTGAAATAGCCCTGTCCGTCTGTCCGTCCGTCCGTCCGTCCGTCCGTCCGTCCGTCCGTCCGTCCGTCCGTCCGTCCGTCCGTCCGTCCGTCCGTCTGTGTGAACGCAGCGATCTCGTAAACCACAGAAGCTAGAGAGCTGAAATTTGACATGTATACTCCTGAATACCATACGCTATACGAGTTTTTTTCAAAAATTCGATAACTCTTCCCGTTCTCTTTTTATCGATAAATTTCGATAACTTTTCGTCTCTTTTACGTACCGTAAGAGCTAGAGACCTGAAATTCACTATGTAGATTCCTGTTGTGAATGCAGACATTTTGTAATTTTTGGATTTTGGATGCCACGCCCCCTTCGCCCTAAATTTGCAAAAAACGCATTTCAAATACTAGAGACTTGTGCTTCGGCACATACATACATATGAATAACATAATCATGCCCTGAAAGTTTGAATAAAAAAGTCCTGCTAGAAAAAAAGTTATTAAACATTTAATTTCCACAACACAAGCCTCTTGCAGCCCAAGCGCTGTCGCTACGTCAACTGCGCAGTTGGCAGAACGTGTGCTTGAGCGTGCGTCTGTGTGTGTGTGTGTGTTGCTTGCAATATATGTATATGTACACTAAGCATAGAATATTTTAAGTATCGACACTTCGCAGGGCTCAGGGTATCTCCTAGTCGAGCCGTCTCGACTAGAGCATTCTTACTTGTTTTAAGTTCTACGAGCTGTGAAATTAGCCGATTCAATTATTGTATAAGATTCAATTCGATTCGATTCAATTCGTGTCTAATTTGCCTCGTAAATGATTTAAATGCGATTAAAAGTGTTGCGAAAGATAACGGCAAGCGAACAGATTAAGCAGCCACTGGACTTGGTCATATAATCGACTGATTTGCGCTATCAAAAACTGAGGCAACTAAACAAACGATGATGATGACGATGACAATGATGATCTAAGTGTTTTTTTGTTATGCCCTAAAACTGATTGAGCATGAGAGCTCGAGGCATATAGGCTAGGGGCAACTGTATGTGGGAGGTGGAAGGAGTCGCGGCAGAGTACATTGAGGATGAGCCGAGTTCGGTCTACCAAATGATCCATCCATCCATAGCAGGAATTGAATCCTCTATATGTTCTTATTCCAATATTCCAATGAAGAATTCTTCATTATCAACCGATAATTTGATTTGTGATTGATGAAGATAGTTTATCTAGCACAAAGGTTATTCAGATATGAATTTCCCATCTCATGCACATCCATTCCAAGAGGCATTGATATCAGCTCAGTGCTCAGTGCAGTTCAGGGTATTTGCTAGTCGTTTACTCCCCAGTGGAGCACTTTTACTTGTTTGTTTTCGTAGTACGCCCATAAAAATGCATAATTATTGATACGTGTTTTTTGTTTTCATATATATTTTTTAGTCAGAAATATAAACGGGGCTAGAGTTTGACATCAATTAAGTTTTACGAGGGTGTTTTAAATTTTAATTTGCGCATTAAAATGTCAAAGTATGCCCAAAACTTAGGATTGTTCCTGTGTGTGTGGGAATTGTCGTGCGACCAAAACACAAACTTTGTATATCAATATTTGGGGCTTTTAAGACTTGATAATCTTATCGATGTTAGATTTTGGTTTATTGGTTTTATGGGTTACTAGGCAATTAGCGAAGAGCTAAAGTGTGTGCTTCGAGCTGTTGAAAGTCGGCTGGGCAATATCCTAAGCTTACTGTTGCTTGTTCAACACTGGAGATTATATTCTCAAATGTTTTGTATTATTCTTGGCTAGTTTGACTTCTTCAGCTTTAACTTTGTCAAAACTTTCTTTTTTTTTCAATTATCAGTTACATTGTAGAGTCTTAGTAAGAGAAATAATTTAGGAATACTTCTTATATCTACAGCTATTATTATACATAAGTGCAAAGATGATTCCAAGTTTAGTCAATATTTTAGTTCTTGAAGAGTTAAGCTTTTAGGCGGGCTAGATATAGTTAAGAGCAATTCATATGTAGGTGATGATTTCTATAGTGTTACTTATATAGTGATATAATAGTGACAGTAATCACTTTAGAGTTATTTCTGGGGTAAAGTTAGATTAGTCATAGGGGGCTTGTTCAGCGGTGTTTTCCAACGTGTTTTTGAAATTGTTGAAAAGATCGCGCGAACAAATTTCCTGTGGCTACTAAGCCACGAGTATTATCCCATTTATCTATCCTATATAGTAATCACTATAGACTGATTTCTGAGGTAAAGTTAGATTAGTCATAGGGGGCTTGTTCGGCGGTTTTTTCCAGCGTGTTTTTGAATTGCATGGAGAATATCGCCGGACAAAAATCCTCTGGCTAACTGAGCAACGACTATTATCTATCCTATATCATATATATATCCGGTGAATTTTGCACCTCGCTTTCGTATCCACGTCTTTGTACGCCGTGAACGAAATCGTAGTGCAAAAGCTTATAGATTTGCAGATTTTACAAGTGAACAATCCTTATATTAAACTATTGAGTTGTGTTTCCTAACTTATCTTATGTCTATCCTCTGCTCATGTGCAGTACGGAGTAGACAAACAATAGCTGACTGTATTCGATATGTCAATTATTGTATGCTTACTTTGGATGCTAGTGCAGCACATCTTGATGGCATCAATAAGTGCGAGAGAGATTGAGAGTGGTGAGAGTATTTACTAGTCGTGCAGGCCGCGCAGAATGTTAACTGCTATCAAGCGCAACTGAACTCAATATAAAGTTAACATGGATGAGAGGAAAACAGAGAGAGAGAGAAAGAGACAGATTCCAAGTTAAGCCAGGTCACAGTATATACTAGTCGTGCACGCCCCATAGCTTGTTTACTTGCTTATTTTTATACACTATTTGCTCAGTGTCGAGCGCAATTGTTTGCAACTCGTTGCACTGCTTAAATGTGTCAGGTACCATCGAGAGCTCACAATGATATAAATGTGCATAGCTTTGTATTGATATATATCTATATATATGTAGATATATATAGCTGTCAATGCTGTCAATATGGACTAAGCCAAAAGCGTTTTTCTTTTGTTGATTTGCATAACAGTTGCCCTAGGGCTTTCGCCCTCAACTCGTTCAGCAGACAGTAATGCATTAAGTTTGTCATTATCATTTTTTTGTAATAATTGATCTGGGTTTATATTATATATGATGATGATGACGAATGACATAAGCAATTCATCCATTAAATTTTGAAATGTTGATGGAAAATAGATTTAGAATGTATATAGATAAGATTATATACCTATATATAGATTGAATCAAGTTAAAATTGAGTCTATATACTTTAAGGGAATCAGTGCTTGAAGCATGGCTGTCTGAACTAGTTCCTGTTCAACTGATTCCCAGCTAGATATAACACCAATAAAAATAATAGACCGAATCTTATCGTAGTGACGCACATTTCCCGCACTAACCTAGGCTAACTGTTAACGATCTGAGCGCGTACTAAGTCTGCCATGCCCGTGGGCATGGGTTATATCTAAAATTATAATTTAATGGCCTATTTTAGTTTTAATGTAATCAGACTTACGTTGACCAAACTGACGCCGAAACAGGCTACCCAGCCCCAGCCGCCATCGGGCGCTACTTTTCTTGGTGGTTTTGTTGTCATTGTTGTTGTTGTTTGTTAGTTGCTTGACTGATTTCTTTGTCTTTGCTGTTGTTCTTGTTGTTGTCTTTTCTTTTGATATTCTTTTCACTGCTTTGGGGTGTATCAGGTGTGCAGTTGCCGTTGTGCCCGTCCTTCGTCTATATAGTGCATCGACGTATCTAAAGAATTATGAATATTATTTTTTTATTTTCTTTGCGCCTGCTTCGCTGCCGTTCTTAAGTTTTCTTTGAATATTTTCGCACGTTGCGTTCCGTTGTTCTTTTTTTTTTTGTATTTTTATGGAGCGTCGCGTTGGTTTTTTTTATAGAATTTTCGTGTTTCGATATTTGTCGCCGACGCAAGCACAAAAAAAAAATGTTTAAAAAAACTTTTTTTTTCTTATTGTGTATTTGAGTTTTTTTTGTGTAAATTTTATTTTTTACTTTTTACTTTGCTCCTTGTTTTGTTTTCTAACATAGTGCCAAGGTTATTTTTGTTGTAGTTGCTAATTTATTTTTATTTACTTGGCTGGCTAGGTGTACATGTGTGTGTGTGTGTTTGTTCTGTTATGTTAATGATGTCAAATCTGTAGCATTACCTTGTTTTTTTTGTTTTCTTTTCCTTTTAGTTTATAACTTGTTCATGTAACTTGTTTTGATTTGATTTTTATACCTATATATGCGAGTATATATATATTATATATCTTTATCAAATTTCACGGTTCCGTTAGCAATGCAGAAATTTCTTATCTGAGCGACGTTTTTTCCATTCGCAATTTACAGTTTCTACTATGATTTATTATACCCTAAAACCGTACGAAAATGATTTTCGAATATATATATAACGATATATACCTCACTCCTTCTCTCTCTCTCTTTATATTTATATATTAAGTTACAAGGCACGTTTTAAGCGAAATTGTAATAAAACATTAAGTCTAGAGACGAAAACGCGCAAATTTTATACAAATTGAATTTGGAACGAGCGGACGTAACGTAAAAAAAAAAAAACAAAAACAAAATGTGTAAGAAATAGAATGGAAATATTTGTTTTCTCTTTTAGGCTTCGTCGAGTTTCGCCTTAATTTCCAGCTGTTCTAACTGTCTGTTTTTGTTGTTTCTTTGCTTTAGTTTTTGTATTTTATTTTTATTATTTTGTGTTCTATTGCCTCTCGCGCTGCTGGCTGGTTGTGCCGCCTCCGTCGTTCTCAGCGTATTCTTGCCGTTTGCTAGCGTGGTCGCTTCGTGCAACGCTATTTATTACAAACGGGGGTGTGGGGGCCTAGCCGGGCTCTCCGCATCGGTTCGATGTGTTACGCGCGACTGTTCAATCGATACTGACTGGCCGTCGACGTCGCCGCCTGACTGCCTGCCTGCCTGCCAGTGCTGTCTGCCTGTCTGGCTGCCTGCCTGAGAGAGCGAGAGCCACTGAGAGCGGAAGAGAGCGTGAAGTGGACTCTATTGGAGAGAACGAGTGTGTGGGACAGCTGCGCTGCTGAATCGGTGTATGTCAAGATCGTGTTCTAACGCCCGAGAGCATTGTCTGCTGCTGCTACTGCTTCTCCTCCTCCTTCTCCTGGTCACTTTATGTGCGCTGTCCGCTGCCAAAAGCGCAACCCCAAAACAAAACAAATCCTACAAAAGCACTGTTGACTTATTTTGCTTTGCTTTTGTTTTTGTTCTTTTTTTCCGACTAATTACGCGTCTGCTAACTTTTAGCAGTTCCTTTCTCGACTTTTTCTTTGTTGAGGTTCAAGCACACATGGTGGATACATACATAAGATGTATGCCCATATACACACACACACATGGCTTGTATGCTTGTGTATGTTTGTTCTTTGTCTTGGCCATGGCTGGAGTAACATTTGTAGCAAGGTGCACTCTGCCGTTGCCTGCGCATTGTGAATCCAAACACATTGTTCGCTTATCCATTGACTCAGTTGCGCAAACGCGCTCCCAATTTGTGCATGCTTTCCGCTCTCTCTTACTTACTTGCTCTCTCGCTCTTGCTTTGGCTCTCTTTGCTCGCTAAGCATTAACGCAATCCATTCGCTCACTCCCGCTGTTTTGTAACTTGTTGCTTTTGCCTTGCAGATCTTCGGCCTGTGTGTGTGTGCGTGTGTGTGTTGGTGTGCACTGCAGAAGAGTTTTTTGTTTGCCTATACATATGTATATGTATATATGAATATGTTCATATGCATGTATAGGCTTCCCACAGGGATTTTAGGATTAATATAATAGCTGTAAAACCTGAATACATTAAGTATATACTTAATATAATTGCTAAAAGTATATATAGATGTAGGTGTTTGTCTTTATGTATGTATATATGTATTGTATATGTTCCAGGCTCGAGGTCATGCATGTTGTCTGTGTATAACAGTTTCGAGAGCCTTCCGGTGTTCTATCACCAGCAGACTCAGACTATCAACTTTACTGCCTCCTCTTGGTCTTTCTGCTTTTGCTAATCTGTAACTAGTTGAGATTTATATATATGTGCATATATACATATAGTATATCCCAAGTAGATATGTATGTTCATATTTAAATAGTTTCAGTTAGAAATTGTATTAAAAAATCTTGTTTTAGTGAATTTTATGTTTCTTGTTAGAGGGGAGAACATTTTAAAAAATATATTTATTAAATACTAAAAAAAAAAAAATTTAATTTAAATTCATTTAAAATTTATAAAAAGTGTATTTCAAATTTTTAAAATTATTATTTTTTTTTTAATTATACAGAAACTTTTCTTTAAGTATTAAATATTTGAAAAATATTATTTAAATTTATTTTAAAATGAGAAAAATATGTATTTATTTAATATTAATTTAAAATTTAATATTAATTTTAAAAAAATTGTATCTTCATTTTTGTTTAATATAGTTTAAAATTTACTAAAAATTCCGGTAATACTCCATTACGTCTACATAAATACATACATACATACATACATACATACATACATCCATCAATAATATGCCAGGAAAAATAACAACAAAGAATATAAATTTCATATATATATAAAAATCCGTCAACTATCTGTCGACATTGAGACACTTAAATGGAAATGAACATTGAAAAACTGAAAACTGAAAACTTAAAATTGCAAATGAAAATCTCGCGCGGGGCTCACATGCTCGCTCGCATGT
This sequence comes from Drosophila peninsularis, assembly GCA_035047485.1. NCBI lineage: Eukaryota > Metazoa > Arthropoda > Insecta > Diptera > Drosophilidae > Drosophila > Drosophila peninsularis. The sequence continues at coordinate 5,153,257 of JAWNPN010000042.1, forward strand.
TTACTCGGGAACGTCCAGTTTTAGTCTTTTACGTGCTTTTCGGTCTATTGCCGCCCGCGACACACGCGTACGCAAACAAGGCACGCATGCTTGGACACATGTACATGATGCATGCTTATGTAGATGTAGTTGACTGTAATAGCGTACAGCACATATGCATGGTATGTATACATGCGTACCACCCGCCACGCCGCGACGCCTGCCCGCTTGCCCGTGGACAGTGTTAAGCTGCTCTGACGCCCCATGTGTGCTCTCCCAAAAAGAAAACGACTTAATAAAGAATCGATAATGAGAGGAAAAGAAGAAGGAACAATATGCAAACATGCCCCATGGACATGGACTTGGACATGTCCATGTTGCCGGCGGCGGATTGTTTGCTACATTTGCTTCCTGATGATGTGCTGTTACTTGTTGCTCCTCTCTAGTGACGTCATGTGTTGACACACAACATAAGCGTGTACACATGGATGTGCCTATTCTACAGTCCATGTGTCTGCGCCTATGTGTGTGTGTATGCAAATAATCTCAGTGCGTGAGAGAGAGAGATAGAGGTGTAAGTCTGAGGGTGCTTAGAACTTTCGCGAACAGCTTGTGCTTAAATAGTTTTTATTGTCTTGAAAGAGGACAACAGTAAAGTGTATGTATGTAAATATGTATGTGTGTACATATGCATGAACATAAGTTTGTATGTAAGCTCTTGGCAAAATTAACATTTTTGACAAATGCGGGAGCAACTGGGAAGGAGAGCGTGTACAGTTATCGGTGTCGCTAAATCAACTGAAGTGCATTGGCGTAATTTTCTTCTTTGTGTTGCTCTTTTTTTTGCATTTCTGTTTTTGATTTGGCGAAGGCGAATTGTGTAATGCGCTGCAGTTGATAGGCCGTCAGCGTTGGGAGGGGGAAGGGAGGGTATCTGCAGTTATCGGTGTAGCTAAATGAACTGAAGTAAGTTCGCGTTATTTTCTGTTGCCTTCTTTGCTTTGCTCATGCCACGCGGCATAAGGCGAATTGTGTAATTCGCTGCAAGTGAAGCTGTCATAGAAAGTTATTCATTTTGTCATTGCACTCACTATTCGTATTCATTATTCATGTTATATATTTATTACATTGCCTTGTTCCATATACCCACATATATATGTTGATAGACGAATCTCATTGATTGTTACTGTTGTTTTTGCTGTTGCTGGCAAAGCACACGCCTTAACAAATTGCCCCCATGCACTGGACTGTATGGCAATGGGCGCAAAAGGAAATTAACTAACTGACGACTGACGCACTGATAAAGCGTGTGATTGACAGAGTGATATACTTTTAGTTCCGTTGTCTGAAGCGCCAGATACAACAACAATTATAATAACAGCAACAACAATTATAATAACAATGGCGACAAATTTGTTTAGCATTGGATACAGGAACAACACTTAGTTGGCTCTATTTCCGGACTCGCCTGTCCTACACTTAGATAGCTCCAAATGCCTGGTCAAACATACACACACAGGTGGCATAAGGGGCATATCTATTTATACTACATGCATATACATATATCAGGTGATATATCCTCTATATATAAGTATCATCATCTTCGATATATATCTTTATATATATTATATTCATCTACTCTATATTTCCCTTATATCTTCTATATATGTACATATATCTATAATATATATTCCATTTATCCTTTATCTTTATCTTTATCTTATCGTATTTTAGCTTTATCTCCTAAATGTCTTCTACATGTAAGTATAAGTATCTTCTATATATATTATATGTATATATTCCATCTATACCTATGTTCCATATACTTTCCACCTATCTAATTCTTAATTCTAATGTTTATATCTCTTGTTATATAGGACGTTTATAAATCTTATGGAAATATTACGTTTCCTACATTTATATATACATATATTTGTACTTTTGGCTTTACCTATATATAGTTTATAGGCCTAGGTAGATACCTGAATTACTTTTTACATATAGAAAATAATTATCGTCTTGAGTACCTGACTCAGCTGTTAGTCAGCTGAGCTGAAGGTGAAACAGGTTTCATAAACGACAAAGAGACAGAAATAGAGAGAGAGAGAGAGAGAGAGAGAGAGAGAGAGAGGGAGAGCGCAACGCAGAGAGAGAGTAACCCTTTGTCAGATTAAATACGACTATCCATTGCCAGCTGATCGCGAAAAATAAAACTGTGTATTGCCAGCCAAACGGGTTAGCATCCAAATAGAGTATATAATAAACATATATGTGTATAGTCAGAGGTCCGTCACAACAGTTGGCATTTGCAATACTTTTGTACGCCCCTCGGATGCATATACGTATCTGTGATCAAACAACACTGATTGCCTCCTTTATATTGATTAATTCGCGTGATGGTTGCGTCTATGAATTTCTCGTGATATTCACGTGATCTTTGAACGATGCTCGGACCCTATGTAGTCACAAGTTCCGGAGTCAGATATCAATGATTCTTCATTAAATTTGCTGATGGACGAAGCAATTCAACTGCTTGAGCAATTGGTCTATGCATAGACCATATCTTTGCTAGAGCCCATACCAAATACCTTAAATCAATTGTTTCAGGAGCTCAAAATAGTGCCAGACGTTTATCTATTACCTGTCATTATTTCGTACCCCTTTAACCAAATGATTTACTTTGCGGCGGGAAGAAAATATACCGAAAATGTGCTAGGAGTTATTATCTAATGAAATCTTAATAAATGATATATTAGAGCCAATATATCGTATTATCTAAGCTATGCGAAGTGCACTTCTAACTAATTTGCCATCCTCGTTCTCTAGATATTTCCTAACATCTCCTCAGCTAAGGATCGTTCCTCAAGTTGCTGCTGTGTAATATCGGTACTATCAGATGAGAGTGCTATATATATCTGATGATGAAGCAGCCCAGTGTCAAGTTAATATCTGAACCATTTCTATAACTCTCCCAACTTCATTACTCTAGATCTTACCTGGACTTTCTTGGATCTAGATCAGGTGAGTAGTAAAGTAGTACAAATTCCATTTGGGTCTTGCGTCAAGTTGCTCAATTTGCATTGATAGTTTCCAAGCAAAGAGTCGATTCGAAATGCTCATTCCATTGAGGCCGTCAATACGAAAGGAGAAGAGTTTCAGCTAAAATTATCTGGGACTGCAGACTGCATTATTACTTTATTATTATATATATAATATAATGAAGAACCCTGAAAGTGTGCTTAAATGTGAAGAATATACAAAGGAATCGAAAAAGTCGCGGTTTTAAAAAATGCCTAGAAGTCGGCAATGAATTATTTTACAAATGCGCTCATAATTATGCTTCCGTCTGTCATGATCAAGCTGATTTGAATGGACAACTACAAATGGTGTTCTGACTGTATAGTATACGTAGGAATACTATCTTTTGATAATCTCATTTCTGACTTGCACTAGTGCTGTGAGTACAAGGAGTGCGTTCTATATGCTCTTTGTTCACGGAGGACCAGAATGAGCGCAGCGCCAAGTGAGACACAAAATCAGAGCGTAAAATGCTGCAAACAACTAGACAAACAGTATGTAATAACATATATATATATATATATATATATATACGTACTGAAATATTTGTATCCATTTCCACCGTGTTATGCTTATGCATTTTACATAAGGAGCGATGCTGCAGGCTCTCATGGCCTCGGTGGCGCAGTTGGCAGCGCGTAAGTCTCATAATCTTAAGGTCGTGAGTTCGAGCCTCACCCGGGGCATATCGATTTTTTGTTGACTGTGACTGTTCGAGTTTTGCTTTTACTTTGGATTCATTTCCAAAACTATTTCATGTGAAGCTCGATTAGCAGTTTGCTAAAAATTTGATATTTCTTTTCGGGCAAAGGAAGCAATGATCGAGACCTGATCCATGTCAATAATTTTGTTGAATGTTTTTCGGACTCAGCGTTTATTTTTTATTTCACGTTCAGTCTGGGGAACATTCAATGAAAGTTTTGATAACTCTACAGGCAAGGAAACAAGTGTAAAATATGTGAATAATATATTAAAATACATTAACAATATTATCTACTTATATAATTTATAGGTCTGAGATGATTCTCCTGCAACTTGCTTTCAGGTCAAGCTCGATTAGCAGTTTGCGAAAATTTGATATTTCTTTTCGGGCCAAGGAAGCAATGTGTAAGTCTCATACTGTTAAGATCGTGACCTGAACCATGTCAATAATTTTGTCGAATGCTTTTCGGACTCAGCGTTTATTTTTTATTTCACGTTCAGTCAGATAAGCATTCTGAGAAAGTTTGATAATTCTACAGTCAAGGAATCGAGTGTAAAATACGTACATAATATATTAAAACACATTAACAATATTATCTACTTATATAATTTATAGGTCTATGATCATCCTGCAACTTGCTTTCAGGTCAAGCTCGATTAGCAGTTTGCGAAAATTTGATATTTCTTTTCGGGCCAAGGAAGCAATGTGTAAGTCTCATACTGTTAAGATCGTGACCTGAACCATGTCAATAATTTTGTCGAATGCTTTTCGGACTCAGCGTTTATTTTTTATTTCACGTTCAGTCAGATACGCATTCTGAGAAAGTTTGATAATTCTACAGTCAAGGAATCGAGTGTAAAATAAGTACATAATATATTAAAACACATTAACAATATTATCTACTTATATAATTTATAGGTCTATGATCATCCTGCAACTTGCTTTCAGGTCAAGCTCGATTAGCAGTTTGCTAAAAATTTGATATTTCTTTTCGGGCAAAGGAAGCAATGATCGAGACCTGATCCATGTCAATAATTTTGTTGAATGTTTTTCGGACTCAGCGTTTATTTTTTATTTCACGTTCAGTCTGGGGAACATTCAATGAAAGTTTTGATAACTCTACAGGCAAGGAAACAAGCGTAAAATATGTGAATAATATATTAAAATACATTCATAATACTATATAATTTATAGGTCTGAGATGATTCTCCTGCAACTTGCTTTCAGGTCAAGCTCGATTAGCAGTTTGCTAAAAATTTTATATTTCTTTTCGGGCAAAGGAAGCAATGTGTAAGTCTCATACTGTTAAGATCGTGACCTGAACCATGTCAATAATTTTGTCGAATGCTTTTCGGACTCAGCGTTTATTTTTTATTTCACGTTCAGTCAGATAAGCATTCTGAGAAAGTTTGATAATTCTACAGGCAAGGAATCGAGTGTAAAATAAGTACATAATATATTAAAACACATTAACAATATTATCTACTTATATAATTTATAGGTCTATGATCATCCTGCCACTTGCTTTCAGGTCAAGCTCGATTAGCAATTTGTAAGTCTCATACTGTTATGATCGAGACCTGATCCATGTCAATAATTTTGTTGAATGTTTTTCGGACTCAGCGTTTATTTTTTATTTCACGTTCAGTCTGGGAAACATTCAATGAAAGTTTTGATAACTCTACAGGCAAGGAAACAAGTGTAAAATATGTGAATAATATATTAAAAACATTAATAACAATATTATCTACTATATAATTCATAGGTCTAAGATGAAAACTATATAAGACGAGGGTGTCGTCGAGTACATGTTCCAAATTGCAGGTCTATCAAAGCCGCGCAAGATACGGATACGAATATCTTTGCTGGCATCGAAGACAATTTTATGATGGCGCCCCAAAGTAGGCAGCAAAATTTTGCACAAAGTATTTCAAGTTTCTTCTCTTCTATGAGGAGCTGAAATTCAAAGAAATCTTTGATATTTCTTCAGACAAGGAAAGAAATGTTAAAGATATATTATATATATATTATATTTATATATATATATATATATATATATATATATATATATATATATATATATATATATATTTTTATTATATATATATAATAATATAAAATTTATTATATAATATATAATATATATATATATATATATATATATATATATATATATATATATATTTATATATTATATATTATATAATAAATTATATATTATTATATATATATAATAAAAATAATATAATAATAAAAATATTTTATATTCTATTATTCATAGGCCTAACTAGGATGATCCTAACTAACTTAGGAATATATCCGATACATCTGAATACTTTATACGTGGAAGCGCTCATCGAGTGCCTGTTTCAAAGAGCAAGTCTCTAGTAACAATAATGCCCAAATGGAATGGATATCTCTGCGGACTTCGAAGATAATTTTATTGCGGCGCCCCAAGGTAGGCAACACATTTTTACACATTTTTTGCACAGAAATATTTACTTGAAGAAAAACACTGAAAATTGCAGCTATGATTGCATTTCGTGGCTAACATGCGGATGTTATTCTCAAGCTCTGAAAATTGTAAATTTCAGAGAGCCCAGCATGGGCTTGTATGTGTGTGTCTATAGACACACATGTATATGTATGTGTATGTAAAGTAAAGTAAAGTAAAGTATGTAAAGTAGATGCTGATTAGAATAGTAGCTCTGGGCTTGGTTCAGGGTATTGCCTAGTCGGGTGCTCCCAACGAGAGAACACTTAACTGTTGAACTTTGAGTGACTTTCACTCGGATACTTTGTGGCACTATCTAGCCATGATATGACATATTTGACTGCTTTCAGCACGTAGTTATGAAAGCCAATCGAAAGTCTGAAATAAGTTTATATATATCTAGTATCAAAACCCTTTTAAGTCGCGAATTTAGGTCACCTTCACTCCAGTTCAGCTATCTCCAAGATCGTAACTACGCTACTTAGCTAGTTTAGATGATGGTGGTATTACCTATCTCGCTCTAGGTGCTGCGCCTAAGTCCGGGAGCGGCGTTTCCTTTTTAACAATTTGTCTATAATTTTATCGCTCTATTATCAGCTTATCGACAACGTGTTGCAGCTGATTCAAGGCGGTATTCGGCTCCTTGGACTTTGTGCTGACCTAACAACAATCGTACGTTCGGCGATATCGAAAAAAAAAAAAAAATAATATAATAAGAACTCCAACAGCTGTTAAATATGACGGAAATGCGGGCGGCTTCTAACTATGATGAACTCGGGAGATATCCGAAGATAGCTTCAAAGGTTTGAGCAGATATACATATGATATTTAAGTTGATTTATTCGTTCCTACTTGTATCTGCTCAAATCTATGATTATTTTTGCCAACTTTGGTAATCATGAAATTTTTTGGGGGCAGGTCTTTATTGATATAGCCCCCCACACACACACACCACACACCATATGACATTCTATATATTTAATTTATTGGGCCCCGATTTGAATAGGAACTGAGCAGGCGACACACCCACTTTGGCCTTTGCACCGCGCCCCAAAGAGCGCCAAACAGCAATTATTCGAATTCAGCTTATCAACGACAATTGTAAACTGCAAACGGAATGTCCAAAGGTTCGCAGTTAAGTGGAATGTTTTTTGTTTTATTCTTCAGTTCGGGCCACAGAAGAAGCCGCCCAATTGCGATATTAATTACTGTTAAGGCCATCTGACTGGGCGAGCTAGAGTCAACAAGTTGACTGCGAAAGAGCTGTAAATAAAATATGAAATATCGAGGCATAGTATTTATATAGGTACATATTTATAATGATCGTAAAGAACAGGTTTATGTGTGTATCGAGTGTCGAAAGGAGCTGAAAGCAACAGGGGCGAACTGTCATGTTTAGACATATAGAAGATATATACAAATGTAAAACTTTCAATATGAATCTGTATCTAAATATGAATCAAGATATGAATCTGAATCGGGATCTGAATCTGAAGATGAATCTGAATCGAAATCAGAGTCAAAATATGAATCTGAATGCAAATATGAATCAAAATGAATCTGAATCTCAAAGCAAATCTGAAGATGAATCTGAATCAATATCTGAGTCAAATCTGAATCAAATTTGAATCAAGATATGAATCTGAATCAAAGTATGAAACTGTAGATGAATCCAGATCTGTATTAAATCATGATATGAATCTAAATCTAAAGCTGCATCTGAATCAAAATCTCATTGCAAATCTGAATCTGAATCGGGATCTGAATCTGAAGATGAATCTGAATCGAAATCAGAGTCAAAATATGAATCTGAATGCAAATATGAATCAAAATGAATCTGAATCTCAAAGCAAATCTGAAGATGAATCTGAATCAATATCTGAATCAAATCTGAATCAAATTTGAATCAAAATGTGAATCTGAATCAAAGTATGAAACTGTAGATGAATCCAGATCTGTATTAAATCATGATATGAATCTAAATCTAAAGCTGCATCTGAATCAAAATCTCATTGCAAATCTGAATCTGAATCTGAATCCACTCACAATTGCTATAATATTTATGTTTTAAAAAACTTATAGAAAATTATATTGCTCTACATAGACTATATAAACCCAGAGTTATCAAAGAGAGAGAGAGAGAGAGAGAAATCGAACAATTAAATCTCAAATACAATTCGAAATTCCATTGGCCGTCGAACCCAAACGTGGCATGGCTTGGCTGGGCCTACAGATCTCAGATACGCGTCTGATATTCAATTTGGCTAAAAGCATTACCCTTGGCCATGGCCTATGGCCAGACACAGTGGAGCGAAGCGAAGCGCCAACAGCAACTGGAGTGATAACTGTTTCCTGATGTTAGTTCCCTTGAACTTCGACTTGTAATCTTGACTTTTGCAGTTGCTACTTTTTTGTTTGTTTTTTGGTTTTTGTTCCACGCTTTGCTGCTCGCTTGACACACTGTGCGCACGGCGGTCAAATCAAACTGTAATCGTTCCTCCTATCGTAATGTATTTATGAATATGTATTTAGGTGGCCACGTGTCTGTGTGTGTGTGTGTGTGTGTGTGTGTGTGTGTGTGTGTGTCTGTGTATATTCACTGATAATCGTGGGCCGCAAAGGCGCAAAAATTCTTATCAGAAAAAAACAAATATATATACATATATATTTATATATATATAAATATAAATAGGTTTTTCAGATTTCAATAGGATACTCTAGCAAGAGGGTATTCCCAATGTGTCACAAGCTATATGACAAAACATATAACATATAACATATAACATATAACATATAACATATAACATATAACATATAACATATAACATATAACATATAACATATAACATATAACATATAACATCTCATCGACGTGTGCCATACATATCATACATGTTTGTAATAAGTTTCATTTATGTATGTCATGTGTACTATATACATATCATATGGCTCACATGAATGTCTCTTATACCATGTATATCTCATCATATCATATGCAAGATACGATAAAACGAGTGTTATACATGCCATATATGCATGTCATACGTTTCACATATGTATGGCTTATGGTTTATATACAATTATCATATGCCACACGTGTGTGTCACGTATACCATGTATATCATCTCATCATATCATATAGAAAACTTGAAGAATCGAGTGTTATGCATGCCATATATGCATGTCATACGTTTCACATATGTATGGCTTATGGTTTATATATAATTATCATATGCCACACGTGTGTGTCACGTATACCATGTATATCATCCCATCATATCATATAGAAAACTTGAAGAATCCAATGTTATGCATGCCATATATGCATGTCATACGTTTCACATATGTATGGCTTATGGTTTATATACAATTATCATATGCCACACGTGTGTGTCACGTATACCATGTATATCATCCCATCATATCATATAGAAAACTTGAAGAATCCAATGTTATGCATGCCATATATGCATGTCATACGTTTCACATATGTATGGCTTATGGTTTATATACAATTATCATATGCCACACGTGTGTGTCACGTATACCATGTATATCATCCCATCATATCATATAGAAAACTTGAAGAATCGAGTGTTATGCATGCCATATATGCATGTCATACGTTTCACATATGTATGGCTTATGGTTTATATACAATTATCATATGCCACACGTGTGTGTCACGTATACCATGTATATCATCCCATCATATCATATAGAAAACTTGAAGAATCGAGTGTTATGCATGCCATATATGCATGTCATACGTTTCACATATGTATGGCTTATGGTTTATATACAATTATCATATGCCACACGTGTGTGTCACGTATACCATGTATATCATACCATCATATCATATAGAAAACTTGAAGAATCGAGTGTTATGCATGCCCTATATGCATGTCATACGTTTCACATATGTATGGCTTATGGTTTATATACAATTATCATAAGCCACACGTGTGTGTCACGTATACCATGTATATCATCTCATCATATCATATAGAAAACTTGAAGAATCCAATGTTATGCATGCCATATATGCATGTCATACGTTTCACATATGTATGGCTTATGGTTTATATACAATTATCATATGCCACACGTGTGTGTCACGTATACCATGTATTTCATCTCATCATATCATATAGAAAACTTGAAGAATCGAGTGTTATGCATGCCATATATGCATGTCATACGTTTCACATATGTATGGCTTATGGTTTATATACAATTATCATAAGCCACACGTGTGTGTCACGTATACCATGTATATCATACCATCATATCATATAGAAAACTTGAAGAATCGAGTGTTATGCATGCCATATATGCATGTCATACGTTTCACATATGTATGGCTTATGGTTTATATACAATTATCATAAGCCACACGTGTGTGTCACGTATACCATGTATATCATCTCATCATATCATATAGAAAACTTGAAGAATCCAATGTTATGCATGCCATATATGCATGTCATACGTTTCACATATGTATGGCTTATGGTTTATATACAATTATCATAAGCCACACGTGTGTGTCACGTATACCATGTATATCATCCCATCATATCATATAGAAAACTTGAAGAATCGAGTGTTATGCATGCCATATATACGTGGCACACATGTCTGATTTATGTATTATAGACTATTATCATATATCATATATATGGAAGGTATATCATGTATATCATCTCAGCAACGTATGTCATACGTATAAGTCTCATTCATGTATGTCATGTGTACAATATACATATCATATGGCACAGATAAATGACACTTATATCATATATATCCATCCTAAGCAAGCACTGAAGTTCTCGACGCTCTAAAGAATGGAATCCTCCAAGGAGCATCAACTTTCTTAAAGTGCATTCGGTGTTCGGTGTGCAAGTGATGATCCCTCGAAGACGATGATATATATATATACATATGTATATGTTTTTGTATATTTTCAAAACAGTCGAGCCCAAAAAGCGAATACAAAATATCGAAAACGAATGAAGACCAAAATAATACGCACACAGCGACAAGCGAAAGTATATATATATATATATATATATATAAATTATATATATATAAATAAATATTGAAAAAGTTGCTCCACATGCCCAATAATATGGAACATAAAAGAGAGTGAGAGGGAGAGTGTGAGAGCGAGCGAGAAAAGTGGTTTGTGTATAGCTGAGAGCGCGTGTGTGCGTGCGTATGCCAGTCCGTGTGTGTGCGTTTGCGCGCTGGTATTGGTGCTTGTGTTTGCATTTGTATTTGTGGTTTGCTTGCGACTGTTAATACTATAATTTACAAATTTGTTCGGTTCAGTTCGCGCTGGAGAACGTTGCGGAAAAGTTGTCGTTCGCTGTTGGTCGCTCTTCACATTGGTTAAAGTCGAATTTTTTATTTTCAACGCATGCCGGCTAACGTGAGTGTGCGTGTGTGTGTGTGCGTGTGTGCATATGTTTTTGTTGTGAAAAGCATTTGGTGAAAGAGCTTGGCATTAATTGTACGGAAATGTTGCTGGCCAGTTGCCAGTGTCGCCGATGGCAATGGAAAGCCAAAGCACGTGCATTCGATATCCTCCGTACCGGGCCCCCGCTATCTATTCCGTGTAATGCGTGATTTGGCATATTATCGGTGCAGACCTTTGGTGTCGTTCACTTAATCGGCCATCAATCACAAGTCGTCAGAAGCTTTGCACGGGCTCAGTGCGTCGGCGCGCACGCGGCTTAACACCTTGTTGCCAAAAGGCAATCCCCTGCACCGCACCTCCTGCCCGTCCGTCCGTCCGTCCGTTCGTCCGTCCGTTGACTACTTGGAAAGTTGATTTTTACAGTGGCCGAGAGCTTGTGCCGTCTCACACATTTTATTAGCATAATTCACTCTAATCTCGTGTCGTACAAACATGAACTTTTGTACGTCCGAAACGAAAACTGAATTTCATAATCGCAAAACTCTGACGACTTCCTGGCGATCAATGATTCGCAGCTACGCACGATTATAACTATATATATATATATGAGTTTATATAGTTGATTGACGTGGTCAATAGAAGCAGCTTTTACAGTGGGCGAGCAGCTGATTGCCGCTTCCGCCCGGCCTGTGAATGGCTCAGTTCAGCTAGGCCTTATATCTCCACTGCTGTCATATGCATATGCATCACAATCGCCTCGGTCGCCTTGCGTCCCCGACTGCCACAACAGTGCCTAGCGAACGTATTCGTCACCGATGATTGATTACACTCGCAACGTTTTCCATATTTCAACAGCCAAACTACGATTATGTCAGCAACTAAGACATCAGCTGTTCATATAGTGCGGCTGTATGCCATGCATAGAGTTTGACTAGTCTAAGCAAACATTGCGCAGATCATAAATTGTATTGAAGTCGGCGTCGATGCGGTTTTATCGCTCGATTAGTCTATAAAGCCCCAAATGATTTATACAAATTGTTTCGTAATATGTCTCTCATAATTGGGCGTAATGAATCAATTTAGTATAAATCACTAGGAAATCGAGAAAAAGACTTGAAATAAGAACTGGAAATAGAATGGAATGCAGTCTGGCATAGCCTTAGGTACTACAGAGTATATGAAAGATAGAAACTGTCATATATTATATGATACATACTTTTCTATAGCAGATATATAATAAGGAATATTTGAAGATTGAAGATCCCAAAGAATTTGATCTATATAGATGATAGGAGATCTATAAGTTTCCTTACATTCCTAAGCTATTCTATGCCTTCCCTTTAGTATCTCATTAATTGAAAATGTAATCCAGAAAATCTCTCAAATATGTTATATATTTCCAATATATGAGTTACAGGAAAGATATATTACCACATTCTATATATATATTTAAGAATTTACGCTAGGAAATTACTCTATAGCGCAAATACTTACAATATGGAATCAAAGCTAAAAATATAACAAGAAAGTACCATACAATTTTATATGATATATATATTTATATATGATTATATATACAGGAAACTTTAGAGAAATGAAAACTATAACATGTCATATTATATATTTATATATATGTGATCTATTGTGAATTCTTTAAAGAACTGAGAGCAAAAATAAAAGTGATTCAAATATATAATATATATAAAATATACTTAAATTATATATATTAAAAATTCCATAATTTTGTCTAGTATCAAGCAAAAAAAGATAAGATATTTTTCATTTAATTTACAAGCTTTTTAGCTCAGCCCACAAGAGATATAGTACTTATATGCTGTGCCATAAGCCTCCTCTGAGTGCTTGACTTTTAGCGCTGTCTGTGAGCATCGTACAAATAATATTTAGAAGAAAAAAAAATGTATTTGAAAGCGTTATTTGAGTCGGAAAACTAATAATTACAGTTCGCAAGCGAACAATTTTAATTTCAATTTTTAGCGACCTTCCATATGGCAGACAGACAAAGTGATTCAGTATTATTACTATATAGTCTCGCCCTCCCTCTCCCTCTCGTTGTCTCTATATACATATATATTATTTTTTTTATTGTTAATCGTTCGCGGTTCCAAAGCTCGGCTGTCGCTGTTTAGCTTATCATCTGGATAATGTCCAGCTCTGACTCGGACTCGGACTCGGACAGTTCAGCTCTGTTGCTCCATGGCTGAGCACAGCTCAAGCGGTGATACGAGTTTTGATAGAGCCCTAGTAGCCCTAGCGTGACTTGCTTTTGTTTGCGTAGAGGAGGAGGAGGAGGAGGAGGAGGAGAAGGAGAAGAAGGCGGAGGCGCAGCTGCCTTAAAAAGGTGAACCGTGTGGCTTGGCTTATCACCGCGTGCCAATTTCAATGTTTCCCGTTGTCAGTGCCTCGTTTTTTTTTTTTTTTTTTGTGTGTCGCGTGAAAGGCTAAAGATATGGCTGACATGATATCGCCGTCATTGGCGTTTATGAGTTGGTCAATGCGATATTCGTCGGCTTGTCAAGGGCCAGCTCCGATATGAGACCCAATTCGATATCAATTCTAAAATTTAGCAATGCCACGATAAGGACAAGAACGACACCAATAATTTTATATAATGGGTGTTACTTTGCCAGTGCGTGTGTGTGTGTTCAGCTTAATTAAGTGTGAGCAGAGAGCAAATGAAATATAATTTGTGGTCAGTGCGTTCTGTGACCACATTGAGTTCGGGCCGGTTCATGCCGGCGCTTGATTTCATTATACTTCGTGGAAATTACAATTGATGTTGGTTGACAACTCTCGTTTGATCGGCTAACTATTTTCCATATACGATATTCGATTTACGATATTGGATTTACGATATTTGACTTACTCAACTGAAAGGCTGACGTGATTCTAATATATATTGGTGCACAATATGTTTGACAAATATACGAAATACGATATTCGATTTACGATATTCGATTTACGATATTTGACTTACTCATAGCTAAAAGGCTGAAGTGATTGTAAAATATGTTGGTGCACAATATGTTTGACAAATATACGATATACGATATTCGATTTACGATATTCGATTTACGATATTGGATTTACGATATTTGACTTACTCAGCTGAAAGGCTGACGTGATTCTAATATATATTGGTGCACAATATGTTTGACAAATATACGAAATACGATATTCGATTTACGATATTCGATTTAAGATATTCGATTTACGATATTTGACTTACTCATAGCTAAAAGGCTGAAGTGATTGTAAAATATGTTGGTGCACAATATGTTTGACAAATATACGATATACGATATTCGATTTACGATATTCGATTTAAGATATTCGATTTACGATATTTGACTTACTCAGCTGAAAGGCTGACGTGATTCTAATATATATTGGTGCACAATATGTTTGACAAATATACGAAATACGATATTCGATTTACGATATTCGATTTAAGATATTCGATTTACGATATTTGACTTACTCATAGCTAAAAGGCTGAAGTGATTGTAAAATATGTTGGTGCACAATATGTTTGACAAATATACGATATACGATATTCGATTTACGATATTCGATTTACGATATTGGATTTACGATATTTGACTTACTCAGCTGAAAGGCTGACGTGATTCTAATATATATTGGTGCACAATATGTTTGACAAATATACGAAATACGATATTCGATTTACGATATTCGATTTAAGATATTCGATTTACGATATTTGACTTACTCATAGCTAAAAGGCTGAAGTGATTGTAAAATATGTTGGTGCACAATATGTTTGACAAATATACGATATACGATATTCGATTTACGATATTGGATTTACGATATTTGACTTACTCAGCTGAAAGGCTGACGTGATTCTAATATATATTTGTGCACAATATGTTTGACTAATATACGATATACCAAATACGATACACGATATATAGATTTACGATATTCATAACTATTAGACTGAAGTGGCTGTATTTGATGTTGGTGGCCAATGCGTTTGCTCTTACTGACTTACGGCATTCGATTTACGATATAACCAACTAACAACTGCTTGGATTCGCCTGATTATGGTTCATTTCACAAATGCCTAATTAACATGTCTGTGCGCAAAATCAGTTGAATAAACAACAAGTTCTATTTGAGAAAAATATGCGAGCTTCAATAATAACATGCTTCGCATTGGCTAACCTCTAATCTTATCTGTGTCGATATTCGCGTTTGTTTACTGCTTTTCTTGCTCATTGTTCATTGAGAGCATTAACGTGACGCAGTCGAAGAGAGCTTTTAATTAATAACGTCTCCGCTGAGGTTGTTCCCTACGAACTAATCGACGACAATCAATCGATTTGCCTTGGTTAAGTTCTGTATTATTTACAGTAAACTTATGGCTGGAAATAGTTATGTAATTAAGAAGGAGAGGGAGAGGGCGAGGGAGTGGGAGTGGACAGTCACAGTGACTGGCTTGAGATTTGAGGTCATGATCTGTAGACGAGATGAGCTGGCCTTATGGCTGCTAGACCCAATGCACACTCATCCACACAGTTGGCTTTAATCGCTTTTAACTTTTGCAGACTTCACTAACAGCAGCAGCAGCAGCAGCAGCAGCCTTCGATCCCAGTGACCACCCAGTGATGCTGGCATAAAGCCCACATTTAACGATGACTGATTACAAAAATGGCAGCAACAGCGGCGGCCCGCCCAGCAGCGACAACAACATGAGCAACAACAACAATAACAACGGCAACGCTCTGAGACTAGACGTGGCCAAGGCGCAGTCGCCCAAGTACGACGAGCAGCCACCCAAGCAGGCAGCAGCAGCAGCAGCAACAGAAACGCATCCCAGCAAGAAGAAGAAGAAGCGACGGGACAAGGGCGATCTGGGCGATGATTTCGTGGCGCCCGATGGCGGCTGGGGCTGGTTGGTGGCCATCTCCAGCGGCATCAATATCGTAAGCAGCTGACAGCTCTCTCTATATATATATATATATAATCAAATTCACATCGCATCTGTCTCTTTGCCATTTGCAGCTGGTCACGTTTGCGCTGGCCCAACAGTTCGGCGTCATCTTCCGCGTCCACTTCGAGCGTCTGGGCATCACCAGCTCCGAGCTGACCACCATCATCAACACACAAATTGCCGTTTCGGCCTTTACAGGTGAGCTAAAGGCGGCTACAGAGCGCAGGCCAGCGAACAAGTGCTCTAAATACCATGAATTCCATATGGTATGCCCTGTTTTTGAGTGAGAAGTGGGTATATTAGTTGAGTAAATATCAGTTAGTGCACATATTTCACTAGAAATACTCTGTTATTAAAGTGCAAGTGGGTATATTGATGGCGTGTTTTGCTAAATGTGTATTTAGAATGTTTTTAACAAAGGCGGAAGGGCAGATTCCCTAAGATTTGTACACACTGGATGAGACGACGAGCTGAGTTCATCTAGCCATCTGCATCTGTCCATTCGTATAGCTTCAGAGATCTCGAATATTACCAAAGACAGAAACTTGGCCTGGGGTATCTCTTACTTGCTTAGAATGCTGGAAAGAGCAGCTCTAGGCAGAGATCAGGGTGTCTCACAGTCGTGCATTCCCGACTTGCTTGTCCAGAATGGTAGTGCACAGGATCTGCATAGAGCTTAGGATAGCTCATAGAGCCATCAGAGATCTCGTAAGACAGAAACTTGACACTTTGCGGTATCTCGTAGTCGTGTACTTCCAATTAGAGCACTCTAACTTGCTTAGAATGCTGGAAAGAGTAGCTCTAGGCAGAGATCAGGGTGTCCACAGTCGTGCATTCCCGACTTGCTTGGCCAGAATGGCAGTTCACAGGATCTGCTTAGGATACCTCGTAGGTATCTCTACCCACCTTATCCAGTATGACAGACTCAACAGCTCTTCGCTGAGCTTAGGGTATCACGCAGTTGTGCACTCCCCACTAGAGCACTCTTACTCGGCACTCTCCTAGTTGACTTCCTGTATCTAACGTAAATTTCTCTTTATGCGTTCGCAGGTCTGCTGAATGGCCCGTTGTTCCGGCGGTTTACGTACCGGGTCGTGGCGCTGGTCGGATCGGTGCTGACCTTCGTGGGTCTGTTCTGGATGGTGTTCGCGAACACGTTCACCGTTTACCTGCTGAGCTTCTCGATTATCTACGGCTTCGGCCGCGGCCTGACAGTGTCCGCCTCCTCGCTGGCGGTGAACACGTACTTCAAGCTGAAGCGGCGCACGGCGACGGCCTACCAGTTCGGAGTCGCCGGGCTGGGACCCATTGTCTGCCCGTACTTTGCCACGTACTTGCTGCGGGAGTTCGGCGTGGTAAGCACGACGCTGCTGTTTGCGGGCGCCTCGCTGCACACGATCGCCTGCTCGCTGATCTATCAGCCGGTGAAGTGGCACGTGGTGAAGCGGAACGTGGACGCGGAGGCGCTGCAGCCGGCCAAGACGCAGGCGCTGGCGGACGACGAGGACGACGACATCATCAAGCACGTGGTGGAGCCCGAGACGCCGGTGCTGCCGCGCGCCAACGACGGCTGGTTCGGCTCCCGGGCGTCGCTGAACAGCAGCGGCACGCGGAACCGCGTCAACACGTGGGACAAGCAGCAGGGCGAGAACGGGCACATGGAGCTGAGGCGGCTCAGCAGCCGCGACTCGGGCGGCGGTCGGCAGCATCGCAGCATCTCGGTCAGCCACAGCATCAAGGAGGAGGCCCATGACCAGGACGAGCCCGAGTACGAGTACGAGATCGAGGGTCGGGAGCAGACGCAGCCGTTGAAGGCGCCGCCGCCGCCGCTGACGGCCAAGGAGCAGCAGCAGCTGGAGGACGAGCAGGAGCTGGAGCGCCGCAAGAAGCTGTCATTCTACCAGAAAATCGTCATCTTCTTCGATCTGGACCTGCTGCGCGACATCACCTACGTCAACCTGGCCGTGGGCATCACGCTGATCAACTTCGTGGAAATCAACTTCGCCATCCTGACGCCCTTCATCCTGAACAATCTGGGCTTCAACAGCAACCAGATAGCGTTCGCCATGTCGCTGCTGGGCTTCTTTGATCTGATCATCCGCTTCCTCATCCCGCTGATCACGGCCAAGTTCAGCTGGAGCAACCGCACGTTCTTCGTGGTCGGCATCCTGGGCATGTGCCTGGGCCGAGCGCTGCTCTCGATGACCACCAACTTCTACGTGATGATCAGCATCTTCCTCTGGCTGGGCCTGAACAAGGCCTTCCGCACCGTCTTCTGGTCCCTGATCATACCCAGCTACGTGCCGCTGAAGCGCCTGCCCGCCGCCGCCGGCCTCCAGCTGCTGATGTCGGGCACGTTCTCCATGGTCTTCGGGCCGCTGATCGGTGAGTAGAGCTGTTGTTGCTCGAGTCCCTGCACGCTCTCGTCGTCTTTACTAATCCACCCAAAATGTCCTTGCTTGCTCCCACACGCCCCGCCCCACTACCAGGTCTGATACACAGCACTCCGGTCGTCCTCAACTGCTTCAATCTGCTCTGCGTGACGGCCATCAGCCTGTGGTACATCGAGGATTGGGTGCGCGCCCGCCGCCGCAAGTCGCCGCCCGTCAAGGACGCCGACTTCAAGTGAGCTGCAGCTGGACGCATGCCTGCCTGCCTGCCCTGCCTCCACCCAAATACCCACATCATGCAACATCATCCTCACCCACCCACCCTTAGCCATGCACATACGTCTTAACTCTTAGTCTAGCCAAGATCTGTTTTTTTTTTCTTGATTGTTGTCTTCGTATATATGTTATATATATATATAATTTGTATTTTGTTTTTTTTTTTTTTTTTTTTTTTGTGATTTAGTGTAAAAATGCATTGTATATTTTGTATATAATTGAATGTAGCAAATTATCTATAACTGTTAATAATATATATATGTATATGCCTAAGCTGAACAATTGACAAAACGCGACTTTGATTGAGCTTCATGTGTTTTATTGTTGTTGTTGTTGTTGTTAGCATCTCGGGCCAATTTGACGCGTGCGCGAATCAATTAACAATTGATTCATAAGCCAGCACTTCAATTGAGACTCTAGACTGGGGAAGCGTATCGGGCCTATGACAGATTCTCATGCGGTTTGTAACGCTGCTTGAGCTGCGCTAAGGGCTCAGCTGAGTGGAGCTAGGGTATTAGAAGGGGCGGCAAGCTATAACGTAGATCAGTTTAGATTGTGTTTATATATAGATACATATCTATATAAATATATAGTGGATATATCTATATATCTATATCTGCAGTCAAGTCTTTCAAAGGTCTCTTCAGTTGCACAGAACACAGAGCATTAGCTCTGGGTTAGTCCAGTCTCGAGCCAGATACAGATTCTTTGGAATGAATTTGAGAGCAATCGAAAACGAGCATTAGCTGAGCTTTCCAAGTTATTGACTTCATATTAATTGTATATCAAACTCATGCCATGGAAATGCCGCTTTAGTAATACTTTTCGAACAGACCTCGCATATAACTTATATATATTGTTGTTTATCTAACATTTGGGCTTTTTCTCTGAAATCGCGATTACAAATAATTCGCACAGATGCTATAAATATTATTACTAAGTATGCAAGCATATCTAATCTTCGGCGTGACATCTATTTATACACTGAACGCATCGAAAGTGGGCATTTAGGGTGTATAAAACTTCAAACTTTCTGTGGCAGCGCCTATAATATATACACACATTAAGTATATTTGAGATTTTGGTTAACTCTCTCCTCTTACTAGAGATTTATGCTTTGGCAATTACTCATTCATATGTATCTGGATATTATTATTATGATGCTAAGTTAATCAACTTAAGTAAGCAAGCTGCATGCTTGCTATTAAAGAAGTAACGAATGCTTATTATCGCAATTCTATACTGTGCTCAGGGCATCAGCTAGTCGATCACTCCCGCCTAGCACTCTTTTGCCTTTTCCGTTTCGGTGCGCCAGAAATGGCAAGTCATGCTGGCGGCTCATCAGCAGCGGCGAGCGATGTGTCACGCAATTGCTAATAATTGGATAGCAGCTCGAAGCCGAGGCAGAAACAGAAGCAGAAGCCAAAGCAGAGACAAAACTGAAGCTGAAGCTGAAGCCCAAGCTGAAGCTGCAGCGAAAGCCGAAACCAAAGCTGCAGCGAAAGCCGAGGCCGAAGAAGAAGCCGAAGCCGAAGCCGAAGTTTAGTAGCTAAGAGACAATGTTGTGAAATAGCGTTTATGCGTGTGTGTGTGTGTGTGTGTGTGTGTGCGCGCGTATGTGTCTGTTTAGCGGCCAGTAAAACCGAACTGAAACCGAAACGAATGAAGTTGCAGCGCAGCAACTGCCCTTTGGCTCGCTCGCATGTGACAGATTGAATGAAAAAGCTCCGCCCGTGGGCCGGAATCAGCTGGGTCGCTGATCTCTGGTGTGCTGGCAAACCGGTTATCGCCCGTTGCCAATTGTCGGACGCTGCGCTTTGCCGGCCGGCCAGCCGAACTCGGCCAATAAACTAACCGCACAAATGTGCACAGCCCGACGCGTCTGGCAGTTAAGTTGGGAATTTACATGAAGTGCATTAACGAGGACTGCGCACAGTGAACTGCGGGCAATCAGGACTCGCCGGCCAATAAAAATCCCGATTGGGTCTATAAAATGAGTTTGCGCTAAAGATATTGGCTTGATATGGGCCCGACATTAGTTCGACAAGTCACGATCATTAATCAGCGCGCCGCAAACTCGACTTTGTCAATGAGCAAAAGTTGTTCCACCTCGCACTGATAACTCAGAAATACCTGCCTTGACAGGTAATCAAATCATGCTATGAGTCAAGTGCTCGGTGCAAAGTGGAAAGTCAACAGACCTGACGACGAACTACCCACAATTGTTGGCCAAGTATTGCCCACCGTAAAAAGAGCCCAAATATTTGCCAATATTTTCGGGAGAGAAAGGCTAACAGTTACAATCAGCTAACAGTTACTCTACACACAGTTTCATCTAAATGCTTTCGGGCCATGGAATTTCCATATATAGCAGAACTTGAGTCTTTGGTATTTCGTTATGAATTGAAATTTCAGATTATGGCTATCAAGTGCGTAGACCGGCAGATATAGCAAACAGAAATAGAGCCATTATCAATATGTATACTATATAGATATTGGATGATTAGATCTTAGCCAGAGTAAAGATAGGGCGAACTCTTAGAATTCCCAATGAGTTATTTTTAAACTGTATCTTAGCTGGAGCAAAGCTGAAAACCTTAGAATTCCCAATGAGTTCCATACAAAGGCTAGACTTCCAAATGAGTTTAGATGACAGGCTAAGCTGGATTGAAGTTTATTAAAGCAACTTTGTGGGATCTCTGACTATATAGAAGACTAATATATTATGTATTATATATTTTTATTTGTATATAATTATTTTATTAAAAAAATAAATTTTTTTTTATCTTAAAGTTGATATTATTATATAGGCGTTTATATGCTTTTAAAAAAAACCCTTTTAAAAAATATCAGATAAGATTACCTTGCTTTAAAACTAAATTCTACAATATTACTCACACATTTCATAAATTTAACAGTTTTCAATAATTGCTTATCGATATAAGGCATGCAAAATCGATTACAGATAACTTAGTATTTGATAATGCTCGAGGCAGTTATCTGTTAGGTAATGGCTGTATATATGTTTGGGTATCTGAAAGTATACAAAATAAATATCAAAACTGAAATCAATTTGCAAACTTGATTAGAGCTTAGGTTGAATAGGTTCAATTGTATTTAATTTCAAATCACTTTATTATTATTATACTATTTCCAATATATATATATATATATATATATATATATATATATATAGATCTATAAACAGAGACCGCAATTGTTAGTTGGGTAAACTGCGTTGTTTGTTGTTTTTTTATAATATTTGTCTATTATCTATATGTATATATGTATAGACTACTATATATTATGAACACTCATGGTGAATTAGAATATTTATAGCTGTGCCTGAAGTCTTCAATTACACACGCACGCCAGTATTTGTGTTAGCATCGCGATAGTCGAGCAATATTTCCGTATAGAAACATACAGAAAGAGCCGGAGAGAGAGAGAGAGAGAGAGAGAGAGAGAGAGAAAGAGGCACACACATACCCACATATGCACATACATAGTTAATTATCTAGTTTGTACCTTTTTTTTGCTAGACTATAATTGACTTAATGCGGCATTCCGTAGCACCTGTTTAGAGGCTACGGCGTATGAATGAAAATGCCAGAGTATAAGCAAGGGAGTGAGAGAGGGAGAGTGGCGAGCATTAGCGACGCCTCGCGACGTCGTCAATCCAAGCCACGCTCAGAGCCCTCTCTATTAAATCATTAAGTGGGTGAGAAAATATTGCGCTGCTCGCATTACCGTTATAATATTTATGCACCTGTTCCCTTATGCCCGATGCAATTTGCCATTTACACACCTGCCGCAAATTTGCCGGCGATTGAATATTGATGACGGATCAATAATCAATTGGGCAAGCCTTGAGGGCGGCCAGCGTTAGTTGCTTTTTAAAAGTTAATCAACCATCGATCGATCTGTCAGTCAAACTACCTGATTTTTATCTATTTCCTGCAACTTCTTCTGATTCCGTGTGTGGCCCATGCTGCCAGTTGGTCATAGTTCAAACCCTCAAGATTTCGACAGGTAAGCAGCGGATTCAAAGTGCCGCTGTCTCTGCCTCTGTCTCTGCCGCTGCCACTGTCCAGCTTCGCTGTCAGCACCAGCGATCGCTGCATTATCATTGATTATCACACAGACAGAGTGACAGAGCGTACTGCCGCAGCGCTGCTACTGCGCAGCTACTGCTCCGTTCGGTGTGCGAATCAAGCGCGCAAGCGGACACAGCGATTGGAGGGGGCAGGTAGCTTGATGGTCGTCGTCAAGTGCATGGTCGTGTTGCTGTCTACGCTGCTAAGCCCGGTTTGTCAGCCGGCAGCCTACGCATTCGGTTAACTGTTAATGCGCCAATTGCATTGCTCTCCTTCCTCTGCCCAGCGATGTGTTACGTACATGTGTGTGTGCGTCTGTGAGTGCTGCTGTCTGCGAGTATTGGGAGACAGTTAATCAATATGCGAAGCGCGACTGGTTGTATACCCTGTAAGCAATGTGCATACAAGTTGTTATAAACGAATTTTGATATATTTTGAGATTTAATTTTCATTTATTGATATAATTGATGGTAAAAATAAAATAAATTAATACAAATAATAGTAAAAACCTATTAAAAATAAATAATAATTAAATGTATTCCCATATATTTTTAATTATTTTTTTTATCAATTGTTATAAATACAATATATAAGTTTAATACTATAATATATTAACATATTAATAAATTGATGTCGTAGCATCGATTGGCGCTACACCCTGACTGAAGATAACCTATCAGTCAGCCTGAGTATACAATCTGTGCAGGACATACCCGCCGCACAGCAGCACACGTATGTGCAGGGTATCTCGCTATAAAACACACAGCAGTATCTGCTAGCAGGCAAGTCGAGTGCTGGACGCGTAACAGTTAACAACACGTTCGGCAGAGCCCGAGCAGCGTGTGTGTGTGTGTTTGTGTGTTTACGTATAATTACATTTGTCGCTAACATTGGCGCTAACTTTAACATTCGCATTAACAGTAACATTTACATTTACATTGTTCAAGCCGTGTTTTGTGTTCTACCTTATTGTGCTTGTGCGCTAAGCTGTGTAAAATTTCTATTGTGAAATCAGCAAATAACTATTAGCAAACATTTTTTTGTCTGTGATTTTGTTTTGAGTGTTTGTGTATGCGTTTATCAGTGAACTAATGAATGTATAGCAGAATACAAAATACGAAACACAAATACAAGTTATTGAATTGAAAGCAAAGGCGCATCTGACATCGGAAGTGATAAACTGTCGCGTAAGTTAACCAATAGCTATTGCAACAAGTGCTAATACAGCAAGAACACAGTTCAAATCGAGCTGGGGCATGCGCCCTTCCTCTGTGTCTGTCCCACAGTGGCGCTTCCCGCGTGCCCCGGCCAAATTGAGTTAGCCAAGAGCTGGGCAAAAAAAAAAAACTGTGTACAAAATCAAATTATCAATGTTTGAGATGTTTTTATCGTTTATTTAACAGTTTTGCCTTGAGGCTCAGTAAACGTAGCCAACTGTAGAAGCTGCAGAGTATTAATTCAAATAGAAAGGGATTTCGATTCGAAAGAGGAACGACTTTTAACAAGTCATGCTGAGAACCTGTTGCTCTGCAATTAGCGGTAGTTAAGGTTATAGTCATGAAGCATTTAGAAGTTGTGATACGATCAAAACATTTCATGTCAAAGAATTCCTGACTTTTCGGTCGTGTTGTATCTCTTAGATCTTTGTTGCAAATAGTTTAATTAACAAGAGCT
The DNA here is from genome assembly GCA_035047485.1 of Drosophila peninsularis. Classification (NCBI taxonomy): domain Eukaryota; kingdom Metazoa; phylum Arthropoda; class Insecta; order Diptera; family Drosophilidae; genus Drosophila; species Drosophila peninsularis. Next base: position 5,178,351 of record JAWNPN010000042.1, read on the forward strand.
GAGTTTGTCATTATGCAAATAATGGAACAATAAAACATATTGCATTTGACTTTGAGATATAAGTTAAACGATCCTTATGATCTATATCATATATCCTTACCATTTATACAATACTATAGAATGTGATGTATGTCAACAATATCTATCTGATATATGTGATCTCTGAGATCCATATGAGCTATGCAATGCTACACCGTCTATTTTATCTATATGATCTATTCTATCTATATGATACAATACAATCCATACGATCTACACGAAAAATACAATCTATACGTCTACAAGATTCATACAATATGCGATACATCTATATGATCTATACTATCTATACGATAATATAGAATCTATATGATCTATAATATCTATATGGTACTATAACATCCATACGATCTATACGTCAATGAGATCCGTACAATCTATATGATGTATCTATAAGATACTATAAGATTCGTATGATCTTTACGTTCTATAGGATATATAATATCCATACGATGCATTCGATCCACATAATCTATACGATAATATACAACCCATACGATCTGTACGATCTATACGATGCTATACGGTCTATACAATCTAAACGACACACTACGATCTATACAATCCATACCATCTATTCGATACTATGCAATACTATACCATCTATTTGATCTATCTATAAGATACTATACAATACTATACGATTTATAAGATCAGACCGTGTCTATACGATCCTTATGCTCCATACGATCTTTAACATCTATGCGATCTATACGCCCGTTCCCATCTATAAGATTCATACGATCCATACTATACGATCTATACTGTCTATACAATCTACATTGTATAGATCCTCTATGCATGGCAATGAATTGATTCATCACAAATCTGCAAAGTGCACTTGCTTTTCTCTCAGTGCCGATAATTGACTTCGCTGGCGGACATTTGATGTATGAAGATTAGAATCTGAGAGCCCGATTATTATCGGCGGAATGCTAAAATAGCCGTGTGGATGAGTGTGCGGCACAGTTATCGCAGCGAGTGCGATAGGCGAGGCGATAAATGCCGATCGTTATAGATGTCTGAATGGCGCATAGATTAACTAGGCAGCTTGGGGAATAGTTCCATTGAGACGTGTTTGTCCGTTTGTGGGGTCGCTCGTCATGTTTGACAGGGAAATTGCCAGCGGCTAATGGGGCGATGTTTTGGATGCTCCTCAAGTGGCATCGGCTGCAGAACGTATTGAATTTCACTCGCATTCCCTTCACAGAAACACTTAGGGCACACACATTGCCCGAGTCAAATTGAAGTACGTGAATTTATTTGGCTGTTGAGCAAACTCTAGAGAAATGACTTGAAATGCGCATTAAATGCATAAACAAGCGACACGCCACTCACTTCGAGCCCGAAACTCCAATGCCGAAACCCAAGCCCAAACCCAAACCCAAACCCAAACCCAAACCCAAACCGAAATCGAAGTCGCAATCCCAGCTCTGGGTCGGCACGAAGCGGGACAAAGGAGGGGCCGGCTCGTCGACACATGTGAGAATGCGTCGGGTGCTGGGATTATTCTGCGGCCTGCGGGCAACCTTTGTGTGCGGCGCAACTGTACGGCAAGGGCAGAGCCAACGGGCACTGCAACTGCAACCGCCTCGCACATACTTAGCACGCAGCCCAATAACAATAATCAAAATGCACCTAAACATAGCAATTCCTACGGTGGGAACCTTGACTCTAACACGTGTGCCATAATCAATGTCACGAAATATTTCATGCGCTGCTCTGACATCTGAACTGATGGCACAGCTTATCCATAAGTGAGCAGCTATCAAAACATTTCGTATGCCACTCGGGACTGCATTTAAATTTCAGCTTAAGCAGCTCCGGCAACTTGAGGCAAAGATCTGGCTGACTTCGATCTCAAGCTACGAAAACTAGCTGTAGGAAAACTATAATTAACTAATCAGTCAGCTGGAATCTAAGCGTTTGCTGTGGGGGAGCAGGGTATACGGGCCTTGTGCCTTGTTTAGTTGGCAGGTTCTACAGCAGCTCGTCTTAGGCATGTTAGAAGCAGGACATCTTGAGCTATGGCCATAGCCATATCTGATGTTGACTCTAGCTATATATGAGTTATGTATAATCAGATCTTTATATTGTTCTTGGACGAGTATTAGATAGTCCTTAGGGGTGTTAGAAGCAGTACATCCTGAGCTTTGGTCAGAGGTAACTGAAGATCAAAACATTAGTGTTGACTCTACCTATAGATGAACTTATGTATTATCAGATCTTTTTTCTTTTTTCTATAGGTATCTGACGGTTTACTAAGGGTATTGATAGGCACTATAGGCAAATGCTGGAAATTTTACATATAGAAAGCTAAGGCTAGCAATTCAGTGGGTCTATAGCGTTAGAGTCTTGAAATTTGATATATATAAAGATAAAGATTTGATATAAATAAAGATATCAATTCAATATAAGATCAAAGCACTACTCTAGACTCTGCCTATAGATGAACTCAGGTATAATCAGCTCTGCATATAGTTCTTGAACGAGCATAAGGTAGTCGTTGACTCTCGAGAACTATATTTCCTAACCATATTCAATCATAGCTGAACTACTGAGCTGCTTTTATAGATTCCAGTCTCGCCCGATCTGAGAGATCAGCATTAGATTAGTGATCTGAACATTTGATTCAATCAGCGAGACGACAGAGTGTATCAGAATTTTATTGGCACCTCGAGGCGAGCTATTGGTAGGGCCCATTTCGGTTACACAGATTGACTTTCCGCTTATCTGTGTTGTCTATATATTGAACCGTGAATGTGTAGGGAGACTGAGAGATCGTACCGAAAAAAGTCCATTAGAGTGCAATCAATAACTAGCTGTAACTCGCACCCGTATCTATGGGCCTCAATTAACGCTCATTGACACAATTTAATTGTTTAGCGGTCGCAGTGAACGAGCACAATGGCTACACTGAGCGAAAGCGGGCAAAATACAAAACTATAACAGATGCAAGGAAATGCTAAGCTAATGTTATATATTTTATATATAATCTATATAGCTATACATGCCCTTACTTTTCTCGCAGTGTATGCTGCTTGCCCGGCGAGTATAATTGAAAAATTGCGCCGTTCGATTAATCTCAATTAAATGGCGAACAAGTTGCCAATTGGCTAGCGAAAAAATAATGAAAGAAACGAGAGGAGGTGAAAGGGCATACGAAACGCAGCCTTAACTTCCGCCCGAGACAAGATACAGATACATAGATATACCTGTATCTGTAAGATACACTGCGAGCTACACCTGTGGCGACAGCTTGTTGTTGTCCATCTGCACGGTGTTCCCTTAAGTAGACAAATATGTGAACTTGAGTAACAAGTGTTTCACTGTTTGTCTTCTGGCTCCGCGCCTCCTACTGATAAGCTAACAAGCGACCCAAGAGAGAGAGAGGGAGAGAGAGAGTGAGCGAGGGAGAGAGCTAGTCACAATGAGCTACTCAATAGCGCCGACAACGTCGATGCCAATATCGATATATAGTCTATGTCTTTTATCTACGTGTGAGTCAATGGCACAGACTAATTACCGACAGCGGACGGCGCATGATAAGCCGCTCGATAGCGCTGCGCCGGCGGGTGCGCCCGGTATCTTAGCGGCTGCTGATGCGGCGTGTTTCCAAATGTTAAAGCGCTGGGGGTTTTTTTATGCATCTATAATCAATGCCCAAAAATATAATAAACATCTATACAAATATTGATATAGATATGTTATATAACGGCATTTATTAGATAATAACAGTGAAGTGGGTGAGTGTGATAAGAGATACTCGTTGGAGTGGCTAAAGCAGGCAGCTTGATGTAGGCTGTTAGTCGGGGAAGAAAAGTTCTGCGTGGGTAGTGCAGTTATATGGAGTATATAATGTATGTAAAGTATAGAAAGCATGCAAAGAATATAAGCCATAAAAAGTATAGGAAGTATATGAAATATATAACGTATAGACAGTATGTATATGAAGTATAGAAAGCTTGTGAAGTATATAAGGTAAAAGACGTATGTAAAGTATTGACAGTAAATAAACTATAGAAGGTATGTAAGGGATATGAAGTATGTAAAGTATGTCGAAAGTATGTAGAAAGTATATGAGGTAGATTAAGTATACAAAGTATAGAAACTATATAAGGTATATAAAGTATACAAATAATAGAAAGTATATAAGGTATATAAAGTATAGAAAGTATATAAGGAATATAAAGTATACAAATAATAGAAAGTATAGAAAGTATATAAAGTATATAAGGTATATAAAGTGTAGAAACTATATAAGGTATATAAAGTATACAAATAATTGAAAGTATATAAGGTATATAGAGTATAGAATATATATAAGGAATATAAAGTATACAAAGTATAGAAAGTAAATCAAATCTATGGTAACTATGTTCCATCTTTGCCTATCTGTGCAACAATCCCAGCTAGACCATATATAATATTAGATAGCTAGAAGTCTGTAACATATATAGATTGTTAACAAAACTAGGCCTTTCCGATCTATATTAATATATATATATATATCTATAGATATATATATATAGAGTTGGGTTTGGTTCAATTTGCTCATCTGCCATTTTATTTCTGTATAACGACCCTGTTCGAATAGCCCACTCTCAGTCAACAACACCAACTCTTTGACTCTCCCCATCTCTCGGGGAGTGCGCATTAGAGGATAGGACTATAAGAGGCCGGCTTGCTCGGATAACATATCTATAACAACTCTGTGCGAGCTCTTGACCTCACAGTGCGAGGCAATCACGCTAGAACTAGGAAACTTGGCAAACAGACTTGAATTTTCTACTCGTTTCACAAGATCACGTCATATATATATGCATATAGGTCTATTCTTCCGTATGTCAAGACTCTGGCAAATGTAGCAAAATAATCTTATTTCTTGATTAATCAAAATCAGTTTTATATGAGAATCATATTTAATTGGAATTTAATCACGCTGCAGCTTTTTACGAGAATTATATAATGACATATGATTACATAATTAACAATCTGAATAAGCATAATTATATAATCGCCGTATAAAAGTTAGCCAAAAAGTCGCAAACTGAAACCAGTTTGGAGCTGAGGCAGCCACTTATAGGCATATTATATTATAATCAGTGGGGCTATCTAGCATCGCTTCATGAATGAATCTTGTGAATGAGACCGATCGACTCGAACTAGCCTAAAATAAATATAGAGCTTACCCTTAACTCCACCCAGCGTAGTATTTGCCAGTCTGACGTCTGCTGCATGAGAATCATTAACTTGTGCTGTTGATGATGATGATGATGATGATGATGATAGTGATGACGATGACGCCTTTGCGTTTTGTCATGCTAATGGCGTACTTATTATTGTCCATGCCGCATGACTTGCGAAAAGCAAAACCATTAAATAGCCCCGATCGAAGCGACGACAAATCACAACTAGCTACAAACCGGTTGAGTTGATAACGCTAGTTAAGTATCTCTCTCTGTCTGTCGCTCGCTCTCTCTCTCTCTCTCTCTCTCTCTCTGTCTATCTCTTGGTCAGTCCGTGTGGCGTGTGGTGTCTGTTGGGTCTGGTCTTCAGGCCAACCAAATATTTTGACTTGCTGCCGGTGCTAAGCGAAAGTTATTTGCGTATACCCTGAGAGCAGGGCAAGCGGGTATGATGTTTCCGACTCGCAATTTATGTGAGAGGCACAAGTGGGCGTGGCAGAAGCCTCTGGTGTGTATACCCATAGAGCAGGAGAGATTTCGCCGACAGTTTACTTTAAATAATCGATAAAGATGTTATCGAACTTCAGTCAGAGCTCAGCTAGAGCTGCGACTGGCATATAGATACTATCTAGTATTATGCAAATCACATTTTGTGAAAGATTTTGGCCTTCAACACGCTTCATATTATGTCTTAGCCATATTAGACTTACAGATATCTTCGATAGACCAAGCTTACTTCAAATAATCGTTAAAAAGTTATCGAACTTCAGTTAGACTAGAGCTAGAGTTAGCGTATACATAGATACTAGGCATATGCAGATACTAGATAGATACTACCATAGATATTCACACTGCCTGCAGGGTATTTCTTAGCCGGATACGCCACACCAGCGCGCGCTTGTCTCATTTTGTCACAGGCATTGATCGATGGCATGCGTGCGTGAGGCTGTTAAGTGCTGCTCCCCTTTCTCAGACTTGATCTTGGCATGGCTCGCCCCGCCCCCTACAGCTCCCCCTCTCCGCCACAGAGGCTTTCATTCAGTACGCCCCTGACACTGACACTGACACTGTCGGTCGGGCATCTCTGACAGCGGGCGTCAATTTATGGCACGCTTCGATGGAGTTCAATGGCAAAGAAGACGGCTGCAGGCACGACAACAACTCGCAACTCGCTATCTTCAACTCCGATGAAGACATCCAAGTGCCAGGCAGCAGCCAAGTGCACCGTCTCCGAATTATCGCCGCATAAATAGAACCGTACAGATGAGGGCGACATGAACAACAGAGAGGGGGGACTATCTCGACTCCTTCTAGACTCTTCATTATTTTTACAACCAAAGCAAATGATTTTTTGGTTTGTCTCCTCGTTTTTATGAAGGATCCAAATGTCGGCGACAGTCTGCCTGCGCCCCCTGCCCCAGCAATTCCTGTCTGCCTGCACCAGCAGCCATTAAGCCAACTCCAGCCATAACATTGCATTGATCTCAATGAACCGGGCACACCCGCTAAGTGATTTCCCAAGCCATGTTCAATACGGCTTTCGTGCTTTGCATATAGAATCGCTAGATCGATGCGGTTTTTGGTCACGTCGCGCCCATATGGCAAAATCAACACAATGTAGAAAGCACATGTCTAAGACAGTCGGAGGGGCGGGAAGGGGCGTCCCTCCTATAATAATATACCTGGCATCACATAGGGGACGGCCAGCAGGTCTGGCAGCGTTGTCGGCGACACTGCCAATTAGCAATTAGAGCATTATCTAGCATTAGGCAATAGCAATAGCAATAGCAATAGCAACAGTAATGATGAGGTGTGCCGCGGCATGCCGCAAGGAGTCAAAGTCTAATGGCATTGGCAGACCCCAATCATCCGCCTTACAAATGGCGACAATTCCGCAGGGCTATTAACGCGACTCTAGGGAAACGCTGATAGATCAAATGGCTACGGCCAAGAGAAATCAGAGTTGAGCTTGGGTATAAGGAATAGATGCCAGCTCATGTTTTATCATGTACCTAACTAGAAGCTCTTCTTCTAAGGAGGCTCTCAAGGATCTCTCTATTTGTCCTAGACAGCTCAGGGATATCTCTCTATTAGTCTAAGAGAGTTCTGGAATCACCCTGTTAGTCTCTCTTAGATCTCTTAAAGACCTCTAGGATATCTCTCTTAGTCTTCGAGATTTCTAGGATCTCTCCCTTAGTCTTAGAGATCTTTAGGACCTCTCCCTTAGTCTTAGAGATCTCTCCCCATTAGTCTTCAAGACCTCTAGGATCTCTTTCATAGTCTTACATATCTCTAGGATCTCCCTTAGTCTTCGAGATTTCTAGGATCTCTCCCTTAGTCTTAGAGATCTTTAGGACCTCTCCCTTAGTCTTAGAGATCTCTCCCCATTAGTCTTCAAGACCTCTAGGATCTCTTTCATAGTCTTACAGACCTCTAGGATATCTCTCTTAGTCTTCGAGATTTCTAGGATCTCTCCCTTAGTCTTAGAGATCTTTAGGACCTCTCCCTTAGTCTTAGAGATCTCTCCCCATTAGTCTTCAAGACCTCTAGGATCTCTTTCATAGTCTTACAGACCTCTAGGATATCTCTCTTAGTCTTCGAGATTTCTAGGATCTCTCTCTTAGTCTTAGAGATCTTTAGGATCTCTCCCTTAGTCTTAGAGATCTCTCCCCATTAGTCTTCAAGACCTCTAGGATCTCTTTCATAGTCTTATAGACCTCTAGGATATCTCTCTTAGTCTTCGAGATTTCTAGGATCTCTCCCTTAGTCTTAGAGATCTCTCCCCATTAGTCTAGACCTTTAGGATCTCTTTCATAGTCTTACAGATCTCTAGGATCTCCCCATTAGTCTTAAAGGATCTAGGATCTCTCTCTTAGTCTGTATTAGCGAACTCTAGGAGTTCTCTCAGCTCTAGAGCCTTTGTACTTTGAGCTTTATAATGGACTATACTTCGACTAACCCTAACCTTTGCAATAAGAACTTTGTAGTCTACCCTCAATAGCATTTACAATGCCAAAGAAATTCCACATTAGCCACTCCCTTGTTAGATATTCTTCACACTTCATAAGACGAAGGTACACAACCCTCAAGTCTCTAGCTTCAATGGGATTTGCATTCCGATAAACAGCTGTACAGTCAGCAGCTAAGCCCATATACCCAACCCAATTCCTAAAAATACCCCAATTTAAGAATTCCCTCCTCTTCCATTGCAGTCATCAACTACCATGGATAAGTCCACGCTGACTCAGAAGAACTATGCGAGCGTCTACAATGAGACGACGAAGCCCAAGAAGCCGAAGCGTCGCGACAAGAGCGATTTGGGCCCCGACTTCGTGGCACCCGATGGCGGCTGGGGCTGGGTCATCTGTGTGGCTGCGGGCCTGAACAATGTGAGTACCGAATAGACTGAACAACGTGGAAGTGACATCAGCTAATCCGAGGGCTTTCCATAGTTCTTTATGTTTCCGGCACTGCAGCAGTACGGCTTGATCTACAGGGCGCGCATGAATCTGCTGGGCTTCGATGCGAAGGAAACGACGATCATTGTGAATGTGGTGATGACGCTGTCCTCGCTAGTGGGTAAGTCGCAGCACCCTTTGCAGCCGTAGCTCGGGTAACTAGATTTCCCCCTTATACTTTCCTAGGCATTTTCAATGGCGCGATGTTTCGGCGTTTCAGCTTTCGCCAGGTGGCCTTGACGGGCACAATTCTTGGCTTCTTGGGCATCTTCGGCTCGGCCTTCTGCACCACCTTCTGGCAGTACATCATCTGCCTCTCGCTGATCTACGGCGTGGGCTTGGGCCTGGCCATGGCCGCCGTCTCGTTGGCTGTGAACACCTACTTCAAGCAGAGTCGCCGGCGCGCGACTGGCTTCTCCTGGACCATCACTGGCCTGGGCCCCATCATCTTTCCGTATGTGTCCACCTTTCTGCTGGGCTACTACGGCTCGCTGGGCACCATTCTGGTCTACGCCGGCATCGCGTTCAATGCGGTGATCTGCGCGCTCACGCTGCAGCCGGTGATGCGGCACGTGCGCAAGCCGGAGAAGCCCGATGGCGACGGCGTCGATCAGAAGGATCAGCCGGAGCTGATCGAGGCCAATGGCAATCTGCTCTCGACGAGCAGCGATCCGTGGAGCGACTACGAGTGCAAGTACTGTCAGTCGCAGAAGCGCTCCAAGCGCGGCATCTTCTCCTCGCAGTATCTCTTCAGCGACGACGACCCCGAGCATCCCGGCTATGAGATAACGGATCCCGGCACCCCAATGCTGGCGCGTGCCAACGATGGTTGGTTCGGCTCCAAGCTGTCGCTGGCCTCCGACCGGCGACAGGTGCTGCTGCGTCAAGCCTCTGTCGGCGTCGTGGCTGCAGCCGCCACCAGGACAAGTCGCGAAAATATGGACAGACTGGAGCAGGCCAACGAGGCGGACAGGCTACAGAAGCAGCCGGAGTCGCCCCTGGGCCTGACCAAGCCGAACTACTTCAATCGCGAGCGCGGCGACCTCGGACGGTATGCGAGCAGGGCGAGCATCTACTCCAAGCCGGCCGGCGAGGAGCTGCTGCGCTGCACCTGCGCCGAGGACAAGGCTCTGCTGGAGAAGTCGGCCGAGGCCCTGCGTCTGCAGGAGCAGGTGCTGCAGGCAGCCGAGGAGGCCGAGGAGCTGGCCAAGCGCAAGATGACCTTTCGCCAAAAGGTCGTCAAGTTCTTCGATCTGGATCTGCTGCGCAACGTGACCTTTGTCAACCTGGTCGTCGGCATGAGCATCATGATGTTCGGCGAGATGAACTTCTCAGTGCTGACCCCCTTCATCCTGGACAGCTACGGCTATACGAACGAACAGTGCTCCCTCGTCATGTCGCTGCTGGCCTGCATGGACATATCCGTGCGGTTCCTGGCCCCGCTCTTCCTCGAAAAGGTCAACCTGGACAATCGGGTGCTGTTCGCCTTTGGCATCGTGTGCATCGCTGTCGGCCGCGTCATTATCACCTTTGCGTCCTCCTACAATGTGGTCATCGCCGTCTTTCTGCTCATCGGCTTCGGCAAGGGTTTCCGCACCATATTCTCGCCCCTGATCATACCCAGCTTTGTGCCGCTGCGCCGCCTGCCCGCCGCCTCGGGCCTGCAGCTGATCTTCAACACGATCTTCTCGTTCGCCATGGGACCCCTACTGGGTGGGTATTCCGTCTAGGCGGAGCACGCGAAGCGCAAGCTCTAATCTCTCTTTCCTTGCAGGCATCATCACCAATGCGTTTGGCTACAGCGCCACGATTCACTTCATTAATTTGCTGACCGCCGTGGCGCTGGTGATGTGGATCGCCGAGTCCGTGGTGCGCCGAGTTATCGGCAAGCCGTACAGTCCGCCGGAACAGTAGCGGTCGGACGGGGCAGCCCTGCTGCAACTGAGCTACTTATGCGGCCCTCCGCTGTAGACCCACCGCGTGGCCCCTCCAAGTCGCATCCCTTTCAATTACCTTATCTATAGTATTATCTTAAGCAATTCGCACTAACTTCGGCTCGTAAGCTCCTAGCATAAGTCTGTAACTTTAAGAGATATTACCTAGTACCGTCCCAAGTACTTATAGTTAGTCCATATATACATTTTTTTTTATATGTGTTAGCTTTAACGGGACTGTACTTTTTTTTTTAAACATTAAACGTTTCACTTGATCGACTGTGAACTGAACTGAAGTTAACATATATTTTTTATTTTGGACTAAAGTTTTTAACAGTATTTCACTATACGCAGCTTTTACTGTAGCCTGTGCACCGTGAGATCTCTCGGATCAGTAGACGAGCAGAATATGATCGTTAAACAAACTCATATATGTATATCGCTCAACTCAACGACTTTGGGGAAACTAACAGTTAACTATAACAATACTTACATACAGATAGACAGATATTTAATAATATACTCGTTGTATTGCATAATGCCAGTTGGCGTGTCACTGCGCTGCGTTCGATATGCACTGAAATATAATTGTCGTTGTTTGCACCGAGTTCGAGTTGGCTAAAAGTTGAACAAGAGTTTAAATAAAATAATAGCAATTGCAAGAAATCGCACGGAATTTGTCAAGCGCGCCTCGCAGCGCATCTCTTGGGCTTAACAGCTGTTAGTTAACAGCGCGCTAACAGCGCTCTGCACGCTGCACGCTGGGCGACGTCTCTCAATTGGATTGGCAGTTGCGCTGATTCCGCGTCGAGCAATTATCGGCTTTCAGTTTGTTTGGGCAGCTAAGAGCGTCGAGACCGCGACCGCGACCGAGGCCGAGGCCGAGTAACGAGCCGATAACCGTTTCGCCGTTAACCGCTAACCGTTAGCAATTGTTAACCATTGAAGCAGCATGCCAATTGGACCCGCGCAAGTGCATTCGCGGCATTCCAATTAGATTCCAATTCGAATTTCGGTTAATTGGACCAAATTAGCTCGCGGTGCGTGCGGCTGGGCGACTTTGAACTTGATGAGTTGCCAAAGTCAAAGCCAGCAAAAGATGTAAAATCTTTTCATTTTCTTTCCTTTTTTTTGCTGTAAATGTGGGCGTGAGCACGTGTGTGTGTGTGTGTGTGTGAAATAAAAATAAAATTGCACAGGCAAAGCAGAAGGAGGAGGAGAAGGCGCCAAGAGGCAGATCGGCTGCCAAAGAAAAATTCGCATTCGCCTTAGACCAAAGCAATTAAAGACAAATATATATATAAACTGATATATATATAAATACATATATATTATCAGCAAGGTATGTACGCGGCTATATAGAGATATATCAATCTATGGCTGATTACATGACATGATTAAATTGGTTCTGTAACACGCTCTTATCACGAATTCCGCTCATGAGCGTAGAGATCGCCCCAATACACACCTGTGCACGCGGCGCACGTGGGCGTGGCTGTTGTCAAGCGTCAAGCCTCGGAAAGGACCCACAATTCCAGCGGCCCTAACCGCAATCTAATCAATCAAATCAGTAACTGATCGCGATTGATCACACAAAAGAACTACCGTTATCAGTTAGCTGTCTATATCTCTTAGCGCTAGTCAATAGCCAGCCTGGGCTATAGAGCACCTCTATATACAGATAGCGATAAGATCAATAGCAATATGGACAGAGCTGGCTTTCTGTTGCCTTCAATTTGCACAGGTAACTCAAGCAGCGAGATAAGGGCCAGAGCTGAGATAGTTCTGGCTACTGTTATACAACTAATATATATATATATATATATATATATATATATATATGTATATATATGTAGTCTATGGCTCTATTTCGGCGCACTGATTCATCAGTAATTATAGATTCGCTGAGCTGAGCTGGGTTTTGGCAAGTCTGGTCAGTTGACGATGCTGATAAGAGGCACCAAACGCCGCAGCCATGAACCCGGCAACAGCCCCAACCCACCTGCCTCGTGCAGTTGATTGTGACAAGTGAACGTCGTTAAAACTCTATTGCAATTGAACTGGCCTTAAATCATTTCATTTGGGCATTGACGTCGGCTATTCCTCTCGACTTGCGTCACAGCTGAGCACTGATGCATCTGTTCGCATTGCAGGCATTGCAGCGGCAGGCGCCCGCCATGGGCTCCGAGGAGCAGAAGGTCTATGGGGCGACGACACAGCCGCTGCCCCGACGCGGCCAAGGACGCGGCGGCTACTACAACCGGCAGGACAAAAGCGATCTCGGCGCCAACTTTGTGGCGCCCGATGGCGGCTGGGCGTGGCTGGTGTGCGTCGCCGCCGGCGTATCCAATGTAGGTAAAATCAGAAGATCCATCACATCCGGACGATTATCCATGGCAGTCTCTCTCGCGCCTCTCTTGCAGCTCTCGCTGTATCCGTGCCTGCAGCAGTTCGGCTTCATGTTTCGCGAACGGCTCATCGACCTGGGCATGAGCAGCTCCCAGGTGACGGCCATCATCAATACGAATCCCGCCGTGTCCGCCTGCACGGGTCTGCTGAACGGGCCCATGTTTCGGCGCTTCACCTTCCGCCAGGTGGCAATGGCTGGCGCGCTGCTCTGCTTCTCGGGCATCATGCTGACCGCCTTCTGTGAAACCTTCGCTGGCTACATATTCGCCTACGCCGTGCTCTACGGTAAGGGTGCGACGCGATTCTTCGGCTTTCACTCATGCATCCCTTTCTCTCTTCCTCTCAGGCTTCGGCATGGGCATCAGCGTGTCGGCCTCCTCTCTCGCCATCAACACGTACTTTCAGCAGAAGCGGCGCCGCGCCGCCGGCTTCTCCTGGACCATCACGGGGCTGGGTCCGATCTTTCTGCCGTATCTGGTCACGTTTCTGCTGAGCATCTACGATGTCCAGGGCACGGTGCTGATCTTCGCGGCCATCGCGCTGCACAGCTTTATCAGTGCGCTCATCTATCAGCCGGTGCGCTATCACCTGCCGCCGGATGCTTCTCCGACGGAGGCCGGCGCCGCGCTCATGCAGATGGAACAGCAGCCGGAGATACTGTGCGCCCATTGTGCGCTGCAGCGGAAGCGCGAGCCGGGCGGCATCTTCTCCAGCCAGTATCTGTACCAGGATGACGATGCCCAGAGGCCGGGCTACGAGATCATTGAGCCGGGCACGCCCATGCTGTCGCGGGCGAACGATGGCTGGTACGGCTCCCGGCTGTCGCTGACCTCTGGCCGCATGCGCTTTCGCACCGTGTCCAGCTCGAAGGACTTGGAGCATACGCAGCGCCTGCGCTGTCCCATCAGCGAGGAGCACCAGCAGCAGGAGGACGAGTTCCTGCGGCCGAACAACTTTCGGCGAGAGCGCGAAGAGTCCATACTAGAGTCGAAGCTTTGCTGCAGCTGTGCGGAGCAGCGGGCCCTCTATGCAGCCAAGCAAACGGAGCAGCCGGAGGCGAACAATAACAATGAATCAGAGCTGCCCCATCCGGATAAGATGAGCTTCGTGCAAAAGATCGTTACCTTCTTCGACTTGGATCTGCTGCGGGACATCACATTCGTGAACCTGGTCGCCGGCCTGACAGTCATCAACTTTGGAGAGCTCAACTTCTCGATTCTGACCCCGTTCATACTGACGGACTTCGGATTCGATACACCACAGATCACTGTGGCCATGTCCCTGATGGCCGGCATGGACATCACGATGCGGTTTCTGGTGCCGTTCATCACGGAGAAGATGTCCTGGGATAATCGCGTCTTCTTCCTAATCGGCGTCGTTGGCATTGCCATAGGACGCACCATAGTAGCCTGCACGAGATCCTACGTGGTCATCCTGGCGTGCTTCGTGTGGATTGGCCTGTGCAAGGGCGTCAGAACCATCTTCTGGCCACTGATCATACCCGGCTATGTGCCCCTGAATCGACTGCCAGGCGCCTCTGGCCTGCAGCTGCTCATCTCGGGCCTGTTCACGCTCATCTGCGGCCCCTTTGTGGGTGGGTAATAACTGTAACTGCAACTGTATCTGTATCTATAGCTTTCGCTTTGTCTGTTTCATGCAGGTCTTGTGCGAGATCGCTTCAACTACTCGGTGGCGCTGCACTGCCTTGACGCGCTGTCCTTTCTGGCTGCGGGCTTGTGGGCTTTTGAGGCGCTGCTGCGACGACACAGACGCAAGCTAGCCAGTTGATTGAATGGCCTATAGCAGATATATACATAAAACCTTTTTTTTTGTAGTCCTAAGTACTTTTGTAAACTAAGCACACATATGTACATATTATATATATCTACACACATAGCCTTGGAGTATATTTTCATGTATGTTTGACTCAAATTAGTTGTGGCTTAAATAAACAAAAGCTTTAGCGAGTGCCAAGACAATGTTTCGTTGCCAATTAGAATATTCAGTCTAATAACAAACAAAAGTATAGCATGCTTTTATGCGCAATACAAATTTAGCTGCTGCAAGGGACAATGCAAGTTTTTGCTGCCTACTTTTTGGCTGCGAACAATATTAGGTGCAAGCATAATTAATAGATATACAAATGTTTAGAATATTCAGTCAAATGATAATGAAAAGTATATCATATGTGAAATACAAATTTAGCTGATGCAAGGCACAGCGTAAGTTCTTGCTGCAAGCAAATTTCATAGAAATACAAATATTTAGAATATCCAGTCAAATAATAATCAAAAGTATAGCATGCTTTTGTGCGCAAAAATTTTAGCTCATACAAAGGACAGTGCAAATTGTTGCTGCTTACTTTTAGGCTACGCCAATATCAACTGCAAGCAAAAATCGACAGAAATAAAAATATTTCGTTTATTTTATTTAATATATTTAATAAACTGCAATTTTCTCTGCTTACAAACATAAAAGTGACTTTGATTGGTATTATATATGTCTTATAATTGCATTTCAATAGTTTATTTTGTATTTTTGTTTTCTCATTTTATTCCGCTTAAGTAATTAGAAACATACGTACACTCTGCTCCGACGCCCACACGCACGTGACAATGGGGGCGTGGCCAAACTAGACTTGCTACGAACATACATATATGGGCATATGTATATATATATATATATATATATATATATATATATATATGTATATATTTATATATTTGTTATAAAATTAAAGTTCACGTCACGCAGAAAAACAAAAAAAAAAAAAAAAAGATTTGTAGTAAAACACATTACCAATACAGATAAAACTAAGTGTACGTGTAAAGCTACCAAATGCAAAAATACTCTAAAATTGGTTTAGGCTTAAAACATAAATTCGCAACACGATAAGTCAGGTGCATCCATCCAATCGGCCGGGGGAAATATATTACAATAGATGCGCCGCACGGGTCAATTGAGACGCTGCCGAGTCCTGGAGTAGCGGAGTGCTCCGGGCTGCGTCCTTGGGGGGGCAGGGACTCTATCTGGGTCTGGGCGATATCGTGGACTTTGGTGTTTGTCGCTGCAGCGCAGCCGCTGCCGGCGCCGCTGTCACAATTGTGATTACCTGAGTGTGTGTGTGTGTGTGGGTGAGCGGATGCGGATGCGGATATGAGGGGAATGCCAGTGAGTAAGTGAGTGATATGTGTGTGTTTGTGTGAGTGTGTTCGAGACAAAGCAAACATTAGGATTACATATCAAAGCGCAGAGTTGCTGCATTGCGATTTACTTTGGAATTGCCATCAATGATCTCCACGGGCTCCGCGGGCACATAGGCGGACAGACCCATCAAGCCAAAGATGTCCGGCGTATAGTTGCGCACCTGTTCCGTTGAGGGCGTGGGCGTGGCGGCCATTAGTTCGCTGCTGACTAAGAGTGGAGAGAGGGAGAGAGATGCAATATGAAATTCTAGATATATGTGGAAAACTAATATGCCCGCCTCTCTGTATGAGCCAGTATCAAAGGAAGCAGCCTCCTTTGCCTTAGATCCCACTAGCACACTCATTTAGGCTATGAGCTTACCTGTTGCCGTACCTGGCGTGGGTCGCACACGTGGAAATCTGGGCGCTGGCGTTTGGTAGACCGGCGACGCGGCCGAGGCCGAGGCGGACAGCTCGCCGTGGTGCTGATGGCGCGGCTGTGGCGTCACGACATAAACCTTCTCATTGGTCTGGGGCAGGATGGCCACCTTGGCCTGCTTCCACAGCTCGATGGGCGCCGGCGTGGATGCTGTGGTGCGCATGTACAGAGGCGTGACCGTATCACGCGTCGGCTCCGCCGTGGGCGCCGGCGTCGTTGTTGTAGCTGTAGGCGTGGCAGTGGGCATGGGCGTGGTGCTGCGCAGCGAGGGGCTCTGACGATGCGCCGACTCGTAGTAGTCGGGCAGCAGGCGATTGTCCTCCACGGGCTGGAAGCGGCGCAGATGCAGCTGCTCCAAGTTGTTAATCGAGGTGGACAGATCCCCAGCAGTGCCCAGGCTGGAGGTGGCGCTGCCGCCCAGCTCGAAGCCGCCGACAACGCCGCCGCGCGTCGTCTTCGACTGCCGCAGGGCCGACGGTGTGGCCGTCGGAGTCGCCGGCGTCGTCGTGGTCAGGTACTCCGTAGGAATGTGCTTGGAGCGACCGCGTATGGTCGGGGTGCTGGGGCGGTGCGACAGTGAATTGTACTCCTGCTCCGTCCAGCCGTCGATGTTGTGCTGCAGCTTGGAGATGTCCACCCCGAAGTGGGCGGGTCGTCGCTTGGTCTCGCGCTCACGCTTCAGCAGCTCGCGCAGGTTGGAGGCCAGGATCTTGGTGAGGTACTTGGTGGTGCGACGTGTGTTTGGTGGCGGCGCCGCTGTCACTGTGGACGTGCTCAGCTTCGATTCCTGCTGCTCGTGCAGCTCGTGGACATCGTTCTCCTGGGTCGGGCGCAGCCGCCAGCCGGGCGTCCAGTTGACCGGCTCGAAGGGACGCGGCTTCTGCTTCGTCGTGTATGGTATGATCACCTGCTGTGGCCCCGGCGGCGACATGCCAGCAAACTGTCCGCTGGCATCAAGGGCGCCGTACGTGGATGTCGGCGTCGGCGCCTGCGTCGGCTGGCCGAGACGGAAGCTCAGCTCGGCGGGATCACGTGTGAATGGGCGTGGCGGCGGTGCTCCATGGGCCTGGCCGTGATTGATGGGCGAGTCAAGCAGCCGCTTGGGCGTGTCCCGCTGCCGCCCATCGCGCACATGCGACACCAAGTGGTTGTTCAGCTCGACTGCGGCGGAGGGCGCTGGTGGCTCCGTGGTGTAGACCAGCGACTCGTACACGGGCGTCACAGTGCTCGTCTCGGCCAGATCCTGATACTGCTCGGCGTAGTACAAGTGCTGCTGCTCCTGCTCCTCCTCGTGCTGCTGCTGCTGCTGCGACGATGCGGCCGGATAGTTGTCCGCCGGAGGAATTTGCGTTGTCTGCGCCTCGACGCTGGCGGGAGTAAAGTGGCCGAGCTCCGTGAGCAGCTGCGAGGCGGGCAAGTGCTGATGCACTGCACCGCTGCTCAGATCCTCCAGCTGATAGCGCACAGTACTGATGTCCAGGGGTTGCTGTAGCTCCGGCTGCTGTTGTGGCTGCAACTGTTGCTGCAGCTGCTGGATCTGGGGCCTGTGGTTCTTGGGCAGCGCCGCGGCCGTGGGCGTGACCGTCTGGCCCAGGTCAATAGCGTGCGACTGCACATAGGTGGCCGGATACTCCACGGAGGTGACGAAATCCGTAAGCTGATGGCTTTGCACAATCTCAAAGCTGCTGCTGGACTGCCTTGGCGGGGCCGTTGTTGAAGGCACCGCGGGCACAGGTCGCAGCTCCGAGTGAGCGCCTACGTTCTCCAGAGGGTAGAGCTGAGGATGGGGCTGGGGCTGTGGCTGTGGCTGATGCGACTGCTGCGGCGCCTGTGGCAGCGGCCGGAAAGGCTGCGCATTGTAGAGTGGCGGCATTGCTACGTGGCTCAGGCCCGGCACTGGCAGCGAGATGGGCAGAAAGACGCTCTGTGGCGGCGCCTGGAACTGCACGGCGCGCTGGCGGTGCTGCGAGGCCTGGGCCAACGGCTGCTGCGGCTGCTGCTGCTGCCAGGCAGAGATCTGCTGCTGCGGCAGCTGCTGCTGGTGCAGCTGCAGCGACTGCGGCTGCTGCTGCCCGAACATGGGCACCCAGGGATACTTGTTGCACAGGCCGCACGGCTTGCCGTCCGCATTGAAGTTCTGCGTTGGCTTCGGGTAGGCATAGCTCAGCCCACTGGCGCTGAGCTGCTGATCCCGCGGGGCTGCCGCCGCGCCGCCCAGGCCAAACCAACGGGCGACGCGTGTCATGAAGCCGCCTTCGGGCGGCTGTGGCTCCGAGTAGCCCGCATGTGTGAGGCGCTGCGCTACGGGCAGCGACGCCGATGCGGCAACGGGCGCGGGAGGCGGCACCAAATGATCAGCTGGCTGCGGCGGCGACAGCGCAACGGCAGCTGTCACTAGCAGCGTTGTCAGCACAAGGCCCAGAGCAGTTGTCAGCTGGCTGCAAGTTGCCTGCAACGAGATCAGTGAGTTGAGAGTGAGAGTACAGTGAGAGAAAAGCGAAGTAATAATAAAAATAAAAAAAGAAGTAAGTAAACAATATTTAAAAGTGTTTTACAAAATATTTTGAAATTAATTTTTTTAATTTTGGAGATTTTTTTCCAAAAAATAAAGTTTTTATTTTTTAAATATTTTAAACATTTTTTTTAAATATTTAAAATAAAATTTATATTGGATATTTTTAATAAAAATATGTTTTTTTGATATATGTACTCATTATTTATATAATATACTTTTTAATATATAAAAAAAAAAATCTGTCATGTATATTTTAAATACTTTAAAAATAATTTTGTATATATTTTTTTTATTTTATTAAATATATATATTTTTTTTATATTTTAAAATATAATTTTGAATTTTTTTTTTCCAATTTTTTAAAATTTTTTTTAAGTTAACAAGTAAATAAATTGAGAGTCTTAAGGAGTTACTGCACTCCACTTCAGACAAGTCTCACCCACATGAGAATCTCAATAGAATGACTTCCGTGCATTTGCGAATCGCATAGAAGAGCAGCAAACTCTCTGCTAGTTACACATAGGATCAGCACACATTTGCGTGCTCAGTGTAGACAACCACGCGCAATCAATTTTCCATTTCACTTTTCGGCTCATAAATTGAATGCCTCCCGACGAGATGGCATCCATTAATTTTGGCCAAATTGTAGCGGGCCGGTAAATGATTGGCCTTATTGATCCGGTTAGCGAGAGACCGAGATCCATTATAAAGCCGCCGCGCAGCCGCAGCCGGTTAGGCGAGTCCGTTTTCATGGCCAAGGTCTGGCCGGCGCCAAAACAAAGCCAACAGGTAAGCAGGTAAACAACTCTTTCTCAGCAGAGCTACAGATATCTATCGAAATGAAGTCATTAACTCTGTAAAGCGCGCTTCAGAGAACTTCCTTCGTCGAGCCTTTTGATCCTACGAAGCCAACTTCAGTCATTGCATGGAATATTCCCGAGGTTGTTTACGCTCAGCAGCGATAGCAAAAGTCTTAATTGTGCCGCCCAAGGAGAGCAATATAATGAGTTATATAACGGAGCTACTGATATCGATTATCAGCTGCCCGTGATAATGCGTCTTTTCCATAGAAAACTCGACCAAAAACCAACGACAGCACTCCGCAGCCCACTGAAACTGACTAATCGACCCAATGACAGATGCCGACAGATACGCCGTAATTGCAAAATAAATGAATCGGCTACAGATAGATACTACAGTAGTCCATCATGCCTGAGCCCAGCATAAAGTACGCATTCACTCAGCTCTTCGGGCTCGGCGCACAGCTCGAGTCGCGCTGCTAATCGCGCGCCGTTCCCAGTGGCCATTTGAAGAGGCTTCTTTAGATTAAAAGCCAATTAACGTCAAAGCCACGCACAACCGAATAACAACAATGCCACAGACTGATGATTACAGATATCGAGCAGAATACCAGAAATATATATAAGACTCCCATTGCCTAAGTAAATCAATTAAATATTTCCTACATCCACTGTGGGGTCTAAGCCTAAAATTTGCTGTTAAAAAGGGAACATTATAATAAATGTTTTCATTATATTTAATATATATTTAAATATTAAAAAAATAATTGTTTATGCATTTTAAAAATTTGTTAATAATAAATAGAAAAAATTAAATTATATTAAAAATTATTTTTTAAATATTATAATTAATTAATAATTTTTTATAATAAAAATTTTAATAATTATAAATATTTTTTTAATAAATATTTATTTAAATTACTTCTCTGAAGCCTTTTAAAATGTTTTAATTATACATATAAAATTGAATTAAATAAATTTATTTTCCAATATATTTATAAAATTTTTCTTTTTTAAATATTAAATTTGCAATAATATTTGTGCAGCTTCAATTCAGTTACCCATAAAAATGTTTTTCATCTTTTCAATATTTCTTATATTTTAATTAAATAACAAAAAATCAAATTTGTATTACCAAAATTTGAATATGATTTGGAAAATGTGTAACTGCGGCTAAAGCGAATGAATTTCGGCTCGTTGCGGCTTTCTCTCGACTCGAGGGGGCAGGGTCGTGGCCCAAATTGTTAATTGACCCAAGCCAATGGCCAATGGCTACCGGCCGCCAGATGGCGTCATCATTACCATCAAGTAACAGCAACTAAGTTTTTGCAATGCTTTTGCTGTTGCTGTTGCTGCTGCTTTGACTTGGGCCTTTACTTGAGTTGCTGCTTTCCATGCAACGGAGGCCGACCGCAGTAAAAAGCTGCATGCAACACGCGGCGTACCCACAAATATGCCGAACTTCCTTCCATGTGCGTCTAAATTTCAATTTGCCATTATTTATGGTTGCTTTCGGCATTCGCCTCGCTCATTGACATCCCCACACAGCAGCCAGCAGAGTTGGCCCAAGTCAGGCTCAGGCTCAAGCTCCAGCTAACCAGGCATCTTCCCTCTCTCTCTGTCTCTCTCTCTCTCTCTCTCTCTCTCTCTCTCTCTCTCTCTCTCGTAAACAAACCCAAACTAATTGAACTTTTCTTTGGGAATTCAATTTCATTTAAGATTCAAGTCCATTTCCAAGCTGTCAAATGAAGCTGAAAGACGGTTGAGATCGAAAGGAGATATCGTATGCATATATGACTAGATGAGAAATGGAGATGAGATAAGATATGAGATGTGAAATGATTTGCCAAAGAGTGAGAGTGAGAGATGGAGAGAGAGAGAGAGAGAGAGAGAGAGATATCAGAGATAGAGAAAGACCGATGGACAGACAGAGAGGTGTACAGAGAGAGAGAGAGAGAGAGAGAGAGAGAGAGAGAGAGAGTGACAGAAGGAGAGCGAGAGAGGAAGAGACAGAGACTGAGAGAGACAGAAAGTAAAAAGGACTGAGAGACATTAAGAAAAGGCAGAGAGAAAGAGAGAGAGAGAGAGAAATACACAGATAGAGAGAGACAGAGTTAAAGAGAGATGGACAGAGAGAGAGAGAGAGAGAGAGAGAGAGAGAAGAGAGAGAGAGAGAGAGACGGAGAGAGAGAGAGAGACAGGGAGAGAAAGAGAGAGAGAGAGAGAGTAAAAGAGAAAGACAGAAAGAAAGAGCAGCAGAGAGAGTGAGAGGGAGAGAAAGAGTGAGAGAGAGAGACAGGGAGAGAAAGAGAGACGACAGAGAAAAAAGACAGAGAGAGAGAGAGAGAAACAGACATAGAGAGACGGACAGACAGAGATAGAGAGAGGACAGAGAGAGAGAGAAAGAAAGAGAGAGGGAGAGACAGAGGGAGATGACAGAGTGAGATATGGGGAGAAAGAGGGACAAAAAGAGAGACAGACACAGAAGGACAGAGAGAGACATGGGGAGTAAGAGAGCAACAGAGTAATTGAGGGAGAAAGATTGAGAGCAAGCAAGAGAGACACCGAGTAACAGAGAAAGAAAGAGACAAAGTAAGAGTAGCGACAGAGAGAGAGAGAGAGAGAGAGAATGCAGTTGACTCACATTAAGTCAAGTAAGCATAGCGTAAGCACTTAAATGCCAATTGGATAGCAGAGTGAGAAAATTCCATTTAGAAGTTTTTACTGCAAATCTCCATGTGGACTGAGTGAGCTATATAAATGTATCTCAATAAGACACCTTTAATAACTTTCAATTTCTCAGCATTTGAGCAGAGATAACAAAAGTTTTTCCTGAAGTGGAATTTGTCCAATTGTCAACTCCCGATGATCCTAATAACCCCGTTTCCATAGTACAAGCAAATTTATGCAGAGCTTCCACTCCGCGTGACGCTGGTCAACTTTGAACCGAGTTAGCTCGGAGCTGGAGCCAACTGAGCTAATTATGTGAAAACTTGCTGCACATTTGGCTTAATATCAATGGCAGTGGCAGTGGCAGTGGCGGTGGCAGTGGGTGAGCAGCCGAAAACGAGTTAACGCGGCAACAATGGGCGTGGACTTTCTCATAATTATTTTTGGGCGCGCGCTGGGCTAGGGAGTGAGCAGAGCTGACGCCAGAGAGTGAGAGAGGCAGTTGGACGGGCGCTGTGACAAGCTATAAAATGAAGTAAAACAAAAGCAGCGGGGGCTGTGAGGCTTATGGCCAGGCTAACACTGCTGCTGTTGTCATTGGTAATAAATCGGGGTCAGCGCAATTTCGAAAGAAAGTGAAATTCTGCAACAGTTGGCACAGCATCACGGCTACAGCTGATGTCTCAAACAAGCTGACTCTTTGATGCGTTCCCTCTCTCGCACTCCCTCTCCCTCTCTCTCTCTCTCTCTCTCTCTCACACTCTCTTTCGCTGCAAACCCGTTTCGTGTCGATAATAGAGCCAACTCAACTCCTTCGCATGCAACCTTGGCTTTGCACTTGAAAACGCCATAAGGTTTGACAAACGTACCCCAGCGGGCAGACAATATATGTATATATGTATATATATTATATATATGTCTATTCAATCTAAGAGCGACTTCATAAAAAGCTGCACGCGATTCAACAATGCGCCTGGGAATCTCTGAGCTGCTGGCGCTGCCAGCGACCGCAATTGTTGTCGACCTTATATATGCATGCATGGATTATGTGTGTACTATAGGCATATATATGTATATATGTGTGTGTGTGTGTGTGTGCTTGGCTATATGAGCTTGGACTCTTCCTCGAGCTTTGTGGCGGCAACGAAAAGTGAAATTGTCGATCAAAAATGTGAAAAGAGGCGGCAAAGGCAGCAACAAAAACTGTCACAGACAAACATATATATATATATATATATATATATATATATATATATATATATATATATATATATATATATATATACATTGTACATAACGGCATTGGGTTTTCCAAACAACAACAACAACAATTGCAGTGCAATTGCAACAGCATTCGCAATAATTCACATTAGGCCTCGGAGCATATTTCTCTTGGCGCAGCTGAAAGAAATTAATTATGAAAATACTCAGCGCATGGGCCATAAATATTGTTAAAAAAAAAAAAAAAAAAAGGCCAGCAACGCCCAGACATTCAGCATTACAACAACAACAACAAGACATCAGTTTTTATGTGTCAGGTGGAAGTGCAAATGATTATTAAGATGCAAAATGCGACCCATAAAAAGAGGCGGCATTCAAATTTATTAGAAGAAGCAGCAGAAAACATAAATCTTAAATAATTATAGCAAATATATAAAGTATTATAGCCAGACACACATGTTTAAGCCAGCTTTGGCAGGTCTAAGTACCACAAAACAAGTGACCACACTAGAGTGATACCATTTCGAAGAGCTCTAAAAAAGTTTTGACTTAAGCTAGAGCTGACAACTAGCTACTGACAGTTAGCTAAAGGTGTGCCATTAATTTTCATATTTAAAAAAAAAATATTTCAATTGCAATTTCAATTTTGATGCCCACTGCGCTGCCTACACTCTGTCTCAGCTGCCAGCAACTTTTCTCTTTGGGTACGGGTAAAAGTTATGTGCTGCAAGAAGATAATAAAAACAGTTACAATTCAGTTTAATTAACTAATTAATTAGCTTTATTTAACAATTAAGTTCCCAGAGTAAAGCCCATCGGCAGGCCCAGAGCAGATGGAGTGTCTTATGTGTGGGAGTGTCTATATGCGTGTGTGTGTGTGTGTGTGTGTGTGTGTGTGTGTGGGTGTGTGGGTGTGTGTATGAGAGTGTGTTTGTATTACACTTATGTGTATATGTGTTGTTAGCTATATATGGTAAGAGAATGCTTGGAATAGCTCTGAGCAGGCCTTAGGGTATATCCTAGTCAGGCACTCCCTGCGTTAAGTAACCCTCTCTAAGCATTACACAAGTTTGACTTGCCTCCTTCAGCTGTTGATCAGTTTAACCCACAGTTTCAATATCTAAGCTACACTCTATGCTCGCGATACCTGTCCGTAGAGCCTGTCACCTGGCTAAGACACCTTTTCTGGCTTCGCTGGCCAAATAATTTTCGTTTTTAATTACAAGCGATGAGCTCCAATTGGATAACAATAATGAGAACTTTGGGCTGCAAAAGTCTTTCATTTCGGTTTTCATTTTCTTTTCTTTCCTATTGCTTTTTACTTCTGTCTTTAAATTGTTTCACGGCGGATATTTCTGTTGTCTCACTGTTGCATATCATTTTGCTACGCCGGCGCTGGACAACTTTTCCAAATGACGCTGCACAAAATATCAAATGGGAGCCCAGAGAGGCGATATTATGCACCGGAATTTGGGCCACAAGCGAAGATCACGTGACAGCCTGACTTCTGGCGAAATTCCCATTCAAATATATATGTATATCTGATATATATATATATATAGGGCTGATAAAAACAGCTACGGACTGACACAAATAGCTTGGGGCCCGTCTTATCTCGTACTGGTATTCCAGATACTATGAGAGATAGGCCATAACAATGGACAATGACTGCCAGCCGAATGACCGATTCCCGGTTATTGGATGGCGACGCTACAAATATTGGGCCAATCAGCAGCTGTTGACGCATAATGAAAACCAACGCAGATAGCCCAGCCCAGTCTATGTATATCTATGTATTTTGATCATGATAAGCAGCATTGGAATTTGTCGTTTGATAATATATAATATATATATATATATATATATATATATATATATATATAGAGAGAGAGAGAGAGAGAGAGAGAGAGAGAGAGAGAGAGAGCCTGTAGTCACAGTTAGAGACGGGCAGAAGAACGGGCGGAGGGACAGAAGGAGAGACAGGCACACGAATGCACAGAAGAGAGGGCGGATAGACAGAAAGCCGGACATACAGAAGGGCGGACAGACAGAAAGCCGGACAGACAGAAGGGCGGACAGACAGAAAGCCGGACAGACGGACGGACAGAAGGGTGGACAGGCGGACGGACAGAAAGATGAACGGACGGAAAGGCAGAAGGACAGATGAACGGTCAGAAGAGAGGACGGACAGACGGACAGAAGAACAGACGGGCGGACAGAAGAGTGGACGGACAGAAGGATGGACGGGCGGACGGACAGAAGAGAGGACGGACAGACGGACAGAAGAACAGACAGGCGGACAGAAGAGTGGACGGCCAGACGGATGGACGGGCGGACGGACAGACATACGCACGGACACATGGGCACACACACAAACGGATGGACGGACATGGCTTATGCAGTCTGCCACGCCTACTTTTGCCTGTTACATACAGTACACAGAGACATTACAGCCTACATTGGCATTAGCTATGGGTTCAGGGCGTTGAAGAGTCACAGATTCGAGTCCTACGACCACTTGAGATGCTATATATGTATGCAGATGTATGTCACACGCACTTCCAGCTCTCATTAAGTTTAGTTGCGTTAACTTGAAATCGAGTGACCCTAGTCGAAATGTGCGGCCTTGCCACAGCCCAGCGGCAACCACTCGAATGTGATGAGTTCGCGAAGCTGCCTAATTAGATTGGTTGCGCCTCTCTGTGTCTAGGCAGGTGCTATTCGGGCCACCTGGCTGCCCCCACTACCCATAAGAAACGACATTTTGCGCAATTTGCCTCATGCTGATAATTTGTGAGCAATGCGCCAATGTTGTGCGGAGTAGCAATGCGGAAAGAGAAGGCAGCGAGAGAGAGAGAGAGAGGGAGAGGGAGGGGCTGAGTGGAGGTATTTCTCTGGCAGAGGCAACAATTGTGACAGCACGCGAGTAATTAACGAGTTTTTCTGTGATTTGTCGCGTAATCGCATTATAAACAAATTATTGCCTCGCATCTGGGTCCGATGGAAGCATTATGCTCCACAGATCGATCAGTTAGCGAAGCATCAAAAAGATGGCGCCATCGCCGTGTCGATGTAACCAACAATTCGCATTGTCTTTGCATAATCGCATCAATCGATGCTCAATTGTCATATTTTCAGCCCATTCAGCAGTCAGCGATTCAGCAGTCAGCATTCAGCACTCCCGGAAGACCGCATTTAACACTGCCTGTTGCGGTGGCACATTCGTCACGGTATCAATTGCCTATGCCTGTGATATATGTATTTTAGTATATGTGGTGTGTGTGCGTCCCACGGTTATAGGGTGGACTAGGAAAACGAAATGAAATGAAAGACATAGGCAAGGTCCTAGAGAGAAATGGTTTGTTGCTGTCAGAGCTGATGTGAAGATAGAAGAAAACTTGACTAGATACTATCGGTAGTGAAACATCAAGTTTATATAACCATTTCTAGCTATTCCTTACTTTAGCTAGACCAACTAAAAGAGACAACTGTGTCCAGCTGACTAACTTCCAAATAGACAGCTTCTCAAACCAAACTGATTTAGATGGCATAAGTATAGTTATTTGAGCTTTAAACTTAAGAGCTAATTTAAGAGATTTGCCTGTCTATATCTATCAATATTCTATATCTATTTTCTATATATATATACTCCTTCTCCCTAGCCAACAAGTTTGGCCAATTTGACTGCTCAGCTTAGCCTTGGCAGTGGTTATCCCAGGACAAAAAATTGAGCCTAGAAACTATATCAAATTGTACACCAGAATTAACAGACTGGGAAAGCTGTACGAAAGCACAGTGCTATGAGGAGATAAGGACGGCATCGACACTGCCAAATATATATTCAGGATATTAAAAAAAACTCAATCACTTTATTTCTTGATCACTGCTCGTGCTTCTAGCCCAAAGATCACTTAATTAACTGAAATTGATTTGCACACAATTAATTAATTAAGCACTGTCAATCAAGAGCATGCCAAAGAGAGTTGGCGTTGGCCAAGGCAGCTCACAATGAGCCAGCGAATGGCATGTGGCCAAGGCCCCAGAGCGCAGCTCTCACAGCAAATGAAATGGCGAGAAGAAGACACACACAGAGACACAGGGAGACAGGGCATAATAATAATATATGATAATAACAGCTCCCAAGATTGGTAACATAATCGGCGCATTGTGGATTTTTATTGTTATATCCATTGTCGCATGGCGCTCCAGTCACCCACAAGAGCAGAGGCAGCAGCAGCAGCAGCAGCAGCAGCCGCCGCAGCTAACTAGCCAGGCCTAGCCGCAAAGCAACAACAGCAAATTTAATAGTTAAGAAAATAACTACAGCCGGCACGTCAGGCCGTGCAGCGGCAAAGGCTGCCGCCGCTCAGGAAAAACAACAGCAAAAAAACAAAAAAAAGTGAAAATTTGTCCGCGTCCAAAAATTATGCGCTTTTCACACGCGCAGCTTCAGATATAGTCGCAGCGGCGGCAGCACTTGCCCGTCTCATTGTCCCGCTGAAGGTGGCGGCGGCGGCGGGAGTGGGGGCGGGGCTGGGTACTCCAGCCAGCCCCCAAGACGTGTGACAACGTGCACATCGCCTCGGCTTGGAAAACGAACTTTGTTTTTCTTGTGTGTAGAACCGGTCGCCCGTTTCGTGCAGAGCTCTGGCTTTGCTTTAGTTTCGCGAAATTCACGTACGTACAGACGGACGGACGGACGGACGGACGGACGGACGGACGGATGGATGAACGGCGGGCAGACAGTGGAGGCGGCCGGAAAGCAGCTGCTCGAAGCAGTCACAGTGAAACAAGGTGAGACAAAGCAAATAAAAATGAAAATTAAAATGAAAATGAAAATGAAAATAATTATATATTGACAAACTTAACAGCAATACTTAAAGCGCGCCTCTTAAATATATATATATTTTAAAACAAATATCTTATTGTAACGTGAACCAGATTTAAAGCATAGATCTTTAGCTCAGATCTGTGAGCAAGAGGCAAAGATACTCTGATTTAATGAATATTGATATGGAAATAGTGAGATCTGAGCGTAAGAGCACTGAGAAGCACATAGAAAGACTGACTGGAGGCTGTTAAGGAGGCTGTTTGGGAGGCTGTTTATGTATTAATATTACTATCATAATCATTATCAATCTCATTGGCATTAGCATTTTCATTAGCATTATCAGTGGCATTAGCATTATCAATGGCATTATCATTCCATTGTCATTGGCGTCGTCATTAGAATTATCATACTCATTGGCATTATCATTCTTAATGGCATTCTCATATCAATCTCATTGTCAGTGGTATTATCATTCGCATTGTCATTAACATTTATCATTAAATTTCTCATATCATTATCATTGTCATTATCATTCTTACTCATAATGCTTTATTCAGTGTCATTATCATTCATAATACAGTTCTCATTGTCATTATCTTTCTTATCATTATTATCATGCTCATTATCATAATCATTACCATCATCATACCAATTGTCATTATCATAATCATTGCAATCATCATCTCATATTCATTGTCATTGTCATTATTATTATCATTATCATGTTCATTAGCATTATTATTACCATCATCATTCCAATTGTCATTATCATAATCATTGCAATCATCATCTCATATTCATTGTCATTGTCATTATTATTATCATTATCATGTTCATTATCATAATCATTACCATCATCATTCCAATTGTCATTATCATAATCATTGCAATCATCATCTCATATTCATTCTTAGTGTCATTATTATTATCATTATCATGTTCATTATCATTATCATTATCATTACCATGATCAATCATATTCTCATCACCATACTCAATATCATTATCATTATTATCATCATCTTCATCATCTGATTCTCCTTATCTTTCTCATTAATATGATAATATTTATTACAATTATTATTGATATTATTACAAGCATCACTAAAGTGTATCTTAAAGCTTCAATCAAACTTTTCCTCTTACGCAAAAGCCTTCTAAATAGGCAGTCTGCCCATCAAATGGTTTTGGGCCCACTGTGCAGGCGACACATTGTGAACTTGAGTGTTGAAAATGTAAATTAAAACAAAAGTAAAAGTTGTTGTTGTTGTTGTTGTTGTTGTTGTTGTTGTTGGTGCTTCTGCTGCTCGCTGTTTCTAAGCATTTTCTATTGTTGTTGAACTTTTTTCGGTTTTCTTTTGTGGCCATTTCTTTTTGGGGTCAAATGCGAACATCGAGCTGGATCTGTGCGTGTGTGTGTGTGTGTGTGTGTGTGTGTGCGTAAGTGTGCGTTTGCATTGACGCCGCATGTGTGTGGCATGCCCCAGCAGCTGCCCTTTCGTAATTAAGATCTTGGTGCTCGGCCTAAGTGACGCCAATTAAGCCATATTTTTATGGCCCGCTCGCCAGCTAGGCTGGGCGTCAGCTAACATTTAAGTTTGGTCAGTTTGCTCTTCTATGCGCGCTGCTGCAGTTATGCAAGTTCTGCACGTTATCTAGGGAAATGCCGAAAATTGTTGCATGTTTGTTGTTCATTTTCTTCGGAGCTGTGGGAAAAACTTGCCAGTTGGACAGCCCTCAATTGTGAGGCCGGACAAGACAACTCAAGACGAGTCGCAGTCGCAGTCGCAGTTGGAGTTGGAGTTGGAGTTGGAGTCAGAGTCGAGCCAGAGTCACATAAATAACTGACACTCTGTGTAAGTTGTTAAAATTGAAGTGAAATTGCAACTGATTATTTGAATTGTTTTTTGTTCGTTGTCGTTTCTGTTTCTGTTTCTGTTTTTATCTCTAGCTTGGGCCATAAAAAGTGGCCATAATGAGGGAAGCCAAATAGCCGCAAAGCCGCATCATATATATTTGAGCTATAATTAAATGGCGCGACGCTAGAGCGCTTATAAATAATGTAAGCCAGACGGACTCGCTGTTGGTATTGTTATAGTTGTTGATTGTTTCCACTCGCATCTGGTGCCTGTCGTTAATTTCGTGATAGCTGCTCGGCCAGCGGCTTAATTGGCCGCGTCTTGAATCAAAAGCGTGTCAACTAAATGCATTAATAAGCTCATATATAATTTACTCCGCATATGTAACACACGCGGCGTATGCGTAATTTCTGTATGACGACTGCTTGCATAATCGAGTCGAGAGCCGATTGCGGCTGGCGAATCTCGTTGATTAATCTCTGATGAATGCTAATCGCAGCTAGCTGAACTTAATCAGTTATCAGTTTTCTAATCGGCTGAGCGGAAGCCCTCAGCCAAACGGAAATTGAACGAAATTTTTAGCAAATTTCACTCTTGAGATTTATTGCAAAGGTGAAAACTTTTCATCAGCCAAGTAGCTGGTAAATTTTAACATGCAGTTGGCCAAGCAAACTGCAGCTTAATGTTAAATATGCAGTTTGGCTTATGTTGTTGCTTGTGGAACATTTATAGCAACTCAAATGATTTAACTGAATGTTAAATTTAACATGCAGCTTATGCTAACTGAAGGCTAAATATATATTTGACTAATTATTGACACTTAAAATTAATTTATCACATATTTATACCAATAACAAATTTATAGCAAGTCCACTTAACATGAATATAGCAAGTGGCTGGCAAATTTAACATGTACATTGTAAAAGTAATAGACACTTAAATGTTGCCTAAGGATTTTGCCTTGAATGGAGCACATTTAAATGGATTTCTTACATAATTCTACTAGCAGATTATAGCTAATTTAAAGCAAGCCAGACTAACTTGAATGTAACCAGTTGCTGGAGAAGTTAACATGAAGCTGGCAAACTGCATGTTGAATTAATAATTTGCATAGAATATCTGGAGATAGATTAGCATCAGCTAAAACTTTTATAGCAAGTCTCAAAGCTCTGCATATGGCATGTGCCTGGTAATGTTAGGTAACCTACTAGAGTTTCACTATAAAATCAAGTTGACAGGAACTTTAGCAGTAGCCTGGCAAATCTGACATCCAAATCAGTGCGTCAATCATGCGAGTGCACATCGCATTTGAGATCGATCAGCGTGAGATCGAACGAATGCTGACTCTGTGGGAGCCCACGTATGCTAAGTTGCCCGGGGTCAGCGTCAATCACCAATTGGACTCGAATAACGCCTCTGAAAGCGATTCCCATGACGCTCTTTAGCCTTATCAGTGGCATTAGCGATCAGTCCAACTGGCAATTACGGATTATGGCTTTACAGTTACACTCGGACAGGCGGACGGACAGCCAGACTGTGGAGAAATGAACGATCGATTCGGCTTTTTGGCATGCGAAAAGCGCAACGGACACGTTACGTAAAAGCCAAACGCCAATGCCCAAAATAAAAACAACAACAAAAAATTATGTTTAAATATATTACATTTTGGGTATTGCCATTGTTAAACTTAATGTTATTGTTTCTGCCCGGTTGCGGTTCGAAGGCGGCGCGGCGGGGTTACCTGTGCGTGCGTAACAGGTGCGCGCCGGCCAATGCATTTCAATTGAAAAGTGAAACACCGAATTGGAAGAGCACCAAAGCGAGCTGCCCCACACAGGTGCTACAGCCCCAGATCTTTCTTTTTTTGTGTGCTTTGCGGAGGGAATACGCGACACGCATAACATGCGCCGTATTATATAGCACTTCGATTCGCATATAATGAATAATGAATACTATGTAGTGCGCGTGTAATTGTGGCACTTGAAACGGCGCTGATTGTGCAATCGTGTTTCGATTGCATTCCATTTCGGCCGGGACTCTAGACCGGGCCGCATAGAAGCCGAGTGTCATTGACACGGGCCACAATTATGCGATCGCACGATGATGGCATCTTAATTTCATCTGGCTCAGCCGCCGCTGACAGGAGTACGCAGCGAAGCCAAGCAACGTAGCCGAAGCGACAGCCAGTTGGCCAGACGACGCATGAACGTGTTGATGTGATAATGCACTTAATTGCTAAGCTCATTGGGAAGTGAAAAGCGAGCGCTTGCATTTGGTTTTAGCCAACTGACTTACCCTTTTCCCTCCGTTTTTGGCCATACATTGTCATGATCGCGGCGATCACAACTGCAAATTACAGCCGCCGCGTAACTGCAACAAATAGTTTGTTGTCAGGCAACCAGCTCAAGTTAACAAGCCACTTAAGGCGTGCGGATGGTAGGGTAGGAGAGGGGAGGCAGACTTAAACCTAGCTGCATATACCACATGTCATAATATTTAGCTAAACACGACGTGAAAGAGAGAGAGGGAGAGAGAGAGGGAGAGAGAGAGGGAGAGGGAGGGAGAGAGAGCGAAACTCCTGGGTCAACATTTCCAACTGCAAGTCAAGACCACCTCGGCGCATAGTCAAGACTTTTAACTGGTAGTTAAGACTGCATAACTGAATAGAGAACATCTCTAACTGGCAGTCAAATCTACATGATCTCTATGCCTTACCTAAGGCTTGAATTGAGAAAGTATACTGATTCTTGGTTCTCGAATGCTGTAAGGCTTATCACACAAGCATTTCTAGAACTTTCAAGCAGTTGCAACTGAGTGAAAAGGTTGAAGAGTGGATGACGTGAGAGACAAGTATGCGAAGAGATCATCGAGAATGTGCTACAAAGGCAGCTTAAGTTATTGTATAGAAAAATCAGCATGTGGGATACATCTCCCCGCAACAAGAACTCTAGTATTTTCTCTAGTACCTCATGCCTTATATGCATCTCTTTATATTATGTACACGCATTATGTGGAAAGGTGGAAAGTGATTAGCTGGCCGCTGCCATAAAACCCATTTCGGAATGGACATTAACAAGCCCTTGACATTCTACAGAGTCATTTGCGAGCAGAGAAAACCTGACCTAACCCTAGACTCGACAGCTCAGCGACTCGAGGCTCATAAACTTTGTTAGCCATGTGAAAATTCTTGGTAAATGGGCTTCGCAATGCGTCATTTGTTTTTATTATTTGCTTTCCATTTCCATTTTCAGTTTCACACTTACCATTTTCAGTGTCGGCGCAGCGAATGCACACAACAATTTCCCAGGAAAAGTCTCTGGAGTGCGGGCTGTGCTGTTGCCCTCGCTCGAGCTGTCCTGATGGGTTGATTGATTGATTGATCCTGCGCGCAGGACAGGTAAAAATCACACTCTTTGTTGTTTCTATGATTTATTTTAGCACTTTGATGTTGGGCATAAAATAGCACTTGAAAAAAAAACTAAGAAAATATATACACCTTTTTGCACTCGATTTTTGTTTTTATTTTTTGTTTTTTTTTTTTTTTTAATATTTTTTAGCACTTTTTTTAGATAATTCGGCACGGATTGAGGCTGGCTGATGTGCACCCACGTAGCTCGTAGCTCGTATCTCGTTGATCGCATATATTTCTTGTTGCTATATCTCGCTAACCGCTAGAGCCAAGCGATCGATGCCAGAGACAAAAACTAACTGCACATGCGCGCAGGCGCCCACAAACTGAGCCGCGCTCGTGGAAAATGCGGCAGGTAAAGCAGCAGAGCGACGCGTCGCAACGTGAGATCGACGCGCACAGCGCAAGAGCGAGAGCAACAGAGAGAGAGCGAGAGAGAGGGAGGGCGGGCGAGGGAGATAGAGAGTCGCATTGTGTATGACTCTCTAGTCTGTCTCTAGCGCTACGTGAGCGCTCGCGGGCAACATGCAAAATGTTGCAAATAAATGTGACAACGGCCGCGCGTGGACTTCAAGCCAAACGCAAACTGGAATTGAGATCGAGAAACTGAAAATGAAACCGAAACTGAAACTGAGCCACTGAGGCACTCAGACACTGAGACATCCTTGTGCCAAGCTGTGAACAAAGTTCAAGTTGGGAAAATTCAACTAGAGATTCAAATTGAAAAAAGCCAAATATCCGAGAAACTATGATCGATAACATATACGGATCGATAACATAGTTGAGCAAGGCAAAGGCAGAGGGAGGAGCGATGCTACTCTTAGCAAGGGTTACTCACTCTAGACGTGTTGCATGTTAAGTGGATCTGAGAGTAGAAGTAGAAGAACCTATTATGGTCATGTAATCTTAATAGCCTTCTGGCTAACTGAACCAACACCCTTCCAAATTAAAAAGAAACGCTGAGACTGTCTACTTTTAGTCTTTAGCTGAGTTGAAAGAGTCAATTAAAGAAAACAGCTCCATAGGGATTGTACTCACGAGTTCGACCATAGTCACAGTCCTCGACGGCAACTTGTGAATGATGACGAAAGGATATCTCAGCTGTGTCCATCTTGCTGTTGCACAGCTAATGAAGCGAGAGGAGGGAACAAACCAAGATCTGAAGTATATATATATGCCCATTGGAGAGGTATAAAACTAATCAAGCTCGCAGAGTTTTAAAGCTAGCGCTAGACAGTAAAGATACTGAAGAATTCGCTTTGCTAACGCTCGGGAGGTCGGCCTCCTCTCGAGAATTAGCAAAGGGAATTCTTCAGTATCTGCAGTATGAAGCGCTAGCTTCAAAAGGGCAAAGGTCCGACCTCCTCTCGAGAGTTAGCAAAGGCAATTCTTCAACTCTTCATGAGCCGTGAATGGGTATCATGCAATCGGGTGCATCCGACTTGCCCGCCGTGCTCAGCAAAGTGAGAACTGAGCGCTTCAACTAGCCCTAGCCTCCAAAAGTAATGAACTGCAAATTTGTTTATAAACAAACGTCTGGAATTGTGGTCGATTTCATTTGCCTGAAGCTCGCACAGCATTTGAATGCTGATCTGGGCTGACAGGTGTGTCACTGCTGCTGCTTCTTCTTGCCCACTCTGGTGCTTGGGCAACAGATGAACACAAAATAAATGTGTAAATGCGCAAATTACATAAGAAGTGCGAGTATGAGCGAGCGGCATTCAAATAAAGATACAATTGTATCTTGGCATTTATCTTGAGTGCCCCCACCCCAGCGGCAAGTTTGTGTGCCCCCAAAAACATGCCCAAAAAAACCCAAAAAAATGATAATAATAAAAGAAATGTTCGCACGAAATGTTTGTGATTTGTTTAGTGTTGTTTAGCTGTTTGCTGGGTCAGCCACGCAACACCTGCCCAGAAGAAAGCGAGAAACAAGTCTCATCACTGTTAGACGCATCAGCAGCAGCAGCAGCAACTGCAGTTGTCATTGTTGTTGTTGTTGCTGTTGTTGTTAATGTTGTTAATAATGGCCAAGAGTTACATTTGCGCCATGAGCGTGTATGAGCATCGTTTAGGGCCAAATGGCACAGCGTCGGCCCGTGTGTTGCACGTAGCTCGTCTCATTTAGTTGGCTCTAACGCTTATCATCATCATGAGCTTGGCAGCCCGGACGGAGCTACGTGCCTGGACTGCGGCCAATGCAAAAGTGCCGGAATAATTTTTGCATTTGAAGCCAACTGCCAACCGACGACAGCCAAGCTGACGACTGCCGGCTGGGATTGAAGTGGATAAAGTCTAGCTTCGGCCTGCTTTAATTGTCGCCAGCGTTGGAAATCATTTTAACGAGTTACGCGCATGCGCAATTGTCCAACCAAGCGACGGTTCCCGCTTCGTCTTCATCTTCCCCCCATGGGTTGCCTGCTGTCTCCCAGCCCCCTGCCACTGCCCCTGCCCCTGCCTCCCTCCCCGGCTCTTGCCTTATGCAATAGTCGTAGCGCCGACGACTTTCACTCATTTGAGAATTCATCGAGTTGAGGCCGCCGTGCGATTTACTTGCATATTTATTATACTCATTGCAGATTCCCAACTCTCTGTCCCCCTCCACCAGCCCTCTCTTACTCTTTATCAGCCATTCCGTTAGTGCTCTTCCTCGCTTTATACAACGTACTTTTCTTGAATGGCTGTTCCATCATCGCAACATTAGACACACTATCTCTAATATTTCTGCGAAATCTGCCCTCTTCCAACCCCTACACTTATCAGCAGGCATTGCCCAGCTAAGATTAGAATTTTTATTATGCGCAATTACCCTTTATGGGGAGAGTAGCGTGGGAGGTGTTACCAAGTGTATAGGGCAACTTAGATAAGTTATTCATATCATAGGTCAGCAGGGGATAATGACTCAGGAATTGGTGGATCTATAGATCAGATCACTGTCTAATAGGCGGGCATATACAAATCGTAATTTATCGTAAGATAAATTTCAAATTTCTAGAATTTGTCGTTTCCGAGATCCCTAAGCTCCTACGGACGGATAGAAGCTGAACTCAGCTCGTTAGCCTGCGGCCTACCAAACAATTCAGCAAAAACAAGTTTACCTCAAATATAAATATATGTACATATATGTATATAGGCCGCATTTAAAAGATATTTCCTTATCTATACTATAATAGCTATTGGCTATTTCGATACACAACTTGCTGACTACGGGATGTTGATTTCGGTATAATTCCATGGAATTGGCTATCAAGCTGTATGATTTATCAGACGGACTGTCGGCCAGCTGTTGCTCAGCTATGAGTTATTATGCAGCTAGATAAGAGCGGATTATTCGTAACAGTGTTTGATTTATCGTAGGTCCAATAAAATCATGTTCTCCCTGCTGACTGTCGACAGAATCAGCGTTGACTGCCTGCCTGCCTACGTGGCGTTCCAGTAATTCCTCATTTCGCTGTCAAATTAAGCACTTAAATATGGTAAGGCCTCATCAAGTGCCATCGATAAGATACGCCGGACAGTCCAGTCTGTACGGCGGAATTTGAAAATTAAAACCTCTTCTTATCACTGTCACTTAAGTATTTCCTATTAAAAGCGAATTGATTTCTGATTTGGCATATCTCTTCTCCGATCAATTAACATCAATTAAACTAGAGTTTATTCATTTGAACGAAAAAAATACAAAAAAAAAAATTCCACACGGATTAAAAAAAAAATTGTTGCTATAGTTATGCATTGCTTAATAGTACACACAGTGGGATATTTATTTCATCTCTCAAATGCTTCACTTATTTCTCACTGCTCTGCTGGGAGCGCATTCACCACGCTTTAGCTGTGCAGTCGTAGCCGTAAACACAGAATTTATTGACCCGATCGAACTGCATACCAGTGGGGCACGATAGGGATATCGGATGGAGATCACCGACATCATCTTCATAGCATAAAAAGAATTTATTACAGTTTCCATTTTGGGGAAAGAATCCATATGTTATGCAATCTATATCAGGAAGTGGGGAGCTCGGGTTAGGTCCGGGAGCCTCAGTGGGATTTGATGGTCCGGGAGCCTCAGTTGGGTTACTGGGTCCGGGAGCTTCAGTGGGATTTGAGGGTCCGGGAGCCTCAGTGGGATTTGATGGTCCGGGAGCCTCAGTGGGATTTGATGGTCCGGGCGCCTCAGTTGGGTTACTGGGTCCGGGAGCTTCAGTGGGATTTGAGGGTCCGGGAGCCTCAGTGGGATTTGAGGGTCCGGGAGCCTCGGTGGGATTTGATGGTCCGGGAGCCTCAGTTGGGTTACTGGGTCCGGGAGCCTCAGTGGGATTTGAGGGTCCGGGAGCTTCAGTGGGATTTGAGGGTCCGGGAGCTTCAGTGGGATTTGAGGGTCCGGGAGCCTCAGTTGGGTTACTGGGTCCGGGAGCCTCAGTGGGATTTGACGGTCCGGGAGCCTCAGTTGGGTTACTGGGTCCGGGAGCCTCAGTGGGATTTGAGGGTCCGGGAGCCTCAGTTGGGTTACTGGGTCCGGGAGCCTCAGTGGGATTTGAGGGTCCGGGAGCTTCAGTGGGATTTGAGGGTCCGGGAGCTTCAGTGGGATTTGAGGGTCCGGGAGCTTCAGTGGGATTTGAGGGTCCGGGAGCCTCAGTGGGATTTGAGGGTCCGGGAGCCTCAGTGGGATTTGATGGTCCGGGAGCCTCAGTTGGGTTACTGGGTCCGGGAGCCTCAGTGGGATTTGAGGGTCCGGGAGCCTCAGTGGGATTTGAAGGTCCAGGAGCCTCAGTTGGGTTACTGGGTCCGGGAGCCTCAGTGGGATTTGAGGGTCCGGGAGCCTCAGTGGGATTTGATGGTCCGGGAGCCTCAGTTGGGTTACTGGGTCCGGGAGCCTCAGTGGGATTTGAGGGTCCGGGAGCCTCAGTTGGATTACTGGGTCCGGGAGCCTCAGTGGGATTTGACGGAGGGGACTCGGTAGTACTAGCATCTACAGTTTTTGGTGGTGTTGTTGGGTTCTCAATGTCGCTGCCATCAGCTGCAACTGCATCCCGCTGCAAATCCACGCATTTGGCCTGTTCCGAACTGAAAACCATGTTGCCCTGGCACCTCAGGCGTCTTAGTGTGTAGTCACCATTTGGCGTTGGATCGCAGGCAAAGAACTCGTTATCGTTATCCCCATCGGCAAAGAAGCCCGTGGCACTGCAAGGACCACTGTAGCCGGCGTGGACAGCTCCAAGCAGCAAGAGAAAGGTGGCGCTAAGTGCCAAATGGATTTTAAACATATTCGGGGCTTCTAGTTCAATTAGTTCCTCCGATGGTAATATCTTTTGCGATTCGTTACTTGTTTCGACAGACTAACTGGATGGGCACTAGTTTCGGTTCTTTTATAGTCGGCCACAAACAACTTTTCGGCAATCGCTAAGATTGCGTCTGATTAGCTGATAACCGAACCGTCTCTGACGCTCTTTGTTGACCAAAAGCATTGAAAAAGGTTCTATTAAAGAACTCTTGTCTTTATTCATGCAAAACGGAAAAAAAAAATTGAAATTAACAACCATAACTTAATGAGACTACGCTATACACCAACATAGATTAGATCTGGATTACTGGGCTGGGCTGGGCTGATGGGGGGCTCAATTAGGCTTCGATGCTGGGCACCTCGGGAGACTCGGCGCTCTCAACGGACACAGGTTTGTTGGCCTTGGCCTCTTGCTTTGCCTTCTCCTTGGCCGCCTTCTTGGCCAGCTTCTCCTCCAGTCTCTGTTGTTTCAGGATCTCTTTCTCCTTGATCTTTTCGGCCTTCTTGCGCAACTTCTCCTCGGTCTTAAACTCCTTCTGTTCTCGCTTAATGGCCGCCAAGTCCGCAGATTCAAAGGCCTGTCCGGGCTGGAATTGCGTCCAATCGTATCGCCAGCAACGACCCATCAATGGCTCGAAACGCTGGCCAGGTGAGCAGCGCACAATGTACTTGTGATAGCCTCCGCGAATGCTCACCACACAGTTGTAGTAGTAGCTGCCATCGCTGCCAGCAAAGCGTCCGGGAGCTACGCAGACGAACTCATCTTCGGCGCACGCGGACACATCAAGCACGCATCGGCTGTAGACGGGCGAGAAGACCTGCATGGGGGGGCATACGAGGTCAAGGGCCGTCAGCGCACCGAAAGGACCATTCTGAATGCATTTGTGGAAGCGTTGACAGTCACCGCTGACATGGGCGAATAGGCCAGGTGCCTCACACTGGAATGGTGGCGTTGGTGCAATGGTGGTAATAATTGGTTCGGCCTCCGTAGTCGTTGGCTGCTCCACGCCGGGGGTAGAACTGGACGGCTGTTCGCTGGGGCCGGCAGAGGATGAGCTCTCAATTGGGCCTGAAGTGGACGGCTGTTCGCTGGGGCTGGCGGAGGATTCCTCCACACTGGGCTCCGAAGTCGATGGCTCTCCAGTGGGGCGCTGCTCGCTGGGACCTGATGTAGATGGCTCCCCGTTGGGTGCGACGGTGGTCTCCAGCTCTGGCTCATTAGGACTGAGCGTAGTTTCCGCATCCTCAGCAGCAGCAGTTGTCTCGTCCCCACCTTCTGCTGGGGTTTCGCCAGCAATTGTTGTTGTGTCCACCTCCTCTGTGGCATCCGTTGTCACATCATCCTGCACAGTTGAGTCCTCAGGCTGTGCTGTGCTTATGATCGTCACCTCCCACCCGCTACCCTCCGCAATTGTTGTTGTTTCGCTCCAGGCCAAATCGCCAGCGCCAGCGCCAGCGCCACTAAGGCCCTGTACGCCGCAGGACTTGGTCAGCAGCTGTAATCAAATTGAAAGCCAAAGATCAGTTATCCGTATCCTGAGCTCGCCGCCAGTTGGACCTTACCAGAGCTGCGCAGAGCAGCAGCACCGAGGTGGCTTTCGAGAACAATCCATGTCGCGCCGTCATCGTTGTTCTGAGTGTTGTTCTGGTTGTCGTCGTCATCGTGTTGCCTGTGGCTAACTTCGGTCGATCGTTGTATGAGCTACTTGTTTTACCGACAGTCTATTTTATAGCAGAATCTTGCCGCCGGATGCTGGGGCTTATCAACCCTAGCGCCTAATTACGATTGGGCCCTATCTCGCAGCCAGCTCCAGCCGCAGCCGACTTTAGTATATAGCGCAAATAAAAATTGTTGCTTTAACGTCACCAAGCACATCGCAAAATACAGTTGTAAACCCATAAAGAGTCAGCTGTGCGAGTAGGCAGTCGCCACGCCCAGTGCGCTGCCCTGTCCGCGGATGTGAAACGGAAGTGTGTAAAGATATTGTCTTGATAAGCTGCGATGGGAGGTCAGGCAGTGCCACCCTCCGCTGCATCTGAATTTGGCTGGGACCCGATCGGACACGACCGTCACCTAGAGACACCCAGCCCCCTGGCCACCCACCTACCACCTGTCTGCATTATTTATGGACTTCTGTTGACACTGAAGTGATGAAAACAACAAGTCTGAATCACGACTATTTCATAATTTTATACATACACATACTTGAAGACTATTTTCAAAGACAAAGCGCATACACCAACATTCTGTTTTTATACTACTTAAAATGGGATGTAGGGGTATATTGGCTTTGGTAATATGTATGTAACAGGCAGACGGAGGCGGGGCAGATCCTATAAGGCATACATGTTCTTGACCAAGACAATAAACTGAGTCGAATTAGCCCTGTCTGTCCGCCTAACCATGTGTCCGTCCGTCCTAGCTTCCGCCTGTCCGTCCGCCTCTCCGCTCGTCTGCCTATGTGTCTGTCCGTTCGCACAGATCGGACGTGCCGCAGGGGAACTTCTAGAGGGGCACCCCCGACCAGCGCTTTCTTACTTAATATCTCATATAGATTAACTAATTTCTCTATCTACTTAAGACCTTGTTTGTTTCATTTTATTTCGCAGATTAGTGAGCTGCAGAATTATTTGGAATATGCTCAAAGTAATATACGTTTCCCATGAATCATTGAGTAGGGATCAGGCAGTTGGCATCATCAACTGATAAGATTTGTATTTTTTGCTTAAATTAGGTGCGTTAAGAGGAGAGTTGGGCATTATGAAATTGTGGCAAGGTGGATTATGGCGCAGAACAGTTGGGCTGTTCCACTTCGGAAAGTAGTATTCCCAAGGCGCAGCTCCAGGCAGTTGGTTGCCGTTTGGCCTGATCTCAAATAGATTAACTTGCTTCACTCGAAATGGCTCATATTACCGGATCGTATGCTGCGCGTTATCAGGGTGCGATGTCTGATCAGCTGGCGTATGGCCATAAACATAATCCTCTGCTGGCGTTTGGTGGCCGGAGCTGCAGGAAAGCTAACAGCGTCAACAAAGACAAATTTTTTCTTTTTTTTTTTTTACATATGTATCTGACGTTAATCTCGGCCACACACACACACACACACAGATAGACAGAGACAGACATGCACACACACACGCGCGCGCTATGCAAGCGTCGTCTGTGGGTGGTGTTGGTACGTAGAGAGATATCTTCAATGTGATAAGCGCGATTATTATCACAATTTTATTTATTTTTTTTCGCCATTATCTAAACGGGTTTCGGTTTGGTAAATGATGAATGCTAACGGCCAGACGACGCGCCTCACACAGAACCAGCACACAAATTCCACACGAATAGCTAACGACGACGGCTCGGGATCAGCCATAAAACGCTTGCAGCTCTAAAGGGTATAGTAATAGGAATACGGATACGGGTACGGGTTAGGGCACGGGTACGGAAACAGGAACGTTAACAGCGGCGGGCATGACAACCATGCCAATGACAACAGCGGCAGCGGCACCAGTGGCTGGTGCACCCGTACGTCGTGCCGCTGCCCGCGCCACCGCCGGAGTGCAGCGGCGGAGAGTAGTCAAGAAGCACATACAACAGAAGTATATGCTCTGCGGCTTTGCAATACACGTAAATATCTCTCTCTCTCCCTCTCTTTGTTGACTTGCACTTAGCTCAACTCTCTGTCCGCCTCACTCTCCCCCTCTCTCATCTGCATCCTCTTGCTCTTACAGGCCTTTCTGGCCACGCCCGCCTATTTGTACGGCAACGTTGTGGAGTCGGACAAGGATCTGGTGCTGCGCATTTGGCCAGCGATTGTCTACCAGGCTACCGGAGAGCTCTGTCGCTCCATTATGGAGCACCTGGACACAGAGTATAGCGGACGGGC
This sequence comes from Drosophila peninsularis, assembly GCA_035047485.1. Taxonomy (NCBI): domain Eukaryota; kingdom Metazoa; phylum Arthropoda; class Insecta; order Diptera; family Drosophilidae; genus Drosophila; species Drosophila peninsularis. The sequence goes on from JAWNPN010000042.1 coordinate 5,221,468, forward strand.
ACGCGAAACCGTTCAATACAGACGCATCTTTCTGCTGGCCACCTTCATTGCCTGCCTCTCGCTCATGATCAGCGGCATCTTCTTCTCGTCCGCCTGGGTGGTGGTCACTACCACCACGCAAACGGTGGCCATTGTCTTCTACGGCTGCTTTGCGGGTAAGTCAATTGTGTTTGCCTGCGGATCCGCTTGAATTGCCCGGTTGGCCTCTTAGGTATTGGCGCCAGTCTGTACCAGTGGAAGACGCATGTCATACTGGAAGCAGTGCGTCCGCGTGAAGACAAGTACGTGAGGAAGACAATTCACCTGTGCGGCGAGGCCTTCTGCCAGCTCTTTCTCTCCTTTGTCTTCACCAGCCTGCGCACGCTCTACGGCACCGCGCAGTCCATTGTGCTGATGTCGGCCATGTTGGTGAATCTCATACCACTTAGCCTGATCATCACGAAGCATCGCGAGGATGCCTTCACTACGAAACGGATCTCAGTAATCAAGGCGGAGACTGGCTTCGGCGCGTTGCCGTTGCGTGCCGCGCTGGCGGCCATCTTCGTGGCGGATCAAATGGATGGGCTGGACACGCCCATGTCATGGCGCAATCCGGCCACCGAGATGACCAGTGCAGCGCCAGCGTCCGCTGTGGCCGCCGCCGTCGTCGACACGCACAGCAACTATATGCTGGCCACGGACGAGGCGTATGTCACGTACGTGAATCCGAATGGCGTCGAAATCATGGAGATTATACCCGAGGAGGATGAGACGGTGTCCATCATGCGCTCCAGCAATGCCACCATCGACAACTACAGCATCTCGCAGTCCCAAATGCTGCACAAGTCCCACTCGAACGGACGGCTCTATTCGCAGAATCCGCTGAATGCCAGTGTCACCGGCAGCTCCTCCCCCTTGCCCGAGGCCTATGCGAACTTGGTAAGCACTGGAGCAGCTCTGACCCGATCTGATCTAATCTTTTATGTGCTGGCAGCATCGCATTCGCCGCATGTCGCGGGCGGTCACGTCGCACCTGTGGTGGAATCTGCTGGACAAGATTGTGATGCCGCTGCAGCAGGCGCTGCTGGTGCCGCAGCTGTATGCCACCACGCTGCTCATCTCGTCGGACATCTTCAGCTACGTGATGTGCCTGACTGTACTGCCGGGCCTGGCTGTCAGCCATCATGCGTTGAAGAACGCCGAGATACCCTTCCTCTTCTCGCTGCTGGCCTTTCCCTGGATGTGCTTCTCGCTCATGACGCCGCGCTTCGGGTCCAGCCTCTTCAAGCGGAAGCTGCAGTGGTTCACCTTTGGCAGCATCTGCAAGTGTCTGGCGCTCATTTGTAAGCACTTGAATTCCGACTATTTGCACTATTTACTATAAGCTACTCTATAGTTATTAGCTTCTCCACGTCCAAGCTTCTACTGAGCGTGTCGGCCGTGCTCTTGGGCTTCGGCCAGGTGGTCACGGCCTTTCTGCAGGAGATGGTTTTCCAGTTGGGCATGACGCGCGCCAATTGGACAGCCATACGCCGGCCGGTGCACTTCACCAACGGCCTGCTGATACTCATCTGGGGCGCACTCGCCCACTGGGTCGTCGTCCACTACACGTTCCAGGCAACGGTGGGCCTAGCGGGTGCCCTATATGGATCCACCACACTAGTGTGGAATTTTTTGTTTTTCTGTTGCCAAAGTAAGGATTAATGCATTATTGCGCATTTTGTGTGGCCTTGAAATTTGGGAATTTCAAATAAAATATACTATATGTAAATGTTAATATTTAAGCTGTGGCACAAATTCATTTATAAAGAATAATAAACTAAAATGGCTGACACTTATTCAATTCTGTGCGGCACACACATGAAAATATATCAATCTATCGATAGTCAATAAGTGTTCGCACAGCCATTTAGTGTTGCAAAATGCAATTAAGTACAATTAAGTACAATTAATTTTGGACATTTTTCTATTCATAACGATTAAAAATAAACATAGCAATAATAAAAATGTTTAAATGTATTTGCAAATTCAAAATGATGCAATTGAATCTTTAATATTACAATTAAACGTCAATTCGGATTTGTATTCAGTATTTATCGTTGGTATTTTTTGGGATTTCTTGTTTTGTGTTGATGTGGTTGCTTTGTCGATGTATCAGCCTGTCTGTCAGCACGCTTAATTTGAGACGAATAGGTTTTTTAATTGCGGAAAAAAAAATTTTTAATTTGTTCATCATTTCAATTCACCATTTATACCATCAACAACGACGGGTAAGTGCATACGCATGCAATAATCCATTGTTGCACTGCATTTGTTAATATATGTATGAGCGTACGTACGTTTCAAAGCGCGACGGCAAATTTATACATAAATATCAAGAGCGGCGTCGAAATATAAAAAATCAACCGGCATTAAATGAAGTTTACAGTTTAGCTAAAAGTGCGCGTTGCAATAGCCACACGGCATAGTTTCGTTTGTAGCATTCGCATTTCGTTCGTGTCGCATATCCACATATTGTGCTGGCTGCATTTTCCTGCACTTATTGTTGTTGTGCTCGAGCGGCGCGCAAAAATTTACGGCCGCTGACATTGACAACCGTCGGCCATGTTCGGCAGACCGACGATGAAACTGGTGAAGTTGACAGTTGACTTTAGTTCTTCTTGGTTTTTTTTTTCGTCCTTTTTGCATTCGGTCTTTAGCTGTGCACACTGTAGGCAGTGTGCGCGAAATATTCAATATACTGCACAGTGAAGTAATTGTGGCGGGCGGCGGAGCCAACTGGAATCCAGAGCAGGCGCTGTCATACAACGGCGTTGGGCTCCAGATTGATTGGGAAACTGAATCCGTGATAAATGGCTCTGAATTTCTACCAACTCACAAGCCAATAGGCATCAACTCCATAGCAACAGGGCAACAGCAGCAGCAGCTAACCAACGATATCATAACAAACTTGGAGCCGGAGAGCTTTGTAGCGACTCAGAGCACGTCGGAGCTGAAGCCGGACTCGGATCCGCGCTTGGAAATCGTTCAGCGTACATTAGACCTTATTGTAGAGACCTGCAGGTCCCGCCAGCCGGACAGTCTGTGGGGCGTTCTGCTGCTTCAATGCAAACTGAACGATGTGCGCGAATATCTATTGATTTCGATTCAAAGTGAACCGTCGACTGCAGCCAAAACGACTGCTCTGCTACAAGCAATAAATTTAAAAATAAAGGCATTATCGTCCCAAATCGAAAAACCACTAAGCGCACAACACACAAATCTCGATCCGATGGGCTTTGATATATTTAACTGGATACGTCACTGGTTGCCGAACGGCAGTCGCAACACCAAAAACAACAACAAGGAGCCACCCAACGAGGAGTGTAGCGAACGCTCCCGCAAACGCTAGTAAGACAATCTATATTTAAGGATTTATATAGTAAATACCTAACATCTGCCCATATTGTCTTTCAGCTATAAAAGCGATTTGGGAAGTCATCATTCGATCAAATACCGTCGAGTGGATAATACATTTCCCAAATTTATGCCGAATGAAGGTAAGTTCGTGAAAGAGATAAACCCAGATGAAATCTGCAGTTCATTCAAGAAATTAAGTCAAGATAAGGATGCGCTGCCTGTATCATCTCTCAGCTTGCTTCATCAAGAACAAATATAACCAAGATAGAATATTTACAATTTATATAGACAACAATAAAATTTTTTGAAGTTTTGTTAGAATTTTTTGAATTGTAAGTTCGGAAAGCTATAGTCCGTGGCATGGCTCATTCTTAAATTGATTTTCACTTTAACATATGCATTAACATCATACCTAACCCTAGGATAGTTATAAAACTAATTACCGAATTAAAAATGTTTTGTATTTCCCGTAGTTGATAATTATTGCCACATGGAAAGCACAAATGAGCAACGTAAGGAGCAGGAGAACAACAGCAATCACAATGCCCACCAACCGCTGAGGCGTCTGTCGATTTTCAGCACACCGCCGATACGGCAAGTGCAAGTACGCCAAACCCAGCCCATATCTCCAGTTGATCTGTCCGACTCCGACGATCAGCAGCATAATGAGAGCAACTTGTACCAAACATTTGCTGATCGTCTGGATCCCAACCAGCTCGGCCAGCCGACAATACGTGCAAGTGAATTTGGACGCATCTCATCCTCATCGTCATCGAGAAGAAACAATTTGCTGTACTCCGATGCCTTGCGTTATGGCACAAATAGTTATTCATCTAACACCAATTATCAACGTCCCTCGAGCAGCGTGTCCTCGTCGGAGGCGCGTCTAAATGGGCACGTCAGCAATCTGTATGATTCTAGCGGAGGCAGAGACAATATAATGGTGCTGGAGGAACAGCGCAATGAACACAATCAGTACATAAATCTGATCAACAATCTAACTCTACATGAGCGCGAATATACACTCCGTGCGGTGACTCCGCTTGAGAAGGAGAAGCCCCCGCCGCCGCCGCCATTGCAGCCGATTAGCCTTAATAGCACCGATTGGATGCGTGCTTATATTAAGAACAAGACAGAGTCCAGCGTGGCTGAACTCTCCAACTACGCTAAGTTATTAAGTTACAATTCGAAGCAGCTGGAACAGCAACAGCTGGCCTCATGGAGCAAGAAGCCGCCACCAGATCTTCTCAAGTACGAATTGAACAGAAGCAGCATAATGGCCGAGAAGCCTTCGACCACTGAAAGTACCAATAATATTCTCGGCAAGGAAACCGATAAGTGAGTATCATAATTGACAGCGCATTCGAAACCATGTTCAAATTGAAAATATATATATTTTTTTTATTTTTTTTAGATCACAGACGCTACCCCCGCAGCCAATGGAGCTGTCGATGTCACGCACTAAAGCGCTTCAGCTTCGCAACAGTAAATCCATTTATTTCTCGGATAACTATACTCACATGTTTAACGAGAAATGCGCTCGTTCGCAGCAGGAGGTTAACCATGCTAAGAGTATAATTCTTAAGGAGTAAGTGAAAATCTATAGAATGTTGATCAACTAACTTAATATGTATGTAATATGTTCACAGAGCTGAAAAGACAACTGAGGAACGTCGTGCTTTTGAGCAAGAACTGCGTGAGAGCTTATCCAAGCGGCGCTTTATTAGCCAGACATTGTTTGTCTTGGACAAATATCCAGTTGAAAAGGAAAGCGAGCCAGAATTTATTCCATGGACCGATGTGCTTCAGCAGCGCTATAATGATCTAATATACGGCAAAGGCGATCAGGTGAGTCTTATCTATATTGGGATAATGATTTAAATACTTATAAAACGTTCTCTCTCTAGATACTTGTTACCGAGTTCAGCCTCAGCATTACTCGCAATGATATTCGCACGCTTACTGGCAGCTCCTGGCTGAACGATGAAATTATTAACTTCTATATGAATCTATTAACTGATCGCGCGCATCGCAAGGAGGGCGAGCTGCCCAGCGTATATGCCATGAATACGTTTTTCGTGCCGCGCCTGTTGCAGGGCGGCTACAATTGTGTGAAACGCTGGACTCGTAAGGTCGATATCTTCAGCAAGGATATAATTCCGGTACCAGTGCATGTTAGTAACGTGCATTGGTGCATGGCCATCATCCACTTGAAGAATAAGACCATACGATATTATGATTCCATGGCTAAGCCAAATTCGCTGGTGTTGAACGCCTTAGTGAATTACTTGCACGAGGAATCGTTGGACAAGCGCAAGAAGCCCTTTGATACCAGCGACTTTACAATTGAAAATGTCCAGAATGTGCCCCTTCAGACCAATGGCAGCGATTGCGGTGTCTTTAGCTGCATGTTCGCTGAGTATATAACACGCAATAAGCCGCTCACCTTCTCGCAGGAGCACATGGAGTACTTCCGCAAGAAAATGGTGCTGGAGATTTGTAACGCCGAGCTCTGGCAATAGAGCGATGCCCCCGCAAGTAATAGCCATTATCATTAATTTCCATCTAGTTTCCATCAACTTCTTTATTTAAAATAATTTATTTATTATTTGATAATGCGTGTACGATATGAGGTCTGGAGCGTTCTTAACAAGGATCTTAGCATCTAACAAAACGTAAAAACAACCTTATGAACAGACAAACCAGCTACATAACCCATCCCCTCCTCCACTGAAACAAGCAACAATTAAACAATGGAACAATTACCGTTTTGCAAACTGAATGAAGCTGAAAAACAACACACCTAACAAGAGAAACACAAGCAACAACACAAACAGAATCCACTAAACTAGAAATAAACAAAATAAAGAATGAAGCTGCAAAACAACACACCTAACAAGAGAAACACAAGCAACACAACAGAAACCGAAATCACTAAACTAGAAATAAACAAAATACTCCTATGTAGCACACGATTACGAAAACAAATCGTGTAATAAAATGAGGAAACTAAACCACGATTAAGCCAATGTGTATATTACTGGGTTCGATTCGATGCAGCTGGCAACTTGTAATTATTTGCTGCTATTTGTAATTAAGCTTAACTATTTAAGAGCTACAAAATGTGAATGAATTGTATGCAAATAGCAGCTTTAGGATCTTCTATATAGTCCCTACTCTACTTGAGCTAAGTCGAAATTCAAATTATGTTTGTAATATATAAGACGAATCTGACTATGGAACAATTTTGATTTAAGTAATTTTAAACTATCATAACTAGTTGATTGAGAGCTGGAGATGTAGCTATATATCCTTAAGCACTCCTTGGACAGGCCTAAGATTAGCTACATCAACAATCCATCCTTTACGCATTATAATATTTTTTACTTTTTTAATGAGAGAGAGAGAGAGGTGATCTCTCTTGAAATACTTACCCCTAGAAGCCTGCCTTCTTTTAAAACTAAAAAATCTGAAAAGAAAATATACCAGCTTAAAAATAGTTTCTAACACTTAAGCTAAACGGATCCACAACATTACTTAAAAGCTCTTAAAAAAAGAAACTAAAAATGTAAATTTCACTATAACTTACATATAAAAAATATTTTTTACTGTATAATGTAGCTTAAGCTTTTACTATAATTTACCTTTCTCACCTCTGTTTTCATAACTTATGTTAAATATCTTACCTTTATTGAGCAAACTATTTATATATTTTTTTTTGTCTAAACACATGTAATAAAGTAATTCTAGTATGTCAACTCCAGCCTCTTGATTCAAGATGGGACATGTGGCTGTTTGATATAGCTGCCTCTCGCTCTAATCGATTGCTTCGTGATCATTTCATATAATCCTTCGTACAGTGCAGAAAGGGCATATTAGTTTTGCTGTCAGACAGCAGTCTGACTTGAAATTTGCTATATAAATCTATGTATATGTAGATCCTTATCTGATGTCGAGGAATTTGAGAAGTGAATGATCATTTTATATATAGACTTCACCAGATATATTCTATACTATATAGCCAATTTAAACTCTCAAAAAGTCCACAAACGGTATATGTCAGAAATCTGAGTTTTTACATTCTTTTAAAATCTGCAGCGCGCATAAGTATATTTTCCGATCTATAGATATATATATATATATTTGAATATATATATATATATATAAATATATAAATAAATATAAAATATATATATATATATATATATATATATATATATATATCTTTGTTTTAAAAATCTTCATTGTAGAACTCTTATATATTTCACGTTGATAATATATATCTATAGAACGTATATAATGTACTATCAAAAGCAAAATATAATCAAAATCAATGTGAAATCATATATCACCTCTCTCATTCTCTTCTTCTGGCTCTGAAAACAAAAAGAAAATGAAGGAACATAGGAAAAATCTCTCGAAAATTTGCCTTCATAAGCATACATCTAGCTAAATCATATTTTTTATTTTTAACTATTTTTACAGGATCTTGTAAATTCATAGAAAAAATTAAATAAAAAAAATTAGCTTAGTAGCTACCATATATTGCTAATGTATTTCACACTTAATCGTACGAATAGTAATAATAATAATATGTAATTATTTCTGTGTGGGAGGAAACGGATTCAGGATCATTTTTTGTTATTTTTTTTTTTTTTTAATTTTTTTGGGCAACTTAAAAACAAACGTGGTTCATATATAGAGAACCGACATGGGGACTAAAACAAAGTATCACTTGTCTAGAAGTTTATTTGCATTAGTTTAGTTTTCTTATATAACAAGCACGGGGAACTGGAATTGTCATAGTGAAAATGATGTAAGGAGTTACGGTTGTCTGAATACAAAATTAAAATACATATATAAACTCGATCTCGGATTTATATAGTATATATGTCATAATCTACAGTGCTATGAATATCATCTCGGTGGCGAGTTGTTCTCTGGAAAAACAAAAGGAAAAAAAGAGAAAATAATAACTGTACATACATTTTGAGGTATATATATATACCCATCCATAAGGTGTATTTACTATATAGATATAATATATATATATATATATATATATATATATATATATATATATATATATATATATATATATATATATATATATATATATATATATATCTGTTGTCATTGTTGCTGTTGTCCGTCGATTTGTCACGCCATACTCTAACTAATACGTATCCCTACTAGTCTATACATCTATATATACGAATTAGGAAGTCTCTCGATATTAACCAGATCTTGTTCGATATCTGCTTGTATTTATTTATTGATAGATGCCACACACATCGAAGTAAGAGAGTTTACACGATTGCGTCTTATCCAAAAAAAAAAAAGCATAATTTACTCTATATAGTATATACATATATATATACATATACATACATATATGTGTGTGTGTCTGTGTATATATGTGTGTGTGTGTCTGTGTGTATGTGTTTAACTGAGATAATTGGCCTCGCATAAAAGGATCATGTCTCTGTGGATGCTCCCCTTAAGGCATTGGCAATACTTTCCCCTAGTGTACATATAATGTTGTCTTGTCTTGTTTTTAAAGCTATATACTTCTTACAGAATCGATCTCTGATATTGGTATAAGCCCAATGGTTTAAATAATACTTCAATATGTATGTACATGGCCAAGACAACAGGCGCGTTGTCAAGTATCCTTTACGTTATTCTTCTTTCGCTTTCGCTTTTGCTTCTGCTTCTGCTCTTTCATATAATGCGATACAATTTACTCGTATATGTTGTAACAGCCTAAAAACATACAATTTTCATATTGATAATACATCTGGATTCGGATATCGGAAATCTAACATCTAAATTAGGTTCTCATATTTACACAGAAAGACAACTCCAGCCCAGAGTTAGCTTCATTCATATTTAGAAAACTTTTGCAAATGTCGCGCCAAGTTGAAATAGTTGGTGAAATTTCCGATTTGCACCGATGACAAAAATATAAAAATTTTGAATGCTTTTCGTCTCGTTCTTGAATATTGATCAAAAGTTATTCGTTAAATGCTGACAGTATATATCCATTGCGATAATTTGTTTCAGTAGTACTATTCTGAAATTGTATGATAATCTATGCGTATACACATATATATATATATATGTTATATATATATATATATATATATATATATATATATACATAAATATGTAGAGAGATATCACCCGCCACTGAGTTAAGTATTTCAAATTATCACGTTTCATTGAGTAGTTGCAACTGCAATGAGTAAACGCATCATTATTTCATTTTAGTTTTAGTTTCTTTCATTAGCTTAGTTTCATTATTCGTGTGAATCATCTAACTTTAATAAATGGGGAAATATGTACCAATATACGTAATATATGTATATACATATGTTCTGCATGTTTAGTGGTCACGTGTGTGTGTGTCTGTATGAATGTGTGTGTTTGCTGAGAATGACATGATGAATTTCTTCAAGTTATAAAATAATTCGTACTTAGTGTTTTACGAGGAGAAACTTATGATTGAAGCACAAAATTAAGATTTGCAGACAGATTAATGTCATTTTAATCTAACCATATACTTATATATTATATTTCTTAAAAATAAAACTTATAAAAGGTTTCTTTGTGATTTTCTCCTTCAGTAATTCATGGAAATTTGATTACTTATTATTAAAAAAAAAAAAAATTAATATTATATTTCTATAATATATATATATATATAAATATACATATATATGAATATACATATATATATATATATACATATACATATATATATATACATATTATCAATATATACTGGTGTATATATATGTTCAACACGCATCAGTTAATCCGGTTAACGATTAGCTGACGCTATTTTCCTTGCTCGTGATGACCAACGGATAGTGTATAAATAGTGAAGAGTATTTATTTTACTGCTAGACCTATTGATTCTCGTCATCATCACCATCGCCATCATCGTCGTCGTGCTGCTCATCCAGCTGCTGGTGCTGCTGCTGAGCGGCGGCAGCGAGTAACGCGGCTTTCTGTACTGCTTGTGCCTGCGCCTGAATCGACGCTTGCATCGAGGGTGCTGACATGGCAATTTTCCCGCTTGTTTTGTACTCGGTCATTTCCTAAACACAAAAACGAATATTATTAATTGATATGAAACATTAATTGATATGAAAATATAAGTCTACACTTACTCGTTCATATCGTGCCTTGTCCCTTTCGGCCATCGACTCGTACTTTTGCTTAACCTCGGGATCAACGTCTGACCATTTGCGACCCAGCTCCTTGGCAATATCACCAACGCCGTATTCCGGATTAAGAGCCTTCACTTTATTTCTTTCATCATTGCAGAACCAGAAGAACGCAGACCTGCAAGCCAAATCAAATGCAATCGGATTAGCTATTGTCTCTTGTGTATATACATATAGATTATTATTAGTAAGAGTATTAGTATAATCAATTTTGCTACGAACTCACAATGAACGTTTTGGCGCATTCGGGTCCTTGATCTGTTTTCTTTTCTTGCCACGGCCCACGACCGCACCCTTGGGCGGGACATAGTTCTGCATCTCCTGCTCGTACCGCTGCTTGTCTTTTTCGGCCATTTCGTGGAAGCGTTTTTTCTCCTTATCAACCATCGTCTAAATGAAAGGCAAAGAGTCTGGTAGACTTCAACAATAAAGAATGGGATTGAGCAATTCGCTTACCTTCCAGCGCTCAGCGCATTTCCTAGAGAATTCAGCGAAAATCACTGTCTCATCGGGATGCTTCTTTTTGTGCTCCTCTCTGCATGTCTGTACAAAGTAGGCGTATGCAGTCATACGACCTCGGGGTTTCGCATCAGCTTTACCTCTAACCATGGGGCTCTGAAATGGCAATATGAATATGAATATATATATTATATATAACAAATTCTTGAACTTACCCCTGCCGAATTGATGACATTCTGTTGCTGTTGCTGTTGTTGCATCTGTTGTTGCTGCTGTTGCTGCTGCTGTTGTTGTTGTTGCTGCTGTTGCTGTTGCTGCTGTTGCTGCTGCAGCTGGGCAGCTGTGTTCGCATCCACCTGACCCTGATTGGCAGCCGGATACCACCATTGAGAGCCGGGCACCGCTGCGGCGGCCGCTGCCTGTGCCATATTCAGGCGGTAGTCGTAGCCAGTAGTTGCCGCATTCGAGGTGGCAACAACCTGGGCCATTGTTGTGGCTGGATTGGGGAAACTGCTGGCCATTTTGTATGTGAACAGCTGTTGGGTGCCAACGCCGGCGGTGGTGTTGGAGCTATTCTGATGGGCCTGCTGTTGGTTTTGCTGGACAACCACTTGATGTTGTTGCAATTGTTGTTGTTGTACTGCAGCCGCTTGTTGTTGTTGCTGCGCAGCCAGTTGCTGCTGATAGTGTTGAATTGTTTGCTAATCAATAGTTTGTTGTTGTGGTTGTTGTTGTTTGGTTATGAACGTGTTTACGTGTGTGTGTAAGTGTAGATGTACATGTAGGTGTGCAAGTACGAGGCCAAGTTATTGCCAAAAAAATTCAAATAAGAACAAAGGCAAAGGCGTCGCACTTATAACCCAATTAGATAAATTTATAAACAAATACATTAAAAATATAAATTAGAATGATAATGACATGAAATTAATTCATTCTCAATTCAAATTGTTATCAATAATCGATAAATTAAGTTAATCAACAATTCCAATTTAAATTTTAATGTTATTATTTAAAGCGTGTGCATAACTGACCTAGCGTGCCCCAACGCATACATACATATACAATTATATTCATACACACTCATACATACATATGCACATATACGTTCACAAAGAAACACACATGTGTTTTAGAACGCCACTCTATTCCAATGAGTGTTCGCAATTAAAGTAATAAATGGGAGCACACTCACGAAAATAAAATAATACAAAAAAAAATTGTATTTCTTAAAGAGAACACTCATCGCAGATCTTGCAAAGCTGCTGTTGGCATTTGGCGCCAAAAACGATCTCTCATTAGTTGTTCAGCAGCACGACCACAGTCACACACATGCATACACTCACATTGTACATTCGTACACAGTACACGGTGAAACGGCGCATGAGCAAGAGTTCCAAATGGTTGAAGCGGCTGAACATCTGCGTTGCATGTTCCAATTCTCAATGATTCCATTCACTTTTTACCCAATCATTTCTTATTGGCAATTAAATGCGTACAAAATGTAAACAAATTGTGACTCTTTCGCTATGACGCATACGCCAGTTAATACATACGTTCACACAAACGGGCAGCAGTATTAAGATATAAACAATAACAAATTGCATTGTGTTATCGTAGATATCAGCTATTCACGATTTTTTTTTTATCCAAACAAGCCGCTTAAACGCAACAACTGAGAATGGTTTACAAGAAACGGCACGTTTTTAATACAAAAGAGCAGGTTCATTCGGTTCATGAACCAATTTATCGGCTCTTTTATTCTCTCAATGCCAGGGGTGTCTTAACTACTCATGCAAAAAACGGCAACACTGCCCAAAACATACAAACACATGTACATACTTGATGTACATATGTATGAATGTACGTGAGAGAGAAAATATATATGTATATATTTCTCTTTACAATGTAAAGTCGTTTGTGCACAAAACTAACACGCAGAGACATACATATACGTGTGTATGTACGTACTGAGAACTGACAGCATTTCGAGTTTGTACACATACATAGAGACACACCAGTTGTAGTTGTCTTAAAACAAGAGACACACACAGACACTATACAAAGAAAAGAATTCACATGGGGAGCAGCACAGCACGTATACATATGTACATACAAATACACATGTTTATATGTACATACAGGCAATTTGAGATTACGCAAGCTTCAATGTTGTGTGCATATTTCAAGTTTTCATACATAAATACATATACATATACACATTTATAGCAATTATATGTGTGTATATATGTGTGTTTCACAGAAACAAATACTAAGGAACACTCTTGTTTGTATGCATCTGTTCAGCATTCGAAAATCGAGGCACATGTCATTTCCAATTTTATAATGTTCAAGATACACCCATACGTACATACATACATACAATGTTTTACATATGCAATTTCGGCTGTGTTCTAAATTAACAAAATGCATAAGTTAGCGCCGAACGAGCAACAAAATAAAATAAAAAATGGCGGCCATAGATGCGCACGCAAAATACAAATGATTCTTGTATGTATGTACATATGTCTATATGTTCATATGTATGTATGTTTATATACATACATATGTATGTATGTACGCATAGCGTCGTCGTCGTCGTATGGATGCCTGCTTTTAGTAGCTTCTCAGCTGTATATGTATGTATGTGTATGTACGTGTATATATATGTATATGCTTGTGATGTACATAAAAATAGAAAAAACTAACCGAAAGTTATGTACATATATATATATATATATATATATATATATATATATATATACATATATATATATATATATATATATATATATATATATATATATATATGTATATGTGTATGTGTGTGTGTGTGTACACATGTACACATACATGTATGCATTCAGATTCCAACTCGGCCATTGTAAAATTTCCATACTCTCTCATGCGTCTCATTTTATATGTATGCATACATACACTCATGTGTATATGCTTGAGCGGGTACGTATGTATGTGTGCGCGTATATATGTATGTATGTATATTAAAAGTAGTGCGTGTTTGCCAATTTAATTTGTTGTTGGCGGGAAAAAAATCTTTAAATGATGTAGACGATGAACGCCAGAATATATGTACTTTGTGCAAATACATGCATACATACATATGTAGATTGGTGTATATGTGTGTGTATTGGTGTGCACTTAAGCTTACCTGTATTTGATGAAAGTGTTCCATGATTTTGGCCGATTACTGTGCGAATGGTTCGTACTTCGGGGGTTGCGGGGATGGCGAGGAGTTACGTTAGTTTATATATATATATATATTTCTCAATAGTTTTATATACGTATGTACTGCGTTCCTTTTGCACTGCACACAACACAAACTCAATGGCTAAAATAAGTTGGAAGCCAATTGCAACTCGCATTCGTTTATTCCATGTATGTATATATGTACGTTATATTGATTATTATGCATATACATATATATAATATGCACACATATATAGATATTATATATATACGTATGTATGTACGACGGAGGAACTAGCAGAAGCAGCAGCCGTCAGACGCCACACGGTAAATTAAAATTTTTTTTCTTATATATTTTTTTTGTTACCGATTCTTACGGCGAATCGGCGTAACAGCGAACGGAACGATAAACGTAACGTAACGCGAGTTTGGAGTTTGATGCTTCTTGTGTTGTTATTGTTTGTTTTTAGTTAGTAAAAAATAAACAAACGACGCCACAAACGCAGCTTTATTGCAGTAAATGTGTTTTGTTGGTATCAATGCGGAAAAGATGAGGTTCGCGCGCCGCTCGCTTGATTGAAAACACACACAGAGAGAGTACCAACAACGAATGCAAAGGCTATTGAATTGAATAGCCGTCTCTGCCTTACTGTGCTTCATAGCCCAGCCTGGCTAGCGCCAGACTTCTGTATGCGTTGAGTGCGCAAGTGTGTGTGTCTGTGTGAGTAACTCGCGTCTGTGTGTGCGAATGAGAGAGCGAACGAGGCAGAGAGAGAGGGAGAGAACGGCAGCAGGCAGCAGGCAGCTAGCAGCCAGCGGCGTGCTCTGAGTACAGTTTACTGAGCACACTTTCTCTCCTGGTGCCCAATGAGTGTTGAGTGTGTGTGCCTGTGTGCATACGCGCATGTGAGTGAGTGAGCGAGTGTGTGTGTATACACGTGGTGGAGGGAAACAGGCCTTTTAACATTTTTGGCTTGTTACTTTTTATACTAAGTTTCATGCAAACATACATACATACATATGTACACTATATGTACATATGTACGAACAAGTCTTAAGACGAATGTACCTACAAGCGACGCAGTTATGTACATACATATGTATGTACATACAATGTACATATTCATGTTCCTTACTTTAAACGTACATACAAACAAACCCAAACTTATTTACACACATATATTTGTATGTACATATGTATATATGTATGTATGTACATATGGTCAGACAAGGCACATCCATGTGGACCAACTTTGCCTAACTATTCAATTATACTTATTATTGTTTTTGAGCTTTCCAAACAACATAAAACGCAATAAATCATATATGTACATACATACATATGTATTAAATAAAACCTAATAAATATACATACATACATATGTACATATGTACATGCTTGTAAGTAATTATGTACATACATATGTACGTGCCTCTGCATACATACATATGCATTTATTTATGCACGTACATTCAAATGTACATATGTACGCATATACATACATACATACATATACATATGTGTGTGCATGTATACATACATCCCCAGCCCATTCCAACAATACACTGACATCTGTTTGAGTGTATGCGTTTGTTTTTCGCCTTTACACAAACACAAAAATGCATGATTTTATTTGATATACACACACAATGATATTCTCGCTACATACACATGTTTCATTTTGCGTTCCTCGTCTGACTGTACTTCCCAACTCTCTCAATTTAAAAAGAGAGGAACATTGTTGGAATAATGCAGCTGTGTGTGAACGTGTTAGTGAGGTCAGAAATACCCAACACACAAATTTTCTTCGATTTTATTTGATCATCACAAGGGTGTTTTTAAATAAATGTATGTACACATAAACTTACGTACATATATATGTTTTTAATGTACATATACATACATATGTATATTTGATTAACTTTCATCGTATATGTATATTAGAAATAACTGCAATAAAATATAAAAGACTAAAAAATATATTACAAATGTTAAGAAAAAAAATAAATTTTAACTTATATATAATTATATATATATATATATATATATATATATATATTGTTGTATGTAAATAAATTAAATATTATACATATGTATATAAATTCTATCATGTGTACATAAGATTCGAAAAAAAAAAAAACGAATAGACCAACTCGATAAACGATAGGCATGCTTGGTAGCCCTTGTTTTTTTTTGTAAATTCAAATCGACCAGGGATGGAAGTGATTTACATAGAGCATCAAAATAATATAGCGAATTTAACACAGATTTGGTTTATATCACATGTTTTGGAAAATTGGTGTATAATACTATACTATAGCATAATATAATATATAACAAATATCTAACATAGGAAACGTCATAATAATAATTTGAGAAAGCAATCAAAATCAAGTTAGAGTGAAATGTGAGCTAGTTCATTATAATATTTAAATCGAAAACCGGGCGCATATTCAGCCCTGTTTCATTCCATTGTGAGTTTCCATCTGGGCGAACGTATGTCGTATGTTTATATAGTTGTGTTTATATGATTTGTCGGCATTGGCGCTGACATATTGTTTAATTGCAGAGGAGCTAACGTGCAGATTGTTCAAAAGATGTCCAACAAATCGCAAATTCCGCTACCCGCAGAAGATCTCGACTGGATACAGTTACGTCAGGATCTGGGGCCAGTTGTTGAAATCGAAACGACGAAGGAACGACTCGTGCGGAAGATCAAGGAAAACCCTTTGGTGCCCATTGGTATGTAATATATATGCATACTAGATTCGCCCAACTTGTGTTATATAATCTGTCAACTTTTCGTAGGCTGCCTGGCGACCACAGCCGCCCTAACCGCTGGCCTCTACAACTTCCGCACCGGCAACCGCAAAATGTCGCAGTTTATGATGCGCACTCGCATTGCCGCCCAGGGATTCACGGTCCTCGCTCTGATCGTGGGCGTCGTGATGACCTACGGCGAGAAGAAATAATGCGATTGCAATTTGGATTGCTCCTTTACCTACTTTTAAAATGTACATACGTCTATGTAGAATAAATTAAACGATTATACTAAAGTTCACATGCAAGCGAACATAGTCAAATGTATTTGATATGTTAGAGTGAGAGAGAGAGAGAGAGAGAGAGAGAGAGAGAGAGTGTGAGAGCAGCTGTGTTCGCATGTATTCGAAGATTGACATATTCTAATTAGAATAACATGTTGATAACTGTACGATGCGTATGTATTGGAGTTATTCTAATTAGCATTCGCATATAGAATGCCTATATTGCCAATTATAATGGAGTTGAATAATGATAAATATTAATTTATTGAAGAAATTCAAATTGGAATAAAGTTGAAATGCGACATAAATGTATTAGTGAAGAAATGCTTATTGGAATCATATTGAAGAGTTGCCTATTCTTATTATATTATACTTAGAATAGAGTGAGCATAGTTCAATGCGTATACCATCCTAATTGGAATGATGTAAAGTTGTATAATATGTATGTTATGTATA
Organism: Drosophila peninsularis; assembly: GCA_035047485.1. NCBI lineage: Eukaryota > Metazoa > Arthropoda > Insecta > Diptera > Drosophilidae > Drosophila > Drosophila peninsularis. The sequence continues at coordinate 5,239,245 of JAWNPN010000042.1, forward strand.
TAATCCAATTAATAATCCACAACATCGTATATTTTGCATATTCCAATAAGACTACATACTACTTCGATAACTTAATCTAAGAGAATTTTCTAAATTTCTTATTTATGATAAATTTTCTGTTAGATATTTTTTATTTTTTGTTGAAGATATTTTGTAAATTTGTTTGAAGTTCTTTCTTTTTTTTTTGAGATTTTTCTTTATCAATTTTGGAGCTTTTCTCTTATCATTTATAATAATATCGGGCAGTTGACCAATGGACTATATATCCAGGAGTGTGTGTATTGGCTGGGTGTGGCTAACGGCTGATGCAGGGGTTATTTGTTACCCACTTTCGCTGGGAGATGCGCGCGCGCATCGGAAAGTTTTGGATGTGGCAATTGTTTTCGCTACTTAGTTCAAGGTAGGATTTCAACGGTAAAGGACGTTTATTGGATTAAGATTGGCTCCAGTTGCAATAGATGTTGGTTTTACAAGTGAAATCGTGGCGAACGAGTTTCAAATATTTAGAAAAATAAATAATAAGCCCACATTTATAGATATTACCAATAATAATCTAGTTAATATAATATGAAAGAAGAAAAGAATAATATATATATATATATATATATATATATATATGTATATCTATATATATATAATATAATATAATGGGAATTTATCTATATGCGCATCGATTATATATAAATTCCAATTGACAAAAAACTAATTGGAACAAGCTTTCTCTCTGTGCAAGGCAAATGCTTTCTTATTGGCAAATTGTTTTCTAATAAGAAATCAACCCTAACGGTTTGTTATGGCAGTGCTTTGTGTATGTGTGTGTGCAAGTATGCGCACGTACTCACACTCACATTCATATACATACAAGCTTGTCTGGCGTCCCAGGCACACAAGGAAATGCTAAGAATTTTGTTTATTCCTCTATTTTAGGCTAAAATGAATATATTACTTGGCAATTGTGTGGGCAGTTGTGACCAGTTGGCCGGTCCGCCACCGGACTTCATATTATCGATGCCGCCGCCGCCGTTGCCATCGTTCCTGATCTCGAAGCCAAAGAGCATTGATATACTGCTGCCAGCGAACGAGTCGCAGCCGTGCTTTGCGGCATTCATGTGCGGCCAGAATCAGCATAATGAGAGTGGTAACGAGCTGATGGAGCTGGTGCGCAGCGATACGAAGAGTATGGAGAATCTTTGGTTTTTCGTCTCATCGTGCATTGGCATTTTCGTCTTGGGCTGTTTTCTGGCACTGATCGTAATACGATGCAAAGAGTAAGTTCATTTGAATAATTGACTTTAAACAGGGCTGTTATCGAAGTGTAACTGTTCAAAAGCCTAGATCATTGAACTAGTTAGCTGCAGATTTGTAGCGTTTGCAGCCCTGGTTTACGTTAATATTTGTTTACATTGCGTTTTAAACTAAACATTCTTGTTTTACTTAAATGCAGCACATTTTTCTCGTACCACGATGCGAATATCAAGCAAACGGCTATCAATGCCTTGGGCGAGGCAACCAAATCAAACGCCTTCACATCGGGCGGCATACTCTATCCGTGCGCCACGGCCAACAGCCGAGATCTTCTTCAGAGCCAGCTGGTCAATGACAGTCGGCTGCTCTGGGCCACCCTTACACCGCATGGCACCAGGCATTTTATAATCGAGAACTCACAGGATGGGCACTATGAATCCGTTGACTATCGCGGCAAGGCGCACAACCAGGTGTTCCGCGGCTACGCCAAGCAATCTCAATCCTTTGTCAAGGTATGTCAAAGGCTGCAATGTGCCTAAATGGAGTCTAAGTCATGATTTCTCTCTTTTAATAGTCCTTCGATAACAATGGCTTTGTTGATTACGACTATGAAGACCCGACACCATTGATGGACTCCTACCATGATGACATGGACTCGGGCTACCAGGAGCCACATGAAGTAACCGGATCGCTGCGTCGTTCCCCCATGCGGGCACTCGCCTCCTCGCCGACCACTATAAACGACATTTCGAATATCGCCTCAGCCAGCTACAATGCGGGCTTGGCCAGCAGCCAAGCGGCGCCCATCAGCCGCAAGACAACGTTGTCGCGTCGCATCAGCGATGCCAGCTCCCATAATGGAACAACTATGTAATTCCCCGCTCGAGCACTGGCTCAATAATGTTAATCAAAACGCAATCAAGTTTTTTTGTAAATTAAGCATGGATTAAATGGAGAAAGCTGATTCGGATGGAATGCCTGTCGTCCAATAAAACAAAACTAAACTGAGCTAAACTCAACTCAACTAAATACAGCCACTAATCACACAGTATTCAGTTAGCTTAAGAACTCAACTCGTTGTATTGCTGCTAAAATATATATATATATATATATATATATATATATATATATATATATATATATATATATATGCTAAACTAATCCAAACCAAATTCAGCTGCTAAAACCGAATAGATATAGAGAAAAGCTAACAATTGTCCTATCATATAACTAAATATATATATCTATATATAATGAATTTAAGTATATAAATATACAGCTAAAACTAATATATATTAAGTCACAAATTTATGTTTTTGTTGTCTCTAAATTATTTCTCGATTTTATTTTACATTTCGCTCTCAACAACTTATGTATGTTCCAATACATAGAAAGTATATATATATATATACTATTTATAAATTTGTTTTTGTGTCCCATTTAAAAAATAAATAATTATATATAATTTATAGAAAAAAAAAACAATTTATTGCATCCATCAGGCAGCTACCAGCTCCGTCCTCTAGCAGACCCATCAGCGACCGTCATCAGCTGAAGGACGGCAGACTTACTCAAGCAGCTTCCAACATCCAGCTTCCCGCCTTCAACTTCCAGCTTCCATCTTCGAGTTCCAGCTTCTATCTTCCAGTTTCGAGCTTCCTCCACTAGTCGCTCCATAGGGCTATCGTCAGCTGAAGAATCGCCCAGAGGAAGTAGCTCAGGCAGCTTCAAGCTTTCGTTTTCCAGTTACCATCTCATCGCTCCGTCTTCCATAAGCCCATCATCAGCAGAATCTCCAAGAGGAAGTCGCTCAGGCAGCTCTTCGCTCCCCGCTCCCATCTTTCCACTCCCTCCTCTAGCAGCTCAGTATGCTCTTGATCCAGTCATGCAGATGCACCTCAATCACATTCACCTGGTTGTAGTTCTTCGAGTGGAACTGATTGAAGGCCGTCGTCAGCTGGATGACCGCCGAGACGAAGTCGCTCAGGCGCAGCGTGCCGTCCTTGCGTATATAGCGCTGGATCAGACAGTTCATGATGTCCGTGCTCAGCTGGAAGCCGATGTCGTAGAGTGCATCGCGCAGGCGCTCTGCGCGCAGTATGCCCGCTTTCTCTTTTGTGTAGATTTTGAAGACGCCCTGCCATGCCTTCAGGTTGACCATGAACGTTTTGAATTGCTGGAAGGTGATTCTGCCGCTGCCCGTCTTGTCCTGCAGTGCGATGACCTTGCGGCAGATGTCGATGTTGGCGCATCCCTTGATATAGTCGTTGGGTAGGCACGCCTCCAGCAGCTCGTGCAGCTCGAAGCAGTTGATCGTCTTGTTCTCGTCCGCCAACTGCATGTAGACCGGCTCGTACTGGCAGATGCTCTTGATTTTCTGCATATTGTCGTCGGTCTTGAGCGCCGGGAACGGATCCAGCAGTATCATCGTTTGGGTCTCCAGGCAGGATAGCCGAAAGGCCGACGTGCCCAGTATGCGAACCGTGAACTGCGCCTCCTCGGCCGGCTCGTAGGTGGTCGGCATCAGTACATAGTGCCCGATGTCCAGCTGCGTGTGGTAGCTGACGTGCCGTGTGTTGCCATAGTCCGAGTTGAGGAAGCTCACCTGGTTCTTGAAGAAGTCCTTCTGCAGGCACTCGTTCAGGCTGTATTCCCGGTTCCACATGTACATGGTGAAGCCGATGACCTTCGGCTCGACGGCCGTGTGCTGATTCAATGCGATGACAATATCCTGCTTCTCCTGTATGGAGACTAGCAGCTGTGGATTGATGTGAAAGGATTCGTGGTTGCGACAACCGCCGGCGGTGACGCCGCGCTTCCACTGTCCCTGATACATCTTCATCTTCCAGTGCAGCGGACGTCCCTTCAGCATCTGCTCGCCATTCGCCGTATCCGAGTCCAGATAGACGATTTCCAGCGTTGTGAACGTGTGCACAAAGTCATAAAACGAGATCCAAAACTCGCCCAGCTCCAGCTGGGCCAAGAGACGTCCGCGCTCCGTCGACGAGACGCGCTCCCAGGTCTTCGACGTGGGCGACCAATCTCCAATGAAATTGGTCTTGTCGCCAAAGGGCTTCGATGAGAATGTGTCCTTGATACGCACCAGCTGCACCGAATCTCCCATGACCGTCTCCACTTTGTCCAGGCAAGAGAGTCTACAAATAACGTATATATATGTGTATATATAGGGAGATATATATATGCCACAGTCCTCACCTGTAGTTGGCATTCAGCAATATGCCATTGGAGAGCCTCTCCGTTGAGTTCTTCTTCTGCACGGCGGCATTCTTGACCGCAATGCAGGTGACAATGCACGTGGTGGCCAGCTGATCCTTGAGCGTTTGCGGCCGTATTGTATCCGATATGATGGGCATGCACTTGACCACGCCGCCAAGTAGATCCGTCAGGCCGTCGGAGCGCGTGCCGTACTTGAGCGCCTCGTAGGAGCCATGCAGCTTGGCAATGGCTTTCTCCAACAGGGACGCCCAGAAGCAATGCGAGGATTGCGGCTGCATGAAGGCGAGTCGTCCATTGATTGTCGGCAGGCGATCGTCGACGAGCACCTCCACCCACTCGCCGCACCACCACAGGCGAAAGCGATAGATGCCCATCGACTTGTCGAGGCTCTGGTCTGCAGGCACTACGCGATAGAACAGATTCCGCAACGAGTACAGCACGCCCAGGCAGGAGACGAGCCAGCGATCTCCCATCTTGCCAGGCACCACATCGAACTCCGCATTCTCGTTCAGAAACGCTGCCTGGGCATTGTTCAGCTCGGCTATGCGCTTCCACTGGAATGTGAACGGGGGCGTTTGATAGTAGAAGACCGACGATTGTATTGCTGGGAAATCAGCGTCTTCCCACAATATATTTCTCGATCTGCAATCGCTGATAATGCGCTCGTATTTGGATGCCATATTAGTTGCAAAAATTTTCCATAGGCTATCGATTTGGTTCGCCTCACATCGGTCGATCGATCAATTTCCCGTTTTCTGTTTTTTATTGATCGCTGCAACTTTTGATTTTTGAAGTGAAAGTTAATTTGTGGCTGTGGCTGGCTCGCTTGGGTAGCTAAGTCACTGCCACCTAGTCTAAGCCATTTCTTTCGTTCAGTGTGACCAGCTGCTCGCGGCGCAAAAAGCGCTAATCGAAGCTTGCGCGCAAGCGCTGAGCAGACAAGAGCAAAACTAAATTTACATAAAATTAATTTTAAAAAATGTTTAATTTAATACGTTTTTATTGCACTCTAAATTTAAAATATGGCAGATACAATGCCTGGATGGCATTTGAGATAATAATAAATCATGAGAACTATGCCTAATGTATAAAAAGCGTTAATGCAAATGGCCAAATATAACGGTACCCAAAATATACAAGCCAAGAGATTTTGTGAAAAGCATAACAGTAAATAAATGATATACCTATGCTTGGTGGGTCCATCAGAAACGGGCGTGAATATGAATACATAAACCGCGCCAAATGCCAGGCACAAAACGTAGTTAATTAACGGTGATTTTGCAAAGTTGGGCGTATCCGCCAGGAAAACTACGGTGCCACAAAGCAGCGTATGCAGCAAACACACAGTAAATGTTTCCCTGGCATAAGTGCTGGCCATATAAGCAATGCAAAGGGTGCGCGCAGCTGCAGATAGAGTTTGGAGATATGTGTGATTATACAAATATCAATTTATATCCGCTTCAAATCAAACTAACCCGTTAGGCAGAGCAGAAACCAGAACTGCACAATCAGCCCCTTTGTGCCTATATCGTACTTGTCTAGCTGCACCAAGCGATTCGAGCGGTTATAGGCCACCAGGCACCAGGCGAGGCTGAGGAAATATACCACAAACGTGAGGGTGCGTATATCTGGAAATAACTTGACATTATCAATTTATAAGCAACACATTAATACAAGTTCAACTACGATATGCTTTATCTTATTACACGTTAGACTTTTGGTATTTTGCAAGACGATGGCCAGCTGCAAGACCTTTTGCGGCGCCGTTTCTAAAAATGAGTCGAAAAGTCTTAGGAAGCCGATGTTGCACTCTTCCTTCAAATACCTGCGGTAGCACCTAGAACCATATTTGATTATATAGATATATATGTTATATACGCATATACATAAATATATAGAAATATATATATATATATATATATATATATATATAGATATAGATATATATATATATTGCTTACTCAAATTCGGCCAGCTTATCGCCCCGCCGCCTCGCCTCGGTATACTTCAATGCCCAGTTGAAGGTCGATGCGTCTCGAAATAGGTATGAAACCGCAAGCCGCCAAATTAGGCACGTGGGGGCAACGGGTTTTTTGCCTGCATTACAAACAATTAGTCTGCAAATATAATTGAAAACATTTAAAGGAATATATCTGTGGTAATTCTAGTAGAAATGCTCACAAATTCGCATAGATCAACGTAGTTAGGACCATGGGTATTACTATGGACACAATCGTCCAGTGGCAGTAGCTGTACGACTCGCTTCGCCAATACTCATAAGCCAGGCAGCAGTTCATCACTATCGTTAGAAAACGCATAAATGCCGAAAGTGCAGTCATGACAATGTTGAATGTTGTTATCTGAGCCGACAACGTTGCCGATTGCAAATTGTCCAGAGTCTGGCCGTCGACATATTCCATTTTGTTCACTGAATCTCAGCAGGAGATGTCAGACATCTCCCACAAAAGAATTAGCTTGTTAGAATAAACATTTCAATTACTTTTTGATGTTCTGCTGTTTCAGCTGAGATCAAACCATGGCTTGGCTGTGCCTGAAGGTAAGCCAGTTGCGCGTTAGAGATGGGCCAGCCACAGCAACTGATCTATCGAAATACAAAATTGGAGCAAAGCAAAATACCGAAATAAATACTGACAGCTGCATAGATAAATTGTCGAAGGGCAATTAAAATCGCTTTAATTTATTCAGAAAAACGAGTTCTTCTATTCAGACTTTTACTGTCAAAAGCGACCTCAGCATATTTAGATTTTCGTTTCATTGTATTTTCACTTTTTCTGATACTTATCTATTTCCATTTGCATGTCAAGTATCGGAGAAAACATATCAACTTTTATTTGGGATATCTTTTTGAGTTGTTATTACACGATTATAGAAAGATTTTATATGGGCATTAATAAAAAACATATCATTGAAATGAATAAAACTTAAGCCCAACTGTGGGTCGATGTGGCACATCTCGTTTCTGACAATGTGGAAGACGGACTCTGTGAAATTGCTCTTCAAGTGGGACAGATAGCAAGTCTGATATGAGGACAGGCCGTCGTCACAGAGTAAAAGCTCTAACATATTTGCATACATTGAAACCCTAAAAATCATTAATGACATTTTTGTACTCATTTAATTAATAAATAAGTCAAATGAAATGACAAAGTCTTTGGAAATGCTTCTTATATATTTCTTCCCGCTAAAATTTGAATCCACGGAGATTCAAATCGATTGCAGTATCTAACGTGAGCGATATGCATGAGAATATGTAATCGATAGTCTGAATGATGGACGATGGCAAGTAGTTGCACACTATCGTTTCGCAAATGCCCAAAGCAGTGCTGCCAACTTAGCTATTTTCCGTCAGCTCTGGCATTTTACAAACACAGAATGCGGCTAGTGGGTATTATAGGTATATAAAATCAAAATAAGCTGCTTTGAATGTGTTGTACGGCAGTTTACATAGATACATACAAACACTGCATGATCCTTTTCCAGCTATTTCTAGCCTTTGTGTCTAGTTGATCTGGCTTGAGTTGGCAGCGCTGGTCCAAAGATTAACAACTGTTTGTCGCCCATTTATAAGAAATTACTCATTTGGCATTGTTACGCGACATTTATTTTTCAAATTAAAAAATATATATTTATAAAGCTTGCGTTCTGCAGCCGAAATTGAATGCTTGTGAACGACATAGCCAAAATCCCGAATACTTTTTTAATCTACGAGGCTTTACAATTTTACCAATTATCATGTTATTAAATTTTTTAATATTCTTTTTTTTTTTTTTTTAATTTTTCTTATATCTGTAAATTACTATTCACACGCCAAATTATAATAAAGTTTTAACCTTTACCTCTACATAAATATCATTCTGTTTGTATATGTTTATGAGATTTCTTTGATTTGCATATATAGTAAATATTCAATATTTGATATGGGAGATTACAAATAAACAAAAAAAATATATAGTTATAATAATAAACAAAGCACGTTTATAATACATATTGTGAAGAAGATATTCTTTAAGTTCTTTTGATCGCTCTTTTTCTTATTGGCCGAAAGATAAAAAATCTCAATTGACACCTCAATATTTTGGTTTCTTTTCAGTTTTTGTATTGATTTGTTTGGCAAGTAAGCATGTCTTTTGCTCAGATTCATTCCAGTGGAAATTGCAAGTGAAGGAAAAAGAAAACTTACTTAAAATAGGAAAACTTAAAGAGAATGACGATCATGAGTGCAGACATTAATGTAATAGTGATATGCGTCCCGTGGGCGAACGCATTCGCGCCGCCAGTCAATGCCATCTGATGGTAGTTGCGGCAGAGAGTCTCGTTCCTTATGAAGTTGAACATGGACTCGATCAGGTTGGCTGGCGTGATTTTCGAGCAGTGCTCCAGGTGACGCACAACGCAGTTCTCGAACGTGATTATATCGCCGCATTGTTTTTCCTCGACCACCAGTTTGGGTATTGTTTTGATCTTGTTGCTGTCGTGCATGTCGATCTCTTCGAAATAGGCGGAGAAAGTGCTATTGAAGCACTGATTTATATTGTCCTTTTGCGATTCGAGGCACTCGAAGCCCTCTTCGGCTATAAATAGGGCGATTTGATCGCCATCCTTGTGGCACACAAAGTTCAGCAGACTTTTGACAATATGCTTAATCACATCCAAGCTATTTTGCTCTTCCTTATCCAAGCACGGCACCAACTTGCTCGTGAAGACGTCAAAGCATTCAGTCGCATTCGAGCGTTTCGCGCAGTACTTATTGAAGACGACATCCAGTTCGCCCCGAGGACTCGCCTCCTGAATTTCCTTCTGCATTGTCGTGTAGTTGACAATGTTGTTCATGCACTCGGTTAGCGTTAAGAAACCAGACTCAATATGGGCGTACGCCTGACCGCCATTTTCTTCGCCGGAAACCTCGATGCATTTCTTGAGAAAAGCTTCCTTAGCTTGATTGAAGCTAATGTTTGGCTTCAGGAGTTCCTCAGGAATTTGACTTTGCATGTCGAGTTTATCGAGATTCAATTGTGCCTGCGCCTCTAGGGTGACGAACACCATTAGGATTGCCCAAATCCATGCGTGCGCTGGCAGCTGCATCCTGTGCTATTTGATTCTTAATTAAATCTCACTCAACTTTTAGTATTCCAAATTTGAAATCTTTTTGCTTAAGTGCTGATGATCCAAGCAGCAAAAACGTAGCTCTCTTTAAAAATTAATGTATTGTTTTAGTAATTAGTTGTTAATTGCCATCACATCTGCATATTATGTGTACTTGTACTTTGAAATGCGAACCGTGTGTGTGGATTTTTATAATTAATTTGTCATTGTGTTTATGTTCACTATGCCCACATTTGCTTAAGACAATATATCGAAAATGGTGGAATAGAACAAGAATTGCAGTTGTCTTAACCGCGATAAATCAACAATGTTCATCTGAGCCAGTTATATGTTCTGGATAAGATAGGGGAAGTTATCTTCCTTATTGATTGATAAACATTTAGGTACATCAGTTTCTTGTTTCTTAAGTATTTTAAAGTCTAGTATTTGAGTTATATAAACAAAATATTGAGTCTTTTACTTATGCCATTTATTGGCAACGGTCTGCAATTTTAAACTTTCGATAAATGATTCGATAATATGCAAATTGGCAAAAATTGCATCACTAGATTGAGGTAAAAGCGGGAAACTGTGCATAGCTTCAAAAGACTTCCGCTAAGTTTGCTCTATACTTCATATATAAAATGTGTGATATTGGAAATTTAATTGATTTTACGGGCTGGGATAAGCCTGCTAAAGATGAGACGGTCATTGAAGATATTCCAATTCAATCAAATCATTTCAAGGGACCATACGATCCTTTTGACTCAATGGAAAAAGAAGCCTGCATCAAGGTGTGTATGCACACACACACATACGCAGACAAATACATACATAACTGAATGACAAGCCATTTTTTATCTTTCTTTTAGGGCGAAAACTTTAAAATTGATAATGAAAATAGCCCCGCTACAACAGTTGAGGGCCAAAACATTAACAATGAGTCCTCGCCACTTGCCACAGAATCCGAGCCGAATTGCTCGGATGCCATCACCAACTCCTCAGTTAGCAATGAGTCGCGCCACCGAACCCTACAGCAGCTGGCCAAGCTGAATGCAACCAGGCTGTCAAACATGAATACACCAACGCATAATGTTGCCACAAATGGAAATAGTTCATATTTCAATAGTTGCTTTCTAAGCGAGAATCTGCAAATGATCGCAGCCGAGTCGCCAGTGAAGCTGATTGAAGATGAGCCCAATCCAATTCCAAACACTATGCCAGCTGCCGATCTTACTGACTATACGTGCTCCAACACAGAGTTCGAAGTGCGCTTAAAGCAGATGCGCATCGCCATGCTGGGCTCACCAGCAAAGACAGATGAAGCAGAACCTCTCCCGGCACAGATAACAACACCAAGTGCAAGCAATACTCGTGCAGATATTGAAACGCTTTGGCAGGAGCTGAAGTCATTGGTTTGTGCGCACGTTGAGCTGTCTAAGCGGCAGCAGTTCAATGTGGTAATCGAATCGCTGCGCGCAGCCAGCCAGTGCTCTACTCCAGCAGTGAAGGATGCCTGCCAGACGCCTAAGGAATCGCCACATATATATACGCGCCAAGGCACATTCGATTTGGATCTAGAGCAGCAGGTATATATAAGCTGATAACAACTCATATATTCCGATCTAATCTATTTCCCTCAAATCTCTAGCGAAGGAAAGCTGATTCAGTGGATCCTTTGAAAGCAAATGGAAATATGCACGAGTTTCCCGATCTGATGACTTGCTCCTCGGCTACATACGATGCGGAAACTGTAGATAAGCCAACGAGTCCGCTTAGAGAAACTGATCTGAAGAAAACCCCCGATTCGTATGTGACCGAAGTGGTCAACGATGATAATCTCGCGCTGCAAATCAATCAGCTGCTGGAGCGACACAATCTAACGAAACAGCAACTCAATGACAATGAGCAACACCAGCACGAATCGGAAACAACTCTGCACCAATCTGGCCAAACTGTTATACTGGTGGTAAACTCGACTGGGGGCCATCAGTTGCCCAACTGCATCGTGCATCCGTCCACAATGAGAGTGGCTAAGACAGCGGCCAAGAATGAGAACGAGAATACGTTGCGTCGTCGTTCATCCTCGCTGTCCATACACGACAAGGCCAAGCAGGAGCGGTCGAAGTCGATAGTCAAGCAATCCTCAGTCGAGAGCAACAGCAACAGTCACGTGCTGCCCTTGAAGGAACTGTCTACGGTGGGTGACAAGTTCAATGCGATGACCAACTTTAGGCAGCGTCGCAACTCCTTTTCCATTGCATCAACAACTGGCAAAGGGCTTACGCCTGCTCCTGCCGCCAGCCAGGCCAGAAGCCACATGGTTGGGCGCACCAAAGTGACGGCGATAAACGAGTCGGCCTTGAAGCTGAATGCGCCCTCGAAAGCGAACAAACCAGTTAAACGGGTTGTGCCCATGGTGAAGCCGTCGCTCGAACTCACAGACATAACACATTTGAACTCGACGATGCCGCGCTGCAATGTCCAGGACACGCCGCTCCCGGCCAAGGGCAAGACGGGCAGCAAACTGTTCTGCACGAGCACGCCCATGCCACAGATGCGTCCACTGCAGCGTCGCTCCCTGAAGCCAATGAGCAGCTATTCCAACTCCTGCACCCCCGCCACCAGCACCAGATCTACGAACTACACCAAGAAAGCAGCCCAATGAGATGCCAGCCCATATGTGATGACTTAAGTTAGATGATAAGAATCCGTCCGTTTTTATGTTTTATATAATGTATACAATCTGGCAGAAAGAGGCATGGCCAAATCCCTTAACCATATACACTAAATACTTGATCACAGCGGCGACCCAAACCGTCGGTCGAAAGCATTATTCCTAAATATTTATAAGACGAAAACTAATAAAGCATTCCGATAAAAAATGTAGTTCACATTTGACCTTGAATGATTTGAAGTGTTTTTATTTGTTGTTGATCTTATTCTTCAAAATGCTGAGATGCGTCAGACAGTTGTCGCGGTACGTGCGCCGCTCCACCAGCTTGTCCAGCGGCACCATCTCGTTCAGCTGCTTGGCGATGTCGACAGCCGTGGGCCCCTCCATCTTCGGGGTCTCGCCCATGGTCTCGCTGACGGCGTAGATCGTTTTCGAGTACCGCTCAAAGTAGTTCTCCATGCCCTCGGCATTCAGATGCGCCGTCTCCAGCGGGCCCAAGAAGGCGTAGCGCATACCCAGACCGTCGCTCATAACGCTATCAATGTCTTTGACATTGAGAATGCCCGCCTCGACCAGACGCCACGTTTCGTTCAGAATGGCATACTGAATGCGATTGAGGGCAAAGCCCTCGATCTCGCGCGATAACGTCACGGGCTTCTGGCCGATTTCGTCCATCAGCTCGCGCGTCTTTTGCACCACCTCGGGCTTGGTCCAGGGCGCCGGTACAATTTCTACCAGCGGCACGTAGTAGGGCGGATTGACAGGATGGGAGACAACGGTCTAAGGTAAACGGAAATAAATCAATGTAAGATTAGATCAAATGATATCTGACATTCACTATCTCCGTCCGGCTTACGTTCTGTTTGTGCTTCAGGTTGGCCGTGAAGAGGGAGGGCAGGAATGTGCTGGTCGAACTGGATAAGATTGTGTTGCTGTCGACGACCTCGTCGAGTTTCTTGAACAGCTCCTGCTTCCAGTCTAGCTTCTCGGGTATGCACTCCTGTATAAAGATGGCGCCCTTGGCCAGCTCCTTGATGTCGTTGGTGCCCGAAATGCAGCTGAATTGTTGCGCAGCATTCAGCTTGCCACGCAGCAGGCCCTTCGCCTCCAGCTCTGCCAGCTCCTTCTGCGTGGCTTTCAGGGCGCCCTGCACCTGCTCCGGCAGGATGTCATAGAGCATCACCTGGTAGCCCACCGAGGCGAACAGCATGGACCACGAGCGTCCAATCAGGCCGCTAGAAAGCCGAATAGGATATATACATATGTGTGTAATATACATTATTGATATATCCTACCTGCCAACGATTCCTATTTTCGACACTTTTTTCAACTCTGACATTTTGCTTGCTTTTTCTAATTATTCTTTCACGATAGAAGCACGTCTAATACGTCAGGCGTACTGAAGGCGTTTGAACAATTATTAGTGGAGCGCAACCGGTTTAATACTTTATTCGGCGATAACAACAAAAGGTGAACGCGACCTACATATGTACACGAAGTGTGATGTGTGTTGTCTTGTTGGGGTGTTGCTGATTCCAGTGCAGATAATGGCGGCCAACAACAGTTTAGCTATGCTACACACACACACGCGCAATGCATGTCGCTTTTAGTGCTGGCGACGTAGAAGACGCAGCAGCAGCTGTGAGCGAGAGCGAGAGCGAGAGAAGAGTAAATCAAAACATTCAGCCCGCTAGCAAATTAGCTGCATTCTAGTTTACAATTAAATCAAATAAATAATTAATGAAAAATAAAAAATTATATATACACTTCACACAAACCGGTTAGTTTGGCACTCAACTTGCATGCATTGCAATACTAATTACATACATACATACTCAAGTGCGTAGCAATGCCATTTGCTCTGCTGCCAGCCAATTGGCTACACGGCGCTCGCCGCTTTGCATTGCTCATTTCATAAATTTAGTCAAAATGCCCTTAATTTGACTTTTAATATTAATTCAGTTTTATAATGTTTACGGAGCAAGTAGTATCTATGGGATTTCGTGTGTAGGAAAATAACTATAACTACCGTCAGAGATAAAGATGAGTGCTTGAATTATAAAATGAATGTGCACACACATACATACATACATACATAGCCATGTGTGTGTATATGTATGCATCTGTGTGCGTAGCGATGTTTATTTAGCACATAGTCAATATTATTGTTGCAGTCGATAGCACTTATGAGCTTACCTTAATTTAGAAGGATATTCTATACTAACAAAATACACGTTATATATATACTATCTACTCGATAGCAGTTATTCTAATGAAAACAAGAAAGCTTCAGTCGGGTGTGGCCGCCTAGCAAATACCCTGAGCCTTTGAATATAGTTGATTTAGTCAACCTACAAAAACTGAATCTGTTCTACATATTTATCAAGCATACAAAATATAACAAAAATCAAAATTGCATAAAATATGCAAAATTTGAAGACTGCAACCAAATCTGGGTTTTAATCAATAACATGAGAATGGAAAAAGGTATATACATACCTTTCCTCCAAACTAAATTTTAAGTCTTTAGCTCATATAGTTCACGGACAGTCAATCTGATAGCCGTACCCGGCTCAGCTTATGCCGATCAAGAATATACATATTCCTTATGGGCTCTGCCACGCCTCTTACCGCGTGTCACAAAATCATTATACCCTGCCCTGACTTCCCAATTTCAATGGGAATTTGCGAATAATATAAAAGTGCTTTTGGATCAAGTTGTATATGAGATGTCAGGTGCCGACTCATCGCATTTATTAGATTCTAAACAACTTAATCATATATTTATAATGAAGTGTGTCGTTCAGTTAGTTTGGAACAATGTGTGTGGTTGTCGGATTTTTGCATTAACAGTATCTTCTTCTTCTCTAGATCAGATATGTTTATACTAGATATATGCTTTTGTATGTGTGTGTGTGTGTGTGTATGTGTGCTGTTAGTTAATTACTAAATTGTGACAAAGGCGTATCACAGGACAACAGCGACTTAGGCAAAGTATCTTGTGCGCGGCGAGTATTCCAATTGCCCGATTGCGTTTGTGGTACTGGAGGAACTCATTAATTTACTTAAGCCTGGTCAGCCTGGTCAGTTGTCAAATATATAGTTCTGAAAGTTGAATATGGGTTTGTTAGGCTTAATTTAAGTAACTGTTATTTACATACATACATCGAGTTCTACAAAGGCGACAAGTGTTATTTATCGTATTTATGCGATATATATATATATGCCGATATATATGTATATGTATATGTATATAAAATATGTATATATGTGTGTGTATATTATTTATATATATATATACATATACATATAATCTTTATTCGTTCTGTTCAGTGTCTTTGAATGTTCTTGCTGCAGTTAATGTTGTTGTTGTATGTGAAATGTATGTAACTAGTTGCTGCCTTATCCTTAAAGCGCCATTTTACGCCCCTCAATTGATATTTCGACGGCACGGCGGCTCTCCTTAGAGCGCTTTGAATCTAAAAAGCGTTTCATGTGCTTCTCATAACGATTCGGTTTGCGCTTCGAAGACTGCAGAGAAGACAAAGGATTATGAAAATTGAACATCAAAATGCGAAAGATTTCGCTAATGATGGCTTACCGAAACCTCGCCTTCTACGGTTGACTTAGGGCGAATAACATAGTCTTTATTGGAAGGCATTGGTACACGGGCGCGGGCCACCCAGCCCGGATCGCCAGGACGCAGGAGTTGGTCTTCATTCGATAAGGTTTGATTTAGCGACGGCGGATTGTTGCTTGCTGCGGGCTCGGGTTCGGGAGTCTTATGGCGAATGCGTGACATTTGCGCCAGATCGCGCTCTTGACGCTCCTCCTTGCTCATTGCTGAGAAATCACAGCTTAAATTGAATATGGGACGGGCCCATTCCGAGATCAGGCGACCAGCCCGATCACGATTCGTCTTGGTCTCTTGTGGATGCTTATACAAATACATGACAGCCTTTCCAATGCCTGATTGCTTTAAATATGATTTATCTATAGTTGGAAACTAGCCGACGAAAGCGAGATGGATATAGAGAGATATTTATACGTTTGAAAAGGTATTTCAAATAGTTAATACTTACATCGGATAACAGCCGCAATATGCTTTCGCGTATTTGTAGACAAGGCAGACTTTTATTTGGCAATGGGGCTAGCCAATCGGTAAGTACGTTGAGTATGTTATGCTCCAAAAATGCCAATTGAAGATCCTTTTTAATCAGCTGCGACATCACTTGTTTGAGCATTGAAATCTTCTTTGTGGCCGGCTTGCCGGTCAAGTTAAGCTGCCGATCATCATCGGAGGCGTTCTTCATGTTTATTATCAACTGATCGATCAGATCGTCGTTATCATTAATCAGATCGATATCACGCTTGCGGCGTCGCACACGCTTCTCCTCCTTCTTGCGCATCAACATGGCATCAAAGTCGGATATGAAATTGCTGTTACTGGAAACATAAAGGATATATATAGTTTCTATCTATGTTTTATGGCTTATCATTAACTTACTCTGGTTCATTTGATATGGGCGTGTTCTCATCATCTGAACTTTCAACAATCTTAGACTGCGGCTTTTCCGACATCTTGTCATCAGCGCCCTTCTTCGGGTCTTCATCATCGTCCTCGTTGTCTGTGTCTGTTATCTTAATACGTTTCTTTTGTAGCTTTGGTGTGTCATCTGTGAAAGGACCAACAAATATGATATAGATTCCAGTTTATATATCTATATTAAGCTCACCTTCTGAGTCACTTGTTATTACGTTACGTTTGCGATTCAGCACCTTTTGGGAGGCGACCGAATCGGCATCACTATCTGAGCCAATGCGTTGCTCAGATTTCCTTTTTGATTTGTTGCGACTGCGTGACGAGTTAGCGCTTTTGGAGCTACTGCGAGACTTTTCTGAGCCAGCACGAGAGGCCTTGGAGGCGCTGCGTGAGCGCTTGGAGCCAGAGCGGCTGCGTGAGCGCTTGGAACCAGATCGGCTGCGTGAGCGCTTGGAGGCAGAGCGGCTGCGTGAGCGCTTGGAGCCAGAGCGGCTGCGTGAGCGCTTGGAGCCAGAGCGGCTGCGCGAGCGCCTGGATCCCGATCCGCTGCGTGAACGTTCAGAGCGAGATCCACTACGTGAGCGGTTTGATCCACTACGTGAACGATTTGATCCGCTACGCGAACGTCTAGATCCAGATCCACTACGAGAACGTCTGGATCCACTACGAGAACGTCTGGATCCACTACGGGAACGTCTGGATCCACTACGGGAACGGTCACCTGAGCCACTACGCGAGCGTTTTGAACCACTGCGAGAACGTTTCGAGCCGCTACGGGAGCGTGCAGATCCACTACGTGAGCGTGCCGATCCACTACGCGAGCGTGCAGATCCACTACGTGAGCGCGCAGATCCACTACGTGAGCGTTTAGATCCAGATCCACTACGAGAACGCCTTGAGCCACTGCGGGAGCGTGATCCGCGCTCAGAGCCGCTACGTGAATTTTTGGATCCGCTGCGTGAACGTCTCGAGCCACTGCGAGAGCGAGACCCACTGTGCGAACGAGCAGATCCGCTGCGCGAACGATTCGTTCCAGATCCACTGCGTGAGCGTTGAGATCCGCTTTTAGAGCGCTTGGCCGATCCACTGCCAGAGCCACTACGAGAGTGGCGAGAGCTGTCAATTGCACTGCCGCTACGGGTACGGCTACGTGACTTGCGAGTGGCACTTGGTGAACGACTACCTATTCCCGGAGTTTTTGGCTTTTCCTGCACTGGCTCGCTTGGCGGTGCAGCCGATGATTCCTCCACAGAGCACGTTGAGTCAACTTCATTGTCTTGAATTGTTTTTGGGTCTGTGGACAAGATCTCGGTTGCGACCGTGATTTCTTTACCATCCGGTTCCTTGTCGAACGCTTCAACTAAAAAAAAAAAAACAAAGTGTGGCCGCATAAGCACGCTAACGCTGTTTTTCCTCCATTTTCGTATAATACCTTTTTCAGCCATATCCATGCGTTGTACTTGTTAGCAAATTTGGTTCATGTGATATTTAAAAATTTGGTTTCTTAATCTTTCACGTTGTTATTATTTTCCGAAAATAACACCAAGAACACAATTCCCAAAAAAAATGTTATGAGCATACACATACGAGTGTATGTATGTACAATTCGATTAACTTGGCGTTGAGACAACTAACGCAACGAAATGAAATTGAAACGTCAAATTTTCGATATATGTTTGCTGACACATGTTCTTGGAGCTATGGTTCGATTTTTGTTGTTCAACTGGAACCAGTTCAGTTTTAATTTGTATGAGTATTAACTAATTTTCATAGCGTAATTTTTATTTATATAAAATAATAGTATAGAGTTAGAAAGAATTTCAAAAACATGTTATGAAAATGTATATCATTTTTATTTTATTTTATTTTTTTTTTTTTTAACATTTTTACACTTTTAGCATTAAAACACTCTTTTGTCTATTATCCATTAGAAATATATGAAATTTTCAATTTATTTGTGTTCGAGCACGAATTGGATTAACTTAAAATTTATTTAGGCCACTTATACATCGATTTATATTATAAGTAAAATAGTAATAGCCTGATAGATTCCATAATAGTAGATATTAAAGTACAATATCAGAAACTATTATAACTTGAGGTTGAAAAAAAAAAAATGTTTGAGTTATTCGAGAGTTGATTGTTTGAGGCGCAGAAAGAAAGAACAAATAAGTCATAATATCCGCATAGACCGTTTCAGCGATATTCCACTCAAACTAAGAGTTTATGAATATTGCGTCATATGCGCAAAATAATTGCGAGATTTAATACAGACATTGACCGTTCACTAATTGCTTTATAACTGCGCTGAGTTCAGCGGCGACTGAGCGTGTGGTGCTCTAAGACGCCGCTACTATCCTCATCCGCCGCCCATGGAACACGGTCCACCATCCATACTTTGTTGGATCCGTCCAATTCGTCGATTGGGCCTTAGGCCTCCTCCACCGCCGCCACTCCCGCCGCCGCCGCCGCCTCCTCCACCGCCTCCGCCGCCACCGCCACCGCTTCCCCAGCCCCCGTTCCGACGCGCAGTGTTGCGATTATTGTCATTGCCTCCGCTAAAAGGCGCCAATAGGGTCTGAACACTACAAATCATAATTGAAATGGACCATTTTAGAGCACATATAGTTGAGAGCATGATAATCTACTTACAATTGCACGATGATATACCACAGTCCTACAAATATCTCGAGAACACGTTCCAGATTCCAAGGACGCTTCTCCCACACGCGACCATCTGTAACCGCATGGTAATTCAAATATTATTCCAATGCACGCTATATATATCCATAGATAATACTTACAGCGGTCAATGTAAACCATATTGCTATCGTATCAGCATGTAAAGTGTTCTAATTTTCCTTGTTTATTTATTATTTACACACTTCATAATTTTAGCCAGCATGACGTGTCTATATTTACATAGCTAAAGCGATAACAACAAATCGATATATTTGTCATTTTATCAAAGGCAGTCTAAATATATCAAAAATAATTTTTTTTTAAATTGTGCGAATATTAAAAAAAAACAAAACATTTTAAGTTATTTTACAATATATTTTTAATATATATGTGTTATATTTATATTCATTTTAATTAAGAGCCAACCAATTCCTGTTAGGGAACATCTCTGCTTGTGCAATTCGACTAAAATACTATCGATATTTCGATACTTCGACACTAAGAGTCAAGTGTGAAGAAGTACAAGCTGTAATTTAGCCATAACAAAACAGCAAAGACGCAGAACGCTGGCGTCTGTTGCTGCACGCTTAAAGTTGCGATAATACGGCAGTTGCAGGTAACAAACCAGCATACAGGAATAACATCGTGGAGCTGACACTGGCCACAATCACGGTCAGCTGCTACCTGAGGCCGAGGTGAGTTCCGTTCGTAGACCGCAGTTTCAGGTCCAGCTACTACTACTAAACATGTCTCTAACCAAGTTTGCAGCCAGCGTTCATCGATCACAGACTAACACAACGTCGCTATCTGACTTTTTGAATCATTCTGCTGACAAATCTGCTTAGAATGTCAATCTGTTGTGCTAAGTTATCGCTGACCTCCCACGCAGTTCTCTATATGCCCCTTAAGGCAGGGATATTTGTTGACCGTAGACGCTGAATGTGTGAGACATGGCAATGAATATATTAGAATATATATTTAAAGTGTTGTTGGTGCTATATAGTATGGCTATATACATCTTCCCATAGTGTTAAGCATCAATTAGTGAACTTTAGCTGCAGACATATAATCAGTGTTGCCATTTTCGCTTGTTTTCCGTCAGATTTGGCCTTTGTTTAAGTGCTACAGCGGGAACCAGGAATTCTAGCTATTCGAATAACTTTATTTTAGCGAAATTTGCATAGAGAATCAGAACTTATAAATTTTTCAAATGTTGACAGATTTTTTCACTTTCTTCCCCAAACAGCTTTTTTCCTGCTAAAAAGCTGGCAACACTGCGTATGATCGTCATCTGCTAAAAGCCGGCTAGATTCGTTCAGCTTCAGCTCGAAAGCTAATTAATTGTATGCCCTATAGACATACATACAACATGCCTGCAAGAGTATTCAGTCTTTGCTATTTGATAAATGAAGAATTTTATTTACATATTTATTTATTTTTGTGGCACATAGTTTGATGAATTGTTAACAAATACTGTTTGCATTCGTAAATATTTATTTCCAGCTAAGCACATGTACACATATACACTCGTACATATGTATGTATGTATGTATATGTTTACTTTGGGTAATATAACTGTTTTCCCGTTGGACGTTCTTCAAATTTACACTTTGATTTTGCAACAAAAATCATATACACTTCAACTTGACCTTTGCGGCCCATGCAAATATAGACACGCACACATCTATATTTGGTGCACATGTATACAAATTAATTCAAGTGTGCATATGGATGTGTGTGTGCGCGCGCGTTCCATGTGTATGTGTATCGGTTACAGCTCGTTGCACGCTGTCGCTGCCTTTTTGGCAATCAAATCTTGTTGTTGTTGTTGTAGCTGCTGTTCTGTTCTAGCCGCCACTGCGTTGCCTGAGTTTGGTCAGTAATCGTCAAACAACGCGCGCGTACGCATTTTTTCTAGCTCGATACGTTCATTTTTTTGCTTTATATTTTTCTTTTTATTAGCTGACATCATTTGGCCGTTGGTCAGTCTTGCTCTCGCTCTCTTTCTTTTCGTCTCACTGACTTTGTGTGTGCGTTAAATTTGTTTATCAAAGCTGCTGCTCTAACAATCGGTCTCTCTCTTTTCTTTTGCCTTTCGTTCTCTTCTTTTTTCGGCCATTCAATCAGTCTACCGTTATGCCTGGCACGTCCTCGAAAGCTGCTCTTGCACAAAAGATCGCGCGTTCAACGTGAACTGGATCCGAGAACGTGTAACCGTGTAACGTGTAACGGGTACCCAGCACAATTACTAGATATTTTAGGCTGCTGGCTTTACTCTTCCCACTTCGACTTCAACTTCATTTCCTTGCCGCCGCTCTATCGTCCCCCTTCTCTGTCCCTACCTCCCTCTCTCTTCCGCTGTTCTTCACTGCGCATCAACAATGTATTCAGCGGGTAAATAAATAACGTTATATCTCTGTACATACGTGCATACATGCAGGCCATATGCTTTAGCTTTTGCATGTGTGGCATGTATTCATAAATAATAAACATGATCAATAACGCTCTCACCCCATATTCTCGCACACTCTCATTCATTCATATGCAAAATTTCACGATATATACATACATATTCTTAGACCTGTTTAGTTTTATGTGCATATGTCTGTGTGTATATATATATTAACTGAAGATCATTTAGGAATTTATTTATGTAGCTCTGCTCCCTAGGTCTTAACTGTTTAATTTGCTTTCATTTGTTTATAGTAGGCCCTATACACATATACATATACACTTCAGCACCCGATCTGGCACGAAGTCATCGTCGCTCAGTTTGCACTGCTCCAAGCCGGAAATGGATGATCATCCCCATTTGCCACCGGTCTCACACCCAGACATACACATATCATACCATTATATAATTGGCCGCATTTCAATGACCCCTATTTAACGTAATATCAGTAGCATACCAGTGTATATACATATTAGTAGCCATCGTCGTCCTCCATTGATAAGCCGGCTCATTAGCCACTGCACAGTGGGTCAAATGTCATAAGCTAGAAACCCTAATCACCCGCTCCACAGTGTTTCATGTTTGCTCCATCTTCATTTAAGCTTAATATTAGAATTTGGGAAATGTTTATTTTTTGCATACCCACCCACAAAATATAGTTTTCATTTTGATGTGTGTGTACCACTGTGCCATATTATTTGATTAAATTGCTTTTATCAATCGATTAGCTCAAAGGTTTTCATGAACTTCATATCAGGCTTTATGAAGTTTGTAGGGCCGAGCATAACATTTTCATGCCCATTCTATGTCATGCTTTGATTTATAATGAATACATATGTATGTATGTATGTGTGTACCAGTGTTGGTTAATGCATTGCCAGTTTCACTAATCGGTAATACTGTTTGCAGTGCGCACCCACGACTACGATTATCCCGAATCGGAAATGGACGAGCGAGAGAGTCTTTACTTTGATACGATCTCGCTGGCCGATTCGGAGGCAGCGGCGGTGCATCGCAAATCGCTATCGCAGTCACGTAATACCATTTACCACTCGGCGGTGGATCTGGCCGGCGATGAGACGCGCAACAGTTTGCGGAACAGCGCCGCCGCCGCAACGGAACACATGAGGCTGGCCTGGCAGCCGGGCTATCGGCAGTCGACGGCGCTGGAGCATCTGAATGGTGCCGGTGGTGATCATACGGATGCTGCCATTGCTGCACAGGTGCTGGCACTGCAAAATGGACGAACACACCTGCCCACTGGCATTGGCGTTGCCGCTGGCTATGGCTATAACAGAACTGGCACTGGCAATGGCAACGGGGCCAACGGCAACGATGACGAGGTCTCTAGACGCCTTTTAAGGCAAAGTAGCACAGTTTCTAATAAAGATAAGAAATTGCCAATTACATACTCCCAGTGGAAATTGAGGGTAAACAACGATAAACTAAAACTAAAACCAAAACAACACACAAAAAGCAACATACGATCAACGAAGCAATGCAAATACTCTATGCCAATATGTCACTCAATTTAACAGCTACTCAATATGGCGTGCACTCTCCCTTTTTATGTTGCGCTGCAATTGTCTCTTGCTCTCTGTCTCTCTCTCTCTCTTACTCACACACCCGCACACTTACTCCACTCGCTATGCATTCGCACATGTTTCATTTCCAGCATTCACACGCTCGCTCATCTAACCATTCCAAGT
This sequence comes from Drosophila peninsularis, assembly GCA_035047485.1. NCBI lineage: Eukaryota > Metazoa > Arthropoda > Insecta > Diptera > Drosophilidae > Drosophila > Drosophila peninsularis. Next base: position 5,262,893 of record JAWNPN010000042.1, read on the forward strand.
CGCTCCCCTCTGCGCACGAACTTCGCTTGGCTTTAACTGCATTGACGGACACGCACACACACATATATATATACATATATGTATGTATGTGCATACATCGCTCACTGCATTCTTTTGTTCACTTGCTGTGGCCACCGTTTCTCACCGTTTTCTTTCTCTTTTTTCTCTCTTTTTACAATAGTTTGCTTGCGGGAATGGGTAATGGCAATTTTTTAGCATACATACCTCAATATATATATACTATAAATTGTACATAAATTAGTTTTAAGTTCAGTTTTTCATAGAACCTTAATCTGATCAGAAGCGTCGTCCAAGAACAGTTTTTATTTATTTCTTCCGGTTAGTCTCCATTTATTTGTTTTCGATTAAGTGCAGCTCTCAAGTTGCTGTCGTTGGCAAAATCAGCGGTATATATGTATGTACATATGGATATATCAACTCTCCCGATTGGGAATCAATTGACGGCTGTATTTACTCTGAACGCAAATGTTTACAAAACATATGTACATAAAATATTATCAATAAGAAAGGGAGCTCATATTAGAATTTTAAAATTCTAGGGAACTGATAAATTCTAGCCGATATCCATATATGCATATACAGTGGTTCACAGCTTATTTCAACCAGCACCATAAGCAAAGTTTGTTGGGCTATAAAATCCAAACTATTGGGGATATAAAAAAAAGTTTAAACGCTAGTTGTTAGTGTGATGTTTAAGCCAATACAAAATTAATTAATTTATTTAAAAAAAATACCACCTGAAGTGACTAAAAAATTTGTCTAGTCGATGCCAAAAAGGCTTAAGATGGTGGCTGACCAAAAGGGCGGACATACCAAATATGAATTTTAAGATATTGTAATTTAAAAATATGTTTAATACTTTAATTATAAAAGTGGTTGAAATAAGCTGTGTTTTTTTTTTTTTGGTCTCATTTATTAGTTTTAAGCATTATTAAATATTGAATAAATATTTAAAAAATAAATGAATTAGGTTTGTATTAGTTTAAGCATCACACTAACAACTAGCGTTTAAATTGGTTGGCTATCCCCAATAGATTAGATTTTATAGCCCAACGAACCTTTTTTATGGCGCTGGTTGAAATAAGCTGTGAACCACTGTATAATGAAATGTAAATTTTAAGATTAACTTCAACTCCAGCATTGGATGGATCAGTTGGAGTTTCGTACTTGACCAAATCGGTTCAGTTATAGATAATGTGTGGCTTGAAAATATGCATGATATTGCGCTCCTGCACAGAGTTCGATAATGTTCGAAAAGATCCTGTAAGAATTGGATGCTTGATCAGTATTTTTTGTTGTTGATGCGGCACTCGCACCTGCAAGCGCTTGTTGTATATACACCCGATCCTTGATTTCAATTATGTACTCTATATGTTATATATAAACATGTGAACAGTTATCTGAACTGCTTGCTAACCGGTTAAGCTCTTCTTTCGCAGACGTATCGCAGCTTCACGGATGGACGCAGCGTGGACTTCGTCCTGGCTTACAACGACCAGAGCAAGGCGGCGGCGAGCAAACGTGAGATCTTTCAGGATAATCTGAAGCGTGAAGGTCTGCAGTGGGAGGTGTACGATCAGCAGTGGGTGCACTTCGTCAAGGTGCATGCGCCCATGGAGGTGCTCTATCGCTATGCGGAAATCCTAAAGATCAAGATGCCCATGAAGAGCATACCGGCCCAGAAGCAGATCATTGCGGAGAGCACGCGCGAACTGAAGTCCTGCTGGAGTCGCATGTTCCGCAGGCTCTTCAGTTCGGTGCAGCTGAACAACGAGGTGTTTCCGGAGCGCAAACAACGCATCCACATGGAGTTCGCCGTCAAATACCTGAAGCTGTACGATGACGAGCATCCCAACTACTTCGATGCCAGCACACGGTACTCCATCATCAACTTCATAATGCAGCGACAGCACTTCGAGAAGGGCGACGAGACGGCGGAGAGCCAGGGCATCGAGAAGCTCGTCGAGGACGGCGTCTACCTCTGCGCCTATACGCTGCATGATGTGAGCCACATATGAATGAGATCGATCTATATATATATATAATTTGTATATATTGCAGAAGGACAAACGGGACGATCTGGTGAAGGAGTGGGCAGCCATTCGCAATTGGAAGAAGTAAGCATAGATTTTCCTCGATTTTCCTTGATTTTCCCTAACTCGCCGCCATCGATTCTCATCGCATTGACAGACTGCAGCCGCTGGACCATATCAAGGACTACTTTGGCGCCAAGGTGGCGCTCTACTACGCCTGGCTGGGCTTTTACACGCAGATGCTAATCCCGATAAGCGTACTGGGCATTCTCTTCTTTCTGTACGGCTTTGTGACGTGGAACAGCGATCCGATTAGCTACGACATCTGCAATGGCAACGAGACGATCATGTGCCCGCAGTGCGATCGCGGCTGCAAATTCTGGCACCTGAACGAGACGTGCACCTCGTCGCAGTTCAACTATCTGATCGACAACAAGATGACGATGGTGTTCGCCTTTGTGCTGGCCATTTGGGCGGTGGCCTATCTGGAGCTCTGGAAGCGGTATTCGGCGGGGCTGGTGCATCGCTGGGGCCTCACCGGTTTCAATCATCACGTGGAGCATCCGCGTCCCCAGTACCTGGCCAAAATCAGAAAGTCGAAGAAGCTGCAGGACAAGCAGCTGGATATTAAGAGCACCTTCGATCCGGATGTGTCCTTCTGGAGCTTCAAGTTTCTGCCCAACTTTACGAGCTACAGCATCGTGGTGTTGTTTGTAAGTTGTATGACTATATATACTCCATATATATATTTCAATGTATATATATATGTCTGTCTATATATTTGTTCGATTTGCAGATGTGCATATCAGTGATCGGCGTGGCAGCAATCATCATTTACCGCATGGCCCAGCGCGCCTCCAGCTCCATCATTGGCAGCGAGAACTCAATGACGTACAAGATCATGGTGCTGCCCATAACGGCGGGCTTCCTCGATCTGATTGTCATATCCGTGCTGGATCTGGTCTACAGCAAGCTGGCGGTCAGCCTGACCAACTACGAGTATTGCCGCACGCAAACGGAGTACGACGAGAGCCTGACCATCAAGAACTATGTGTTCCAGTTTGTCAACTACTATTCGTCGCTGTTCTACATAGCCTTTCTGAAGGGCAAGTTCGTCGGGTATCCCTCGAAGTACAACCGGATATTCAACTTTCGGCAGGAGGAGTGCAATCCGGGCGGCTGCCTGATGGAGCTCTGCATGCAGCTGGTCATCATCATGGTGGGCAAGCAGGCGGTGAATGCGATTGTCGAGATGCTCATACCGTATCTGATGCGGATCTTCAATAAGGTCTGCCAGCGCTACGACTTCTTCAAGCGGCACAACGAGAAGACGGTGCCGTCGATCAACCAGTTTACGGAGGACTTTAATCTGCTGCCAGCTGAAAACAATTCATTATATGCTGAATATCTGGAGATGGGTAAGCGAGACTACCTCTCTCCCTCTCTCTCTCTCTCTCTCTCTCTCTCTCTCTCTCTGACTCTGTCTCTCTCTCTTATCTATGCAGTTGTGCAGTACGGCTTCATCACGTTGTTCAGCCTGGCCTTTCCCCTGGCGCCGCTACTGGCGCTGATCAACAACGTCTTGGAGGTGCGTCTCGACGCCATCAAAATGCTGCGCTTCATACGGCGGCCCGTGGGCATGCGCGCCCACAACATAGGCGTCTGGCAGAACATAATGTCCGTCGTCACGCACATCTCGGTGGCCTCAAGCGTGAGTGGTCCATGACATGATTATACTCGCTCTATATAGATACCCAAATCTTTCGTGCAGGCCATGATAATTGCATTTAGCACCAACTTTATACCGAAGCTCGTTTACAAAGCCACCCACGACGATCCCGAGCTGAATGGGTATCTGAACTTTACGCTGGCCACGTTTTACACCAAGGACTACAGGACGCAGTCGCTGCTGGATGTTAGCAACGAGGCCAACGTCACCCAGTGCCATTACATCGAGTTCCGCAACGATCCGTGGGAGAACCCACCCTACAAACGCCCCATGATCTACTGGAAGATACTGACGGCGCGACTGGCCTTCATAGTCATCTATCAAGTAACACACAATATATATATATATATATATATGCTTTCTATATATTTATTCATGTTTTCTGTCTTGTAGAACATCATCAGCATGCTGCAGGGCATCCTGCGCTGGGCAGTGCCCGACGTCTCGGCCCGGCTGCTGAAGCGCATCAAGCGCGAAAACTTTCTGCTGCGCGAGCACATCATCGAGTACGAGAAGAGCCAGGCGCAGGAGCTGACCCAGCAGCAGCAGCAGCAGCAGCAGGCGGAGTCGCTGCGCCTGCGTCTCAATGGCAACAATGCGACCCTCAGCGATAACGCCACAACCTATGTCTAAGACCCAAGGCCACATTATGTCCGTTTCGTTGTCGTCTGTCGCGTCGAATCAAGTGCATTTTAGTTCTTAAGCGTCGTCTTGTGAATGATTTATATATATATATATAGCTTATATACTTTTGTATATACGACTAACGTAAACATGTGCGTAGAGTTCGAAGGAACGTACTTAAACCATGTCCGATGCTCAAAACACCACCCCGCCACCGCCCCCCCTCTTAACAAGCAAAACAATCTGTCGGCCCCGCCCCACCCAGAAGACAAACCTAACAGAAAGAAATTGTAATGTAAATTTGTAAGAAATGCCAAATTGTAAAAGTGTTCGACAAGGCATTAGAAATGTATATATATATACTATATATATATGTATGTGTATATGTATGTATATAGTTAATGGCTTAGCTCGCTGTTGGCTCAAAGAGTTTGTGTACATCTTTGATGAGTGCTTCGCATGCGCGTCCAAAGATCACTTCAAGTTATCTAATCATACACACATGTTGTTTACGATCTATTCTTTTGTTTGTACCTATATATATATATTTATATATATATATATATCTGTTTCTGCTGTTAAGCCAAGTGTGCTTAGCATATTTGTATATAAGCAACATCAAACATAAACAATCCAATGTACCTTATACCATCTACACACACAACACCCACATATAATATATATATATATATATATATATATATATATATATATATATATATATATATATATATATATATATATATATATATATATATATATATATACCTATATCTGTATAGTACGTGCTGCTTGTTCATACGATTTTGTGTTACTTTCGCCCAGCACAAAACGAAAACCAGAAACAAACAACAAATATGTTTTATACAAGAAAATATAAAAGTTTAAGAGATGCAATTCATATATTTTATTATTTTGATAAATATATTTATATACAACAAAGAGAGATAGAGAGAGAGAGAGAAAGAGAGAGTGCGTGAGAGCGAGAGGGAGATAGAGAGGTGTGTTGCGTTGTACAGAATGTTCTAAATGTAAATTTACACATCGAATTGTTAACAATTTACAGCAAATATATATATATGGAAATGAAAACGAAGAAGAAAAACAAATGAGATTAGAAAATGACTTTAAAATTGTTGAAAAAAATTAAAAAAAAAAAAAAATTAAATCAATGATAATAAAAATGAAATAAATTTATAAGAATTGTTATTAAATGGGTGAGAAGAGGGAGGGAGAGAGAGAGAGTGAGAAAGAAGTACTGTAACTGAACAATATATAATTATTTTCTATACATGATTGTATGATATATTTGTATATAAATTGACTTGGAGTAGATAAAAAGATCAAGAGTATATATAGGTAAACATAATTGAAGGTTCAGATACAGCTGGTCTTACAGAGGACATAGGAAGTGTTATATATGGATATCATATGCAAAGTTCTATATGTACAAGATATAAGGATAGCATGGGAAATATAGGGAAATGTAGATAGGGAAAAATATAGGGAAATAGAGATAAACTTTTAGTATGGGAAATTTAAATTGAAGGGATATCATAAGAAAAGTTTTAAAGAAGAGAGGTCAGAAAAAATATATATATAAAAATGTATTTAGATAGACCTTAAGTATACGAAAGATATAGGGAAGTATATATATATTAGTATGGGAAATCATAATGGAAGGGATATTCATAAGGAAAGGCTTATAAAAGATACTATGGAAAATATTGGGAAACATCGGTAAACATATAGAATATATGAAAATAGTATGGGAAATAATAATGAAAGGGATATCATAAGTTTTATAGAAGAGAGAAGTATGAAAAATATAGGGGAATATAGTATATATAGTAGGGAAAATCATAACTGAAAGAAAAATGACGATAGGGGATATAAAGACACAGAAAATTTATAGAAAACATTATTCGAAGGTTTATATATGGATAGACCCATAAGAAATATCAAGATTTTAGAGAAATGTATTATATGTATGTATTATATATACATATATATATTTTCAATTTCCAATAAGCTCAAAGATATATATATGTATATGGCATGCTGATCTCTAGCGCGATCTGCCGCTGATCTTTCGAAACGCACGTAACGTAGGTCAGGTAGGCGAGCAGAACCGGAAGCGCAACCGTACTCTGCATTGCCGCAGCTGTATAGCTATCATATCTATGTATGGTGTCAAATCAATTGGAACAGCAACTGTAAAGCCACTTGGGTGGATGCCAGCAATTGAGGCATATCGAGAGCTTGTGACACACAACACTTTGCACGGCGCGATCATCGAGCGTGCTGCTAATCAAATCGCTGGCAGCTAAATTGAAATGAATGCCCCGGACCCAAGCCCGTGCCGATCCGATCCGAGCCGACCGCCTTCCAGCTGGCAGCCCACGTCAATTGTCTTTGGTCAGTCGAGCATTATAGTCGAGGGTAACTGGAGCTTTGGTCAACGCTTCAATGCAATTTGCATAAGTCGCGCGCCTCGAGTCCAAACAAAAGCTAAAATAATCTCACAAATCTCGCTCAACTTTAACCCGCTTTTCCCCATTTTTTTTTTTTTTTGAGTGTAAAATGAGCTCGGCTACGGTAAGTAGTTGAGATGCTGCGTCGCCTGTGTCAAGTCGCCGCGACGTCTTGGCGCTCAGCTAAGCCGGATTGCCACAGCGTGCGTCAGTCCACATAGTCTCCAGATTCGCACAGAATCTCAGTACATATAGTATCTATTAATTCCATACTCTGCCTCTCTCCCTCTCTCTCACACAAATCTTTCAGCCCAAAGCCTTGAAGCAGCTCACCGCAGCGGAACGTGAAACGTTTTTCAGTTCATTCGATGTGGTTTTCTGCGACTGCGATGGTTTGTTCATAGCTTGCGAGGGCTGTTCCATAAGTAACGCGGCTTTGTTCTGTCCCGCGCCTCTGCAGTGCTTCGGGTTGCTAGATCTTATGGCGGCTACGGCATCAGCAAGAGTCTAGAAGCCAGGGAAATTCAGCATTCGCATTACTTTTTGAACAGCCCTCGCATACCTATATGCCAAATACTATGTCCTATATATGTAATACAAATCTGATGTCCTTTCACTCCACTCTCAATTCGCTGCGAAATGAAATGGAATGAAACAAAGGCAAAAGGCGTAAACGCTAAAGGCTAAAGGCCTAAAGATCTAAAGATCTAAAGATCTAAAGATCTAAAGGTCTAATCAGCTGAAGCTCTATAGCGATAAAGACCTAAAGCTAAAGCTCCAAAAGCTTAAGCTCTAAAGGACTAACGGTCTAATGATCTAAGGAGCTAGAGCTAAAAGTCTAAAGGCCTGCAGGTCTAAAGATCTAAACTGGTAACGGTCTAAACTTGCTTGCAGGTGTTGTCTGGTACACGCTGCGCGACTTCATACCCGGCTCGGCCCAGGCCCTGGTGGAGCTGCAGCGCCGTGGCAAGCGGCTGACCTTCGTGACCAACAACAGCATCAGCTCCGTGGCGGAGCATCTGCAGAAGTTTGCCCAGCAAGCAGAGCTGCACATAGAGAGGGTGAGTCCACCGAGCAAGGATTAGCCAATCAGTTTCTTACCCCAGTCCAACAGGAGCAGATTGTGCATCCGGCGCAGGCCATCTGCGATCACCTGAAGGCAATTGGCTTCGAGGGGCTGATCTATTGCCTGGCGACGCCGCCGTTCAAGCAGCTCCTACGCGATGCTGGCTTTCGCCTAAGCCAGGAGGTGAGTTGATGTGCCTGCAGCTGTTCACAGAGACTTAACGGGATTCCACCTGCCCAGCGTGAGTGCTCCGTCATCAAGAGCCTGGCCGAGCTGCGTGAGGCCATCTTCGGCGGCGACCCCGTGGAAGCGGTCATCATCGACGTGGACTTCAATCTGACGGCGACCAAGTTGATGCGCGCCCACGTCCAGCTGCAGAATCCCAACTGCTTGTTCCTGGCCGGCGCGGCCGATGCGCTGATACCTTTCGGCGCTGGCGACATCATTGGTAGGCATTGACTGCTCCTTGGCTTGGGCTTACCTAGGGTAACTAATGTCTCTTCCAAGGACCCGGCCCATTCATCGACATTGTCGCCCAGTCGACGGGCCGCCAGCCGACGGTGCTGGGCAAGCCGGGCGAGGCACTGCGTCAGCTGCTGCGCCAGCAACACGCCCACATACCCGCCCAGCGCGTGCTGTTCGTCGGCGACAGTCTGGCCAGTGACATTGGGTTTGCACGCGCCAGCGGCTACCAGACGCTGCTGGTCCTCACCGGCGGCAGCAGCAAGGCGGACGTGGATAGCCTGCCGCCGGACCACGCCCACATGCCGGACTATGTGGCGGAGTGCCTGGGCGATCTGTGCGATTGAGGCTAAGTAGGAGCCTGCAAAGGGAAGGAGGGAAGGAAGGAACGACGAAGGCAGCACGGAAGGAAGGACCTATATCATATATCCTAGAATTCTCCACAAAATAAAGTCAATAGGAAGGTGGGAGAGAGAATGAGAGAGAAAGAGAGAGCGAGTATAGATAGAAACAATAGCTGAAGTGATTCGTGTTATATATTCAAAACAATATCTTATCAAATATATGATATATATAGACATATAGCATATGAAAGCGGAATGAGTGTTTACAGGCAAGTTAGGGAAGTTAGGAATACTTAAGACTACATTTTAGACATATATATATAAGAAGGTAACCTTTAACCATTAAGCTATATACATATATATATATATATATATATATATATATATATATATATATATATATATATATATATATATATATATATATATATATATATATATATATATATATATATATATATATGCATAGCGTCAAGCTAGCCTAAGCTTTAGCCGTGCGCCTTGGGCACGGTCTCGGCCAGCAGCTGCACTAGGTCGAACACGCTGTCCGCATAGTAGTCCGGCAGCAGTTCCGGATCCGTTTCAGCCAGCAGCTGGTCGAGCGTGCAGCCGCCGGTAAGGACGAGCAGCGTTTGGAAGCCAAACGTGCGGCCGAAGCGCACATCCTGGGCGAGCATATCGCCAATCATGAGCACGCGCCCTGGATCCGTGACGTTGTGCTGCTGCATAAGCATGTCGCCCAGGGCGCGGCCCGGCTTGCCCATCACAATTGGCTGCCGGCCGCTGGCCTCGACCAGAATGGAGGCAAAGGCGCCGGGCCCAATGATGTTCAGGCCCCTGCCCACTGGGAGCAAACGATCCGTGGCGCCGCTGATCAGCAGGCAGTCCGGATGACGCAAATAGAGATGGGCGCGCAGCAGCTTGGGTGAGGTGAGATTGAAGTCGACATCGATGACGACAGCACGCACGGGCTGCTTGTCGAATATGTTGCGCGCTAGATCCTCGTAGGTGTCCTCAATAAAGTGATTGGGCTAGAGGAGGAGGCAGTGAGATGAGAGGGGAGCCCGGCCAGGTCGCAGCTGCAGCTACTTACCCCATCGAGCAGCTGGAAGCCCGCCTCCTGCAGCACGGCCTTGAACTGGGACGAGGCCATGATATAGATGAGCCCGTCGAACTTGATGTTCCGCAAGTAGTAGACCAGTGTCTGGGCCGGATGCCAGATCTGCTCCGGCGCCACCTGCAAATTGGACTTGGCAAAGCGTCGCACCGTTTGCTCTATGGTGCGCACGCTGTTGTTGGTCACATAGGTCACCTGTTTGCCGGCACGCTCCAGAGCCGTATAGGCCTGGCCGGCATTCGGGATTTCCGCCTCCAGGTTATAGATGACGCCATCTATATCACTATAAACCCGATCGAACGAGTCCAAGAAGCGACGACGCTGCTCGGCACTCAGCTTCAAGATATGCTGCGGCTGTATAAAAACAACAAATTGTTATTTGATAAGCCAACTGTATGGGCCGAATCTAAGAGACTAACGGTGCTTTTCTCCGCCATGTTGTTGGTGTCGCTGGCGCGTCTGGCAGTCGACTAATGTGACAAACTCGACTGGCGCATCATAAAGCGCCCAAACTGCAAAAATAATAGTAATAAGAACAGAGCACAGCACAGAAAAGAAAAAAACACAATAAAAATAATGATTAACACTTCGAAGCGGTAAGCTAAGACGCAGCCCCAGTGGATTTGTCGCCGATGCCTCTCCAGCTCTCTCCCTTGCACGAAACCAATAGCAACAACAACAAATGCCGTTGCTTATCGGAACTATTTACTACGCGCGCGTCAGCATTTGCGCTCTCTCACTATCTCTCTCCCTCTCTTTCCCACTCGCCCTCGAACATTTTGGCACTCTCGCTTTCTTGAAGTGCGCTCTCTCACCGTTCATTGCACTCCCACTGCGAACACACGCACACCTACAACGGCGATTTAACTGGAAATGTATGTATGTATGTATATATGTATATACTATTTATATATCTATCTTTCATTCAGGAAATGCCTGCAGCAACTGTCAGGGCTTTACAAATATATGTATGCACATGCACACACTAACACACTCATAAGCATATGACGTATGTCTAACAGCAGCGTGTGCCAAAAATGTTAAACGTACCAAAATTAGGCAGTTTATTTTAATGTTAATGCTAATTTATGTTAATTTGCAGCTCAATGTTTAGAGCGTTTGGCACTTATGTAAATTATTAGCTTAGAAATATTTTTAATTTAAAATTTGAAAAACATGTATATATAAACTGCATAGCCCTGCTTCGGGCCTATTTACACAGGGCAACTGTTTTATTTTTTATTATATTTCGTGTTACAACTACAATACAACTTAGCCGCAACTAAATTACTAATAACTAAGCTAATCTATTAGCTACAACCAAAACAAAAAAAAAATAGTAATAATGAAATCGAAACCCCTTCAGGCGGGCTGTGAGTGCTAGTAATACTTAGGCATAGATAATATGTATGAAATAAATATCGAGCATGTGTATGTTTCCAAGTTATATAATAAGACTAAGGTTAAGATTAAGATGACGAGTTTAAAGAAAAAGAACAATTTCCAAATCACATTTCCTAGTGCTGGGGTAAAGTTTGATTGATTCAAATTAGTTTTATAAGATTAAGCTGAGTTTAAAGTAAAAGAACAATTTCCGAATCACATTTCCTAGTGCTGGGGTAAAGTTTGATTGATTCAAATTAGTTTTATAAAAAGATTAAGCTGAGTTTAAAGAAAAAGAACAATTTCCAAATCACATTTCCTAGTGCTGTGGTTAAGTTTGATTGATTCAAATTATAGATAGATATAGTATATATATATGAATGTATATATATATAGAAAATGTCGAAATTAATATTAATAATATCCGTGTTCACTTGGGAGAATTAAATTTTCTTGTTTTGGAATAGGATATTCAGTGCTTTAACTGATAAATAATACGAAATCAAATCGAATTCAAGAACGAGAATATAGTATATATGTGTGTGTGTTTGTGTGTGCTCCTCAACATCCGGCAATTTGTTGTGTGTTAATCCTTCTCCTGCTGCTGCAGCAAGGCCGTAATCTCCTGGAACTTGTGACGATAGTCCACGCTGCTCTCACTGATCACCGACATGCTCGACGAGGGATCCTGCTAAGCAAAACTATATTTATTTGCATTCGTGGAGACCTAATGACGGGCACTCACCAGGATATCGCGCGTGGCATCGAAGTCATCGAGATGACCCAGCAAACTAGTCAGCGAAAAGTCATTGATATTCTCCTCCAGCCAGCGTGCATTGGACGTGGAGTCGCGCAGCAAATGCATTGGACTGACGCTGCCATTGAAGAAGCTTTGAGCTAAGTGATAAGATTGCATTAATATAATATAGGTGCAGATCTGTAGATATGATATAGGGTATATCATCAAGAGGGATAAGGTCATAGAGGAACGTTTGGAAAGGGAACACTAATGTAGTTGATGAGGTGAAGACGTGGAATGAAGGCGGATATAGCCTAAATTTGCAAGAGAAAGGAGAACCGATTGGAAATGGAATGGTCATGTTGACTCTAGATATAAGCTTAAGTATAATTATTGACAAGCTTTGCCTTATCTTAGTCTTAAGCAATATAAAGCTCAGTGGAGTTGATAAGTTGTACGCATAGAATGAAAGAGGACAGCATAGGAAACGAGGAACGCTTGGTAAATAAACACTAATGCTCACTAATGATCAGATTTAGATATAGAATGAAGGGGGATAGTCTATGCTTTAAGCTTAATGCCTGAGCGTGAGGCAGAAGGAACGATTGGAATCGGAATGCAGACACACGCTGAAGCATAATCATCCAAGTACTGTTAGTATGATATAGGTATAGAATGAAAGGGTTTAGTCCATGAACAGAGATTTCTAGAAGCTGACGTATGAGACAAGTGGAACGATTGGCAATGGAATGCTAATGCAGACACAAGACATAAGCTTAAGTAGCATAAAGATCGGCACAGTTGATTTGATATGGATATGGAATGAATAAGGATAGGCTATAAGCTGCATGCTTATTTGGAATATCATTTGCTCGTCTTACTGGTGCTCTCATCCTGCGCATCCTGTACATCCTGCACCTGCTCCGGCAGTGTTGTGCTTGTGGCCTTTGGCGGTGTTTTTGGCTCCTCGCAAAAGTCCAAATTGGGCATGTCCCGCCCGGTGACGCCGCTGTAGTCGCAGCTCACGTAATCGTTGTTGTTATGGCATTGGCTGCTGCTGCTGCTGCTGCTTCCGCTTCCGCTCTGATTCTCGAGATCGGCTTTCTGCTGCCTGGCTTTGCTGCTGTTAAGTGCGTTCAGCTTGGAGAGCACCTCGTTAATCTCGCTGTTGCTGCTGCTGCTCACGTGGTCAATGGGCTCGAAGAGGCCGTTCTGCAAGTTGCGCAGGCTGACCACATCGTACGGCTGATCGACCGAGGCGGGCGGCAGGAGGCAACGCTGCACCAGCACCTGCCGTGAGAGTTTCTGGCGCGTGAGCTACAGAAAGGGAATGAAATTCATTGAAAGTAAATATTTATTTCTCCTGGACAACTGCTCACCTTGCCCAGCTGACGCACTGGATCAATTAAATTGAGCATGGGCCGACGCACTGGCAGCATGGGCGTGCGGAAGACGACCTCATTGCCCTCGCCAGAGGTTGTGGTCGCCGGGGCAGTGCCCACACCACCTGCCGTGCCCACTCCACCGGCCGTGGCCAGATTGCTCAGAGAGCGCGCCTTGGTGATGAGATCGCGCTTGCGATCGCAGCTGTGGCCACAGCTGCACTGGCGCTTGCGCACGCGCTCGCTGAGATTGGCAACGAGCAGCAGATGCTTCAGCTTGTTGTTAACCGGGGCCGTGTTGATGGCCTTGACGCGTTCCACGCTATCACAGTCGTTGGGGTTGTAGGGCAGCGATGTTGAGGACGAGGAGGAGGTGCTTGTCGCGCTGCTGACGCCAATGGCGCTGGTGGGTACGCTCACCTCCGGATCACACCAATAATACTCGAGCTCCAGCTTGGAGTCCTGGCCCAGCACCACATACAGATCCCCAATGGTTATATCGGCCGCGCTCGATGTAGTCCAGCCACGGCGTATGGTCTTGATTACGTCATCGCTCAGCAGCGGCTTGAAATTGCGCGCTGCAGCACCCTTGGCACCTTTGCCACCTCCGGCGCCGAGGGCATCGCTGCGTTTGGCACGTGTGGGCGCCGGCGTCGCTGCAGGTGGAGCTGCCGCTGGAGCCGGCGGTGGCGGTGGCGGAGGAGCAGCCGAAGTGCTGGCCACCGGCTCAGCTGAAGCGCCCGCATTTGTCGTTGTGAGAAGCTCCTTGATCTCCTCGCTTATCTCGTCGCCACAGTGACTCTCCAGCTTCACATGATTGGTGTTCTCTGTCAGCTCATTCACGGACTTGTCCTGCGCGAGACTGGACTGGGCCTTCGGCTTCTTCGTCTCCGGCGAACGCTTCTCGGATCCGCTATCGGTGCGCGCACGCTTAGCGCTGGCCGCAGCCGCAGCTGCGTTGATGTCCAGTGTCTCGCTGCGCACTTTCACGCCCAAACGCTCCTCGTAGGCGCCCAGGCAGACGTTGACGCTGCTCAAGTACGCCGTAATGCTGAGCAGCGGACGATGTATGGGCACGCCCGGCTTGGGCAGAAAGCAAACCGCGGGCTCAATGAAAACCGGCTCCGTTGGTTCAGTACTGCTACTGGCGGCGCGAGACAACAGCATCTGCGCCTGGCCCAGCCGGGTGTCGATACTACGCCATTTGTACTGAAACGTCTTGATGAACGTGATTAGCTTTTTGTGCAGCGGCACAATAAGGCGCCCACGTGGATTCTGCGCCAGCGACTGGACGCGACTAAATGCCTCCATATTCGCCGGAGTCACCAGCACCTCAATCTTGCTGGGCAAGCGTATGTCCTCCAGAGTGTCTGTCCGGGATGAGCTTTGATAAGGTTTGTCTTTCGGTTGGGCTGTGGACTTACCATCGAGCTGGTTGAGGCGACGCAGCGCCTTGCAGGAGGGCGTCTTGATGCGTATATTCTTGCCCTTGCTGCGCACGGTGATGTGGCCCTGATAGATGAGCTGCTTCAGCTTCATGAAGTGCTTCTCCGTGAGAAACTGCAGCTTGCGGCGCATCTCGCCGTAGTTGATGAGCGTGTAGAGCTCCTGGGCGGGCTTCTTGAGCTCTAGAGAGGGGGAATTTGAGTAAAGTAAAGGCTGGAGGATGTGTGCCCGGACTCACCATCGGTGTACCGCACATATTTGCCAATCTTGTGATATGTCTGATAGTAATGCTGACGCACTTGGTCCTTGGTCTTGAAGCTGTAGTCGCTGCTGGTGTTGCGACGCTTCAGCTTGGCATTGACGCAGTTGGCAACGGCCTCGAAATCCTTGCCAAACTCGTTGAGCGCATCGAAGAAGCAGTTGCGCTCGAGGTTCGTCCAGGTCGTCTTGCTGGCCGCGCGCAGCTGCGAGGGCGTCTTCTGGGCGGCCTTCTCCTCCTTCTTGGTGTGCTCACGCTCGACCGGCGGCGGTGTCATTGGACGCGTCAGATCTAGCTTCATCTTCTGGATGACGCGCGCGCTGGCCCGGGTGCCCGGACAGTTCTGCGTCGTCACCGAGCCGAGCAGCTCCTCTGGCTCGGCGGCCGCAGCCGCTGCCGCCGCCACTGCTGCCAGCTTGAACTGCACACCTTTGCCAGTGCTGGTGGATGTGGCCGCGGTGGCCGCACTGGCAGCCGCCGCTTCGGCGCCAACAGCAGCAGATTCAGCCGCAAATTTGACACTTTTACACATGCTGCTGTTGTCGCCCATGGCACTGGCGGCGCTCCCACTGCAAGCCAACAAACTGCAACGTACAATAATAACAACCGCTATTACTATTCTCTGACAAGTGCTGCTGCACAGTTAGCATCGGCGGATTCCACGATATCAGCGGATTAAGAGCAAACTTTGTGCGACGCCAGCGAAAAAATGGCGCTCGCCCAATGGGTCAAGAAGTTGATTGTGTGTCGTTGTTGTTTGCGTGCTGCGGCTTATTGTCGTTCGACCTTCGGCTGAATATTGCATTCGACTGTCCACTTACCCCCAAAATGCGTTAATTATTTATTTTGCGTAGCTTTTGTTGTCGTTTTGGCTTTAATTTATCTTCATTGTTTTGCATTTTTAGCAGCGTACGACGTTCTGTTAAGGCTATGTGCATAACATGCCTCTGTTATGCTGCAGCTACGTTACTCAATCTGCGCTTATGTTACAGATTTATGCATATACATTGCTGATTCAATTAGTTGGAATTCTAATTTTCCTAGAAAATGAATTCTATGAATATAGTTGTGCAAACTTCAAAGTCTTCTGCGAATTGTCCGCCCAATCAGTTTGTGTTCTCAATATACAGCACTCGTCTCACATAACGTAACATTTTATTTAAATTTAAATTTAAATTCAAAATTATTTTTTTTTTCTTTTTTATATTGCGTATGTAATAAAAGTAAATGAATAATATTGCAACTAAGGTGATCTCATATTTTAGTTTTATTACTTACTGTTAATCCAGATTTAGCCAATATAAACACTTTTTCGTTTGCGCTTTTTAAATGTATTCTCTCATAACGGAACAGATGACTGCGTTTAACAGCGTACGTTAACGTTTAACAGCGCAAATGGAGTAAAGCTGCTATGAAAGTTTAATTTTTGCAAATATGCTAAATATATGCAAGGCACTTAACTTTTATTTGTCAGCCTATTTTTAGTCTTTAATTAATAATGGTTTAATATTTGACCAGACACTATTTATCAGTATTATTATTTATAAACAAAAATCAGCTGACAACAGATATGTCATTACGTTTACAGACATTAGCGTCAACAGCAAATGCAACCCTGTGTGAGCGCGTGGTTCAGCTGTGGTGAGTTTGGCACTTGAACAAAAACAAAATCCGCATAGCAAAATTAAATTTATTTGTCCTATAAATATGAAAAAAAAAAAAATAATTGTATTGCGCTAGTGGGCATCACAAATAAATACCGATAAATATTAAAACTAATCCAACTGCAACGAGTATGGCAATGAGCATTATTTTTTTCTGCGAAAACGGAAAATGAAAAAAGTAAAACGTGGATATTTCGAATTTTTTATTTTGAGCTGGAATTACCTTGCGCGCCTTCTCCCGGTATTCGTTGGCCTTGTCGAGCTCAGTGCCGCCCTTCTCCGTGTAAAGGGTCGCCTGATTCGCATGGAACTCCACACGCTGAATCGTCTCGCTCTGCTCCATGACGAGCGTCTGGATGCGCATAAACAGCGCGTGGACATCCTCGATCGACTTCTCCAGCTTGCGCAGCTCGTTGAAGCGATCCATCAGATCCCGCAGCGTCTGCCGCTCCTTATCCGTCTCTTGCAGTATCTGAAAGAGTTTGTTTCCAACATATAGAAGCTGATTCCAATCTAGTCTGGTCTGGCCAAGCCACTCACATTGTCCACAAAGAGCTTCGTTGTCTTGTTCTCGATCAGCAGCTCGATCTCCTGCTCAGTGGCCTCAGCATTGACTAAAGAGGTGTGGTTTAGTTTCATTCTCGATCTTCCGATTCGCTCACTTACTTATCTTGGAGTGCATGCGCAGATTCTTCTTCACCTTCATCTCGTAGTTCTGCAGAAACTGCTCGTTCTTCTGCCAGAGATTGATGAACGTCTGATAGAGGCCGTAGAACAAGGTGCGCTTCATGCGCGCCTCCAGGCAGTAGTCATTCTCGGGCGGCAGATTCGCTTTGAATTCCCTGAAACGGCTCATCAGATGATTGCCCAAACGCAGATTCTTATTGTGCAGCTCATCCATTTCGTTCTCTAGGGGAAATAGAGAGCATATGAATACCAGGTCTCTAGAGTTTGCGTTACTGTGTGTTCACTGTACCTACCGCTGAAGGTGCGCAAGTGTATGGTCTGAGACATGCGCTCCATGGCATCCAGATTGTTGACGATCTGCGCCAGTTGAAAGCGTATTTCCGAATACTGCATGGTAGAGTGTTGGTAAACGTTAGTAAAGTTTGTATATTAGTGATATAAAATATAGATTATATGTGCATATGGAAATATTGGATGCATAGTTGACAGTGTCTTTCGGAATACTGCAATTGGTGTTGGTAATTGCAGAAACCTTATATGTTAGTGTTGGAAAGCGTATAAAGATGATATATAATAGACACTATATATATGTATATGGAAATATATTATCTATATTTATATATTGATAGTGTATTACAGACTACTGCAATTAGTGTTGGTAAACGTTAAACGTGTATATTGAATTATATTAGTGTTGGTGTTTGTAGAGACTAGACGTGCTTAGGAAAATATATTATATGCAGCTAGAGCTGATAGCGTATTTCTAAATGCTTCAAGCAGTGTTGGTAAACCTGGAAAGTTGTTGTAATAGTGTTGGTAAACGTAGGCCGATAGTATAGCGATTACGTATATGCATGATATATTAAAATATTGCATATGTAAATGTATTGTATTTCGAATAGTGCAATTAGTGTTGGTAAACGTAGAAAGATTATATATTATAGAGAATAGTTATAGTTATGTATATGAAAATGAAGTCAATAAATCTAAAGGACACAGAGCACACATACATACATAACGAATTTTTAAATACAACGCTTAGTGTTGGTAAACGTATACATATTCTATACGATAGTGACATATGAACAGATATATATGTATATTGCTTATGTTTATATAAGTATATATGTTGATAGTGTATTTCTGATTACTATAATTAGTGTTGGTAAACATTTAAATATGATAAACTATAGTGAATATATACATGCTTATATATACATATATTGATATACTGTATATATATTGCTATGTTTATATATGTATCTCTAACATTCTCTCTCTCTCTCTCACACACACACGTGCGTATCTTTCGCCGCTGAACCGCAAGCTAAAGCGCATCAGTAATCGATTTATGAATTAATTAGCTCAATTAAACGAAGGCATTCAACCACTTGGCTTAATAATTATGTTAGCCACAATAAGAATTCACAATTCAGAAATCACAAATCCAAATTAAGGCATTTCCCATGCTCTTAAAGACATTAAATTTCATGGTTTAAGCTTTAAAGTGGCTCAAGAAGTTGAAATTCGAAGGGACTGTAGCTTAAGAGTGAGATAGCCATAATAACGGTTCATTAAACTTATTACAAGCTCTACATAATACATGATAATACTATCTTAACTGGGCTTTACATATGTCATTAACATGCACTATATACATATGTACATATGTATATACATTTTCCTTTTATATATGTACTTTAGTAATTAGAAGTCGACTATAAGCCAGCATTCGCTTATCACGCGGTTCGATTGAGTAATTTCTTTTGTGACTTGGACGGCGTCGCTCGCTGATTCATTCGCCATCAAAAAGTTGTATGATAAACAGTTAGAATCCAAAAAGCATTGGGCCTGCCACACGAATCGAGTTCCACTTACATACATACATATGTACAATGTGTAACACTCTCAATTAAAGATGGCGCTGGCGGCGTGAGCCATGCGAAGCAAGTGCAAGAGATGTGATTTGGTTTTTTTATAAATTAACACTTGTGAGTCTTATCTAGGCCTTGTTAAAGTTGTTTGTTTATAGTTTTTTTTAATGTATTTATTTAGCATTTTATACAAATTCCATTCATAATTTGCATAACATATGCTCTGTTAAGCGATAGCATGGGCTCTGTTAAGCGATCGCATTGGCTCTGTTAACCGATAGGCCTTCAGGCACGCTCCGCTCTAGTTGCGATAGCCTTACAGCTGTATTCCTACGCACACACATACATATATACAGGCTTTAGCATATGTGTGCCTTGCTCTGCCTGCGCTTCGCTCTAGCTATGCTACGCTTACAGCTGTATTCACACACGCACACATACTTACAGGACTCAGAATAGCATCTACATTGGTGCCCTGTTGTGTCATTTTGCTCCGATCCTTAGCGTCCACACTATTGCTGTTGTTGTTGCTGCTGCCGCTGGTCAGGGACTCGGTGGTGGCGTTGTAAGCGCTGAGCAGCAATGAACCGTTCGATGAGGAAGACGTCGAGTTAGCGCTCAGCGAGCGCTGCAAAATAGTCAATGAAATGCTCGAAACAGTTAACACAGCCTAAATACGAAAAAAAAACTACAACTAAAATTGATTTTCGAGCATCGCTGCTGCAGCGACGCAGCCGACGCGACTCTAACTAAAACTTCGTGCTTAGCTTCGACTCTCCTCTTCGCTCTTTTTCGCTAGCGATCTGCGCTCTCGCGGGGGCTGGGCACAATGGGCGCGAAATGCACAATCTGGCCGTGTTGTGCATAAGGAAAAAGCTGGCCAGCAAATTGTAAGTGGAAATTGGAACAACTGTGGGGGATAGCCCTCACATGAGGGCCGCTTTATCGCTCTTATCTTGTGGGCAATCTTGGCTGATAAGCTCAGCAATGACAATACGCACGGCAGCGCACCACCCCCCAGCAGTCGGTGTTCGCGCCGGCTATGGAACGTGGCGCACTGTTTGGCAATGCCGGCAAAAAAAAAAAAAATGTTATATACATATATATATACATATCTATTTCTATTTTACTTTATTTCTATTTTCAATAATTTTGTTTTTAAAATATGTTTTTTGATTTATTTTGAGCTCGAAATCCTTGCCTAACAATGGGCGCCGCGGCATTTATGCAGCACTTATGCAACACTTTTTATCCTTCTTACATTTTAGCACACTGTATTGGCGCAATAAACAACCGTGGCTTGCTTTCTCCCTCTCACAACAGCAAAAAAAAAAAAGAACCGCAAATCATTGGCGCTAAAAACTTAAAAAAAAAAATAACAATTTACACAGCGACTCACCTGCAAAAGCTCTGGCAGCCTATCTCTGGCCATTGTGATTTTGTTTAAGTGCTGTAAAGTTGTGTTATTGTTGTTGGAGTTTAGCGTTGATTTTGTAAGCAGCGATATATGTATGTACGTATATACATACGTTTATATTTTTCTTTTTGTTTTTGTTATTGTTGAAGCGCACTTGTTTTAATTGCTTTGCACATGCAGTAGGATAAATATATGTACAATATTGTAGCTGTATATTGTATGCATGCGTGTGTGTGTGTGTAAGCGGCAGTTGCTGTTGTTGCTTTGCATAATCGACGCTGCGAACTGCGCGTTGAGCTTTGTGCGCGCTGTTGTTATTGTTGCTGCTGCTCTGCTTCTTCTTCTTCAGCTTGCTTATTGTTGCTGCTGCTCTGTGTCTTCTTCTTTAGCTTGCTGTTGTTGTTGCTGCTCTGCTTCTTCTTCTTCAGTTTCTGCTTGCTTTTTGTTGTTGCTGCTTCGGGACACTTAAACGACGCCAACAGCTGTGATCTAACTGTGCGTGCGCTGCTGCTGCTGGCAGTGCACAGCTACGCGTGAGCGTAATGCGCACTGAGCGAGAGAGAGAGAGAGTAAGAGTGAGTGCAAGCTGGAGCGCGCGAGCGTGTGATATCAAAGTTGATAAGTAACGGTTGCTTATCGCCGATGCCCTTGTGTGTGGTGGGAGTGGCGTATGTGTGTGTGTGATTAGGTGTTACCTTATCGCACTCACTCACTATATTTTTGCCGTTAATATTAGCAATTGTATTTGTATTTGGAAGTCGCATTCACTATTGCACGACGTTCTTTGAACTTAACCGAGAGTACGGAGAGACGTAGAGAGAGAGCGAGAGAGAGTGTGCGTGTGCATAGTTACATTTATAACTTTCATTAATTGCAACAGGTTTTATTTGATAATATTTATGTTTTTTTTTTTTTTAATATTTTATAATTGAGATCTCTTCACGCCGCACGTCGCCTGCCAACTAAAAGCGCCGGCAGCTAAATAAATTCCATACGGCGCGCTAGCTCCTCCGTCGCGTCAGAAGCTGCCACTGAGATTTCTTTCAATTTAAAGATTAGCACAAAGTGTATGTGTGTGTGTGTGTGTGTGCTTGTATGTAGCACAGATAAAGTTATGTATTATGTGTAACTTAGTCTGTCCCGCCGTCCCTCCGTCCGTTCGTCTGTCCGTCCGTCCGTCCGTCTCTTTGCACTTTTTGGTTGCTATTCTAGAAATTGAACCGGTTGCGACGCTCTATGAAATATGTGTTAATTGCCACTTTTTTCACGTTTTTTATACCAAGTACAACTTTGTTTTTTTTTTTTTTTATTCTATTTAACGGCAACAATAACAACGCCGTTCAATTGAAGGTAGCGACGTCAACGGCAACGGCAACGGCAACGGATCCAAAAGTCACTTGCGCTAATTAGTTGAACTTTTTCCTATTGCTTTCTGATGTTGTTGTTGTTGTTGTTTTGTTCTTGCGGTTGCAAAACGCTTATAAGCTTGACGCCGACGCCGACGTCGCCGTCGCTGCAAATTTGTATATTTCTCATTCTCGTTCTCGAATTGCCAGCGAAAAGCGCACGACGCTACGCGACGCTACGTCCGCGGGTCACAATTCTCAATTCAGAATTCAATGCATTCCAATTACGACAATGGAACAGAGTGAGGAGCAAATTGATATCGAGTGATAATATATGTAAACAGATATACATACATACCATACTTATACATATATATACATATATGTATATACATATATATTTAGTATATTTATAGTGCAACTGCTTTATAAATGATATTCATTGTTGCTTAATGGACGAAATGGAAGAAGAAGAAGGAAGAATTTAACTGAATTCGCTATATACATATATGTACATATTATATACAATACAAATATTTGCATATATAAGTATATATATATACACACACACACACACGCGTAAACACACTCCGGCGTAAAGGCGCATTGCCGTAGGGCGGGACTTTATTAACTAACAGCGAGTGTCGAGTGAAACCACAAGAATGCAAAATTCATACAAATTAAATATAGCGTTCAATATACAATTGACTGAGGATACCCTGTAATTGCATAGCAAGTGCATATTAGTGAGTGGTTAAGTATACCATCCTCGACTTCTTTACAGGGTATTTCATATTTTCAATTTACATTTTACAAATAATAAAAAATTAATATAGAACAGTGTATTCGACGAAGATACCCTGTAATTTATTAAGGACTGCATATTAATATGGAATATAAGTAATATAATCGTAATATAAAAACTATATAAACTAAATACAGCAAACAATATATTTGACTAAGATACCCTGTAATTTAAGTATTTCCGTCTTCATTACATGGTATTTCGTAATCAGCAAAAAACAGTCCAAAATTGATCAAAATTAAACATAGCAAACCATATGTATGACTAAGATACCCTGTAATTTCATATAAAGTGCATATTCAGTACTTTCGTACATTTTCTACTCCTCCCTTACAGGGTATTTCGAAGTCTTCAACTTACAACCATTACATTGCAGTACCATATAGTACAGGGTATCTCATAGTCGAGCAACAGGCCGCTTTTTCTTCAATATGAACTTTGATTTATCAGCAAGCGCGTGGAACGTTTCGACGTAGAATTTGATTGAAAGAAAATCTCGCTCGAAATGCGGGAAAATACTATATAAATTCGCAGATAAGTTGCTCTCGAGCTATATATTATATAGAGACGTGACTCAGTCAGAACAAACACGATGAAAAAAAAAAAAAAACAAAAAAGCCCTCACAAAGCTGATCATTATTCCAGTGAAGTGAAAGCTGAATTTCAAGCTGCGCCTGATGCAAAAAAAAAATTCATTAAAAAAAGGGGAATTATCGTGATAAGCTAAAGAGAGTGTGTGAGAGAGAGAAAGGGAGAGAGGAAGAGAGAAAATCAGTGTGATGTATATATATATATATATATATATATATATTTTTTTTTTATATTGATATAGAAAGGGAGAGGAAGCGTGAGGGAGGCAGAGAGAACGAGATAGAGAGGGAGAGGCAGAGATAGGTAGAAGAGATGAAAGGGAGAAAGATAGAAGGTGAGAGACAGACAGAGCGAGAAAGAAAGAGAGAGAGAGAGAAAGAGAGAGAGAGAGAGAGAGGGAGAGAGAGAGAGAGAGAGGGAGAGAGAGCAAAGAGACAGAGAGAGAGAGAGAGACAGGGAGAGAAAGAGACATAGAGAATGAGATTGAGGCAGTGAGAGTAGTAGAGAGAGAGAGAGAGAGAGAGAGAAAGATAGTGATTGAATGAGAAAGCGAGAAAGAGAGAGAGAGAGAAAGAGAGACAAAAATATAGAGAGAGCGAGAAAGACAGAGAGTGAGAGAGAGAGAGCGAGGGAGAGAGGCACATAGACACAATGAGAATAAAAGCGGTAAAGTGAGAAGGAGAGAGAGAAAGAGCAGCAGAGAAAGGCAGGCAGAGTGTGTGTGAGTGTTAGTCTCTCTCTTCAACTGTTTGATATATGGCTTGAAGCCTCAAAGTTTTTGCGACAAAGCACACAAGTCAATTTACAGTAAGACAGCTTAACTAATTGATTAGTCGCTAGTTCAAGTTGACTTATTAACTAAACTCAACTAAGCCAAGAGCAGTCAAATTATGCAAGGCTTTACTGATTGGGAATTGACTATGCATTTACTGATTGGCTGACGACGTAGAGTTGGCTTCAGTTGCAGCTTCAGTTCCGGTTCTAGTTCCTTTAGCTTTAACTCTAGTTCCGGCTAGCAGTCTCAGCCCTGCATCAGCTTTTGCTTTAGTTCCATTATCACAAAGCCACGCAGGCAGCCACTGTGAACTCTTTGGGGCATCAGTTTCAGTTGCAGTTCCAGTTCCAGTTCTAGTTCCAGCTCTAGTTGCGTTAGCTTTAGTGCTAGTTCCGGCTAGCAGTCTCAGCCCTGCATCAGCTTTTGCCACAATGGCACAAAGGCAGCCATGGTTCCAGCTCCAACTCCCACTCCAGTTCCAGTTCCAGTTCCAGCTTCAATTCTAGTTCCTGCTATCAAGCTCAGCTTTAGTTCCATTATTAACATCGGAATGAACAAAGGCAGCCATTGTGAACTCTTTGTTCCAGTTCCAAGTCCAACTGCCACTCCCACTGCCCAGTTCCAGTTCCAGTTCCAGTTCCAGTTCCAGTTCCAGTTCCAGTTCCAGCTTGCAATCTCAGCTGCATCACTAGCTTTTGTTTAAGTTCAATCATCAATTTCGAAATGAATGCTGAGCTACTTTTAGGCTTTAGATGGAATTAGTTGATAGCTTTAGTTGCAGTTGCAGTTCCAGTTCCAGTTCCAGTTCGCATTCATCAGCTTTGGCTTTTGAGTGCTGCCATCAGTTTTATTATGAACTTTTGGCTTCATCGGCTTTGCTGCGCACGGCAACAACTCAAAAAAAAAAAAAAAATTATATTTTTCATACGCCCTGTATGCAGGCATCAGGCAGCGGACAGCCTTTGTTTTTATGTTTGTTATTCAAGCTGTTGTTGTTTGTGTGCTGCTGCTCATGCTTTAGCGCAGCTTTGTTTACAATTTATTTTGTCATGTGTCGAAAATTGCAAATTTATGAGTTTTTGATGAGTCTTTTTGTGCGCGTCGCTCGCTCGCTCGCTGGCTGCCTGGCTGCCGGCGCTCGCTGTTATTTGCTGGTGTTTTCCTTTATGTGGGTCAGCACACACGCGCGCGCTCACACTCACACGCATAGGCGCACGCATCGAGCATATCCTGGCGCATCCTGCTCGCTTTGACTTTTGATTAAATTCGCACGCGCCAAACTATAAATGGCGCAAGCCAAAAACAGCCGAAGAAAAATCCAGAAAAAATACAAAAAAAATTATAGAAAAATAAAAAGTAAATAAATGAAAAAATTATAGAAAGCTGGTTGGCATAGATAGGTATATATATATATATATATATATATATATATATATATATATATATATATTTTTTTTTTTTTTTTTTTTTTATGTATATTTCTATCTGTTTCCATAGTTTGCGCTCTTCTAGTTTTTCGGCTGTGCCACAAATTGCTTTTAAAGCCTTTAAGGCAATTGGCTGTGCGTGTGTGTGAAAGGGACAGCACGATTGGGTTCACAGCTTGCGCCGGATATATGTAGTTTATACGCTTTACGCATCCAAAAAGCTCGAGAGCATTTTTTGTTGGCAAGTCCGAAGCAATTTGCATAAAAGTCGCCGACGTTGAATTCAAGTGATTGCAAAAACTAATGGTAAACCACACACACACACACACACACACACACACACACGCACAGCCACACCTACAGCCAGTTGTACACACACCTTTACGCCCACTCACATGCGGGTCGTGTGCACTTGTGGCCATCGTCAACGTCATAATGATGTGAATTATTCATTGTTTCTGCTTCAGTTGATGTTTTAATTAAACAGCAAATGTCAAAGGTAAAAAGCAAAACATGCGACAATAGCGGTTTTTGCTGGGATGCTGGCCGGCCCCCGGCTCGGACCGGACGGACAGGTGAGACTTTTAGAGCGCTGGGTGAGCGAAAGGTGTCGCCTGCCTGCCTGCTGTAAGTCCATACATAACAAATTGACACAAGTGGACATTCTAATCATTTGCTTGGGCACCTTAAAGCTGCTTTCATTTCACTTACTTTCTCCCGCTGGGTGGGCGGAGGGCGCGTATACGCAATGTGAGGTTATGTGCGTGAGGGGGAGAGAGGGAGAGACAGCGGAGTGTAGAGAATAAGAATGAAATGATAGAAGTGAAGAAGAGAGAGAGAGAGGGAGAGGGAGAGAGAGAGAGAGGGAGAGGGAGAGAGAGGGAGAGAGGGAGAGAAGAAGAGAGGGATAAATATATAGATAAAGAAAAGAAGAAGC
The DNA here is from genome assembly GCA_035047485.1 of Drosophila peninsularis. Lineage (NCBI taxonomy): Eukaryota > Metazoa > Arthropoda > Insecta > Diptera > Drosophilidae > Drosophila > Drosophila peninsularis. Next base: position 5,289,495 of record JAWNPN010000042.1, read on the forward strand.
GGAAGGTGAATTAGAAGAAGAAGATTATGATGAAGAACGAAAGACGAAGATCGATGAGGAAAGATGGAAGAAGGAAGAAGAAGGAAGAAATTAGAAGGACGAAGAAAGAAAGAAGGAAGAAGGTAGAAGGTAGGATGTAGGAGGAAGGAGGAAGGAGGAAGGAGGAAGGAGGAAGGAGGAAAATGGAAGGAAGAGGAAAGGAAGAGGAAAGAATGTAAAAAGAAAAAGAAATAAGATGAAAGAAGAATGAGGAAAGAAGGCAGAATTAGAAAGGAGAACAGAAAATGGTAAAGGCTAAAATGAAGGAGGAAGGAAGGAAGAAAAGGAAAGAGGAAAATAATGAGCATGAGAAAATAAAAGAGCAAATGAAAATAAGAGAATAATAATAATAATAATAATAATAATAATAATAATAATAATAATAATAATAATAATAATAATAATAATAATAATAATAATAATAATAATAATAATAATAATAATAATAATAATAATAATAATAATAATAATAATAATAATAATAATAATAATAATAATAATAATAATAATAATAATAATAATAATAATAATAATAATAATAATGATAAGAAGAAGAAAAAGAATTAGAAGAAGAAGAACAAGAAGGAGATAAGAGAAGATCGAAGGAGACTAAGACATATAAGACATATAAGCAGAACAGAATCGCATAGAAAGGCTCGCGCCCACAGCTCAGTGGAATCGCATAGAGAGCGCGCTCCAGCCATAAAGGGTATGCCATGTTCAGCCCAAGCGCTTCAGCTTTTATGCAACGACTCAAACGAGCGTCGCAAAATGTAATTCACATAACGCTCAGATTTGCGCATGTATCGAAATGAAGTGAGTGCAAAATCAGCGTCGCATAAACTGATAAGCGACTTGCCGCATCCGCTCGCTGCACCTTTAAAGCGCAGTCGGATGCGGGGCGGAGCGGCGTGGCTTAAAGCGGGAACGCTGCGCGATGCCAACCATCCGAAAGGCATAAAAAACAGAGACAGTGGCGTGGGGCAGGAGGTGGTTGGTGGGTGGTGGGTGGTGGGCCGAGGCAACGCCAATTGCCAAGCTGCATTATTTATCGCATTCGCGTTATTTGGAATGCGAGCGGCGTGCAGGGGGGCTGGGGGCTGGTAGGGGGCTCTGTGAGTTCGGTTTGCAGCAAAACAAAATGGCGCCAGCGCCATAATGGCGGTCGTCGTTGGCGTCCTTGTCGCTGGCGCAGCGGATGCTTGGCATTTATTGCAAGCGACAATATTTCGCTGGCTGCATCGTCCTGCGGGTGGCGTGCGTCCTGACTGTGCACATCCGCCAGGCAGCCAGGCTGCCATAGATGTGCCTCCGCTTGCCACATAATGGCGAGCGTGTCATTGTCAGGCCGATCGAGGCGGGGCGCGAGGACAACTATGGGATGGGCAGGTGGGGGGCGGACCAGCTCAGCTATTTGTTTATAATAAAGCGAGCGAATTTTTCAACAACACATCGCGACAATGCTGGCAGCGACAGCTTAGCGGAATGCGGCTGCGGCCGAGGTAACATCTACTCAATTCGATTGGAAGACACTCAGCGAGGCAGGCAGGCGGCTCCATTTCGCCAAGCATCTAGTTATTTATTTATGCAAACACATAATTCGTTATTTCGTTATTTCGTTCGAGCGCCTGGCAATCAGCGAGCGATGACGTCCTTGGCAGCGCCTGTCCTCGGCCGTCCTTAGCTGTCCTGCTCAGCTTCCCCTTGGCATCGGGCTGATTGTATAAAGCAAACGAACGACCGCTCGCTCGCTCGCTCGTTCTCTAAACGGCTTAGTTTGTAATCAAGCTGGCACGGCCAGGCCACGACAGGCTAGGCCAGAGCCAGCCAAGGACACGCATACCCCAGCCAGGCTCCTCATGTGTGGCAACTGCAGCTGCACAAAAATCGCTCAAATCGCTTCAAAATCTGTCAGCAAATCGCATTTAGCCCAGCTTAAGAATTTAATACACCTACTTCTGTGCTGCTGCCGCTCTTGTTGTTGTACAATATTTATTGTGCAATATATATTGTACAATATCATTGACGCATGTCCGTGGAGCTTTTCGCATTGATCTCATAGGGAATTTCCAATTTGCTGTATGGAATATTATATTTTTTGGCAAGTATTTATCGATTACTTTCTGTTATCGATATGGAAATGAGATTCGAGTGATTTGACTTAGCAGTTGGCAGTCCTTTGACAGGAGAGATAGATATACGGAAGGACAAGCGGATAGACGACAGGACTGACAGACTGAGGCAAGGATAGGCAGATGGATGGACAGACAGAAAAAAGGGTAGACGGAAGGCGAGATAGTCAGAAGGAAGGATAGACGGAGTGACAGACGGAGTGACAGACGGATAGACACACGGACAGACAGAAGGACAGGCGGACAGAAGAATAGAAGGATAGATAGAGAGATGGAAGGATAGACGCAAGGACAGCCGCATAGACTGACGGCCAATTAGAAAGATAGATAGACAGATAGGATAGACGGAAGGACAGACGGATAGACATAAGGGAATACGCATAGGCAGAACGACAGGTGGATAAATGGAAGGACTGATGAAGGGATAGAGGGGAGGATAGGCAGACAGACGAAAAAACGAACATGCTGTAGGAAGGAGATACAAGGAGATAGACAGACAGATAGACAAAAGGAGAGACGGAAAGGCAGACAGACAGAAGGTAAGATGGACGGACGTATGGAGAGGCAGACTGAAAGACGGACGGATACATAGACGAAAGGACTCAACGTCCGTATATACTTAGTAGCAGTCGATCAATCAGATAAAAGATGTATATAAAAAGATATATTTAATAGTGCTGACTGTTGCTGTCCGAATCCTGAAACGTTGAGGTCCCTGAGAGCACCCTTGAAGGGCTAGGATAATTGAGTCAGTCTTAGCTAAGCATGCAATACATTGCCTTCCTCATTATTATTATTATTATTAATTTGTCATTTAATATTTGAACAATTCAATTCCAAGCTCGATTAATATAGTATAATATATAGTATAGTATAATATATTATCAGCCTAATTATGCCCTTTTTTTTTGTAGATAATATAATGAAATTGTTGCCAAATGAAGCCTAAATCATATTTATAGCCGCGCTGCTTGCAGGCGAGACTTTGTCATTCCGCACACTCATGCACACATATTGATATATATGTTTATATATATATATATATATATATATATATATATATATAGATACTCTGAGCGCAGTTCATATGGGCGGGCATTTGCTGTCTATGGCGTCTATGATATGCCTATTCATAATAATGCATTATTTATTTATGAGCACGAAAGCCGCTGGAAGCGTTTACCCGCACCGCGGCATGGAAATCGGCTTAAATTTTGCGCTTGGATTTCGTTTTCGTTTTCGTTTTCGTTTCGTTCCATTGTGATTGTTGTGGCGCATAAATAAATAGTGCAGCCTACTTCTTGGGGCGGGGCTTAATAAGCAATAAACTTGGCCTTATTTATGTGTAAATGAAACGTTAAGCGCCAGGTAGCTCAGGTAAGTGATTAGCGCACCCACCCCCCTATGGCTACTTAGCGGTAATTGAAGTTTTTGAATATGAAGAGAGTGGGGCAGAGGGAGGGGGGGGGTCATATAGTTCGCTGCGAACAATTACTGAACTAGAGAGAGAGCACAAAGAATATTTGCACAGAAAACGTTTTTGGAGCCGCCGGGCCAAGGCGGTCCGGTCTGGCCAGCGGCTGTCGCTCATTGTGTGCGGCTCACGTACTCGAACCCCAATAAATATTGATGAGCACACAAACAGAACATTAAAACGCTGTGCGTAAAAGAGCCCACACACACACACACACACACACACACATACGCTTGGCTAGTGGTCCACTAGCTAAGGCACATGTCCCCCGCCCACTGGCTACGCCTAGCATCCCCCGCTGCGGCCTCCACTAATTTGTCTTGCCGGCAACAGTTATGGGCAGTAAAATTTAATAACAATAATAACAAGGCCAGGCTTTATTTTCATGCCAGTCGTGTTCGGCGTGGGCGTGGCCAAATGGCGTACGCCCACTTTTTCTTCTATTTCGATTCCTTTTTTCTGTTGTTGTTTTTTGAAAATGATCAGGCGAATGCATTAAATATTTACAGCCAGCTGTATATGCGCCTTAAATTACAGCTCAGAAAGCTATAAGCAGAAGCGAGGGTCGCGCGAGCGGTAGCAAGAGAAGAAAATGTATTAAATAAATAGAAACAAAATTCAAACACAGAAAATAGAAAAAAATTAAAAATTCAATTATAATAATAATAAATAAAAAAAAAAAAAAAAATAAAAAAAATTAAAAAAAATCCAATTTAATATGAAGCAATAAAAGGTTAGACAAATAATAGAGTAGAATTTTTGATAGGATAAATAATAGAGATCTTTACTTGAGTCTGAAAAAGTTGCAAAAACTTGTTTTTTGTCTAAGTTATTGATATAAAATATATAAAAACAACTTTAAAAATATTCTTAAAAATGGAAAATCATCTTATAAGAAATTGTTTAATGCAATAAATGATTTAATTATTAATTTAAATGAATTAGGTTTTTTTTTTTCATATAAAAATTATAAGTAAAATTTTATTAATTAATTATAAACATTTTTTTTAAAATAAAAATAATTTCTTAATTTTTTATTATTTATATTTTTTCAACTATGTTAAAAAAAGTAAAAAAAAAACATAGACGATAAATTTTTTCCTCATATTTTTATTTATTGTTTTTTAAGTATATAATTTTTAGTGAACTCTTCTGGCTGCCCTCGCCCATGGTCAATGGCGCACGTTAGTAATTGAATTGACCTGCAGATTGGCCTTTCGGCCAGGTTCATGGACTTCGGTTCATTTCGTTGGTAATTTCTCTAATAGGTTTACACTCAATATGCGCCTCCGGCGCCCCCGCCCTGCCCCAGCTGCTCCACCGCGCAACAGCACATAAAATGCCTTCATAATGTGCGCGATGCTGTCTGTGTGTGTGTGTAAGCTGGAAGACATTTTCACAGTTACTTCTTGAGTATGTGTATAAAATAATTGTTGATTTTGTGCGCGACTCGACTTGGGGCTTAAATCAATTAATCACAGCAGCAGTGATTAAAATTTTGGGGTAGCTGAAGAGGGAGGGGGTGGCAATGGTAATTGCTTGATGTGCACTGGCAGCGACGTCAGCGCCGACGCCAGCAGCGAAGCACAAATAATTTTAGTAATTGGCAGCGTTGACAATGCGAAATGTGTGCATCTCTCCTTGTCCTTGTCTCTCTCTCTCTCCCTCTCTCACGCACAGCCATACGCGATGCCTGCTAAGTGGGCCATAACCATGCAACAGGATAATCCTAATTATGTTACTGCTGCTGCAGCAGTGGGGAGCGTGGGGCGGCAGGGGTAGGCCTTGTCAGCTTGCACCCGATGGGCCGCAGCGCTTCAATGCAATTGAAGATGATTTCGCTGATGCAGCAGTCGAGCTGCGTAGATCTCGCTGCCGATTAAACAGGTAGAAATCACAGGTGAATCTTGAATCTTAAATTTGCCTTAAATAATTGAGAGTTTGAGTTTTTGCTTAAAGGCATTGCTGTAGCGGGTTGGTGGAGTTAAGCATTAGGGAATGGAGACTCTGTTAGGGACTGTAGCCATTTATTTAATACTCGTTGGTAGTAGTTTCCAGACCAGTACTCGTTGTCATCACTCGTCTGATTTTAGTGAAGCTTTTTGCTGCTGCTGCTCGCTGCTCTACTTTGAGGTAAGCCGTTACTCGTTGCTTTTGGGATTGCTACTCGTTGCTGTTACTCGTTGCCGTTACTCGTTGCTTTCGTTTTAAGATTTGTCCTGCCTGCAGTTTGCTGTTGCCAATCGCAGCTCATTGCCGTTACTCGTTGCCGTTACTCGTTGCCGTTACTCGTTGCCGTTACTCGTTGCCGTTACTCGTTGCCGTTACTCGTTGCCGTTACTCCTTGCCGTTACTCGTTGCTTTCGTTTTAAGATTTGTCCTGCCAGCAGTTTGCTGTTGCCATTCGCAGCTCATTGCCGTTACTCGTTGCCGTTACTCGTTGCCGTTACTCGTTGCCGTTACTCGTTGCCGTTACTCGTTGCCGTTACTCGTTGCCGTTACTCGTTGCCGTTACTCGTTGCCGTTACTCGTTGCCGTTACTCGTTGCCGTTACTCGTTGCCGTTACTCGTTGCCGTTACTCCTTGCCGTTACTCGTTGCTTTCGTTTTAAGATTTGTCCTGCCTGCAGTTTGCTGTTGCCATTCGCAGCTCATTGCCGTTACTCGTTGCCGTTACTCGTTGCCGTTACTCGTTGCCGTTACTCGTTGCTTTCGTTTTAAGATTTGTCCTGCCAGCAGTTTGCTGTTGCCATTCGCAGCTCATTGCCGTTACTCGTTGCCGTTACTCGTTGTAGTTACTCGTTGCGATTGTTGCTCGCCATTCCCATTGACAGCTGTTCACTCTAGCCGCTCGCTTATGTTATCTTCTCTGCTTTTGGCATTGCTTCTCGGCGCTGCTACTCGCTATACTTCATTATAGTTACTCGTCACTCGCCACTACTCGTTGCTCTTCATTATAGATACTCTCTGCTCTCTGCTCTCTCTTTTCGCTCTTCATTCTACCTACTCGCTGGCACTCAGTGTGACAGCGGCTTTTCGCGGCTTTTGTTATGGCTTCTCGTTGCCACTACTCGGTTCATTCTAGTTACTCGTTGCCACTACTCGTTGCTTTTCATTATAGCCACTCGCTCTTCTAGCCACTCGTGGCCTTAGCTTGCTTTGCTCTTCACTAGTTATTACTTGCCGCTGCGCTCGTTACTCCTACTCGCTGCTTCCCTTGCTCTTCGCTGTGCTCTACTCGCTGCTCTCACTCGCTGTAGCTCAACACCCAACTGATCGGCAGTCATCTGCTAGTTGTCAAACTATGGCTAGCTGCACACCTTGGGGGCATTTCGGCGACAGGCGGCCAGCGGTGCGTCATGAGAGCGAACTCGGTCAAGTGGCATGCTAATTGAACGCAAATCGGCATGTTAAGCACCTGTGCGGGCATCTGGCCGACAAATTGATTTGGACATTCGTCGGCGGAGCGAGTGGCCAGTGGGCCGTTCGTTGATGGCTTAGATGCGCATTACAGCTAATTAATTCATTAGCGCCAAGTGTTGGCCAAGTTTCGGGGCAGCTGCACAAGTTGGCCAAGGCTGCTCGCCGCTGCCCAGCGCCCCGCTACCAGCTAATTAAAACGCGTTGCATTTTGGCCACAAACGTCTTAATCACTTCGTTGTCCTTGTCCTCGTTCTCGTCCTCGTCCCCATGCTGGATCCTGGTGCCCATTGCCATGCGCCGCTCGTGCTCATAATTCAATTAACAGGCGGCAATGCAATTTGTCAAAAGAGTTGGCCGCTTTGTTCATTTGCAGCCAGTGGCCATAAATCGCCAACGCTACGCAGCGCATGAGTTATGCACCTGACGCACCTGAAGCGCACACACGTATGGAGAGTGAGAGACACCTGCTTGCAGGTGGCGTCTGATGAGCGGCCGTGTTGGCTATTTTTCATGCATTTAACAATAGAGGCGACGATGCTGGCGACACTGCCTTGTCCCAGCACATCCATCCACTCAGTCAGCCGTGCGTCCATTCATCTATGCCTAGTTAGTGCCCCACTGCGGGCCGGGGCATTGTGACTTTGTGGTCACAGTCGTTCGGCTGGCCATTACACAGCGCCAGCTCCCAATGAAGACAGCATGCGAATCTGGATTCTGGGAGCTGGCGCTGTGTAATGTGTGTACATGAGATTCTTTCGGGAAACGTTTACGAATGATAGACAAAGAGAATATTAAACTACCCTCATTTTCCTAATTGATGTTGATTAACTAATATATAATCCTTGCTATTTTTTTATATATTATATATATTTTTCTAAATATATATTATATTAATAATATTTATACGAATATATTTTTTTTATATATATTTATGATATTAAAAAAAATTTGTTTTAAAGTAAAAGTTGTTATAACTTAGATAATTTATATATATATATTAGAATTTAAAAAAAAAAAAATATTTTTAGTCTATATAATTTTAAGAAATATATTTCTAATTATTATGAATATTTTATATATTAGAAATATATTATTTAATTATTTATAATATTTAAATATTATGAATATTAAAAAATTGTTATGTAAATATGTTATTAGCTTAAAAAATATTAACTTTGAATGGGATTAAGAACTAGAGAAAAACTTAAAGTTTAAATAAATATTATACGCTTTCTAGTTCAAATTCCAAATGGCACTTCAGCATAAACACAATGAAACTTGCAATTTAATTTTATATATAATATTAATAATTAAATTATAATTTTATATATTTAAAAATCGATTATTTTTGCTTTTGATATATATTTGAATATATATATATTTATATATATTTGTATGTTTTATATTTTATTGCTTAGATAACATTAATTTTCCTTTACACACATACATACATATGAAAACAAATACAAATTTTTATTATTTTATTTATTTACTAAAGTTAACTATAATTAAAATTAAAGCTAACTTGATAACTAAAGCGCTGGCTACTGAGGCCTTCGGCTTGACTGTAGTATTTTCACTTCTATTTACATATTTACATAAAACAAATACAAATATTCGCCTTGTCTCCACAAAATTAGAGCATCTACGTTTCGTTCTCACACGCCATTTTGTAATTGCATGATTCGATTTCAAGTCAGTTTCTGTTGTTGTTGCTTTGCTTTTGTTTTGCTGCTGGAATTTGCAATTCGAATGGCGGCTGCAATGGCATTTGCCTGTTGTTATTTATGCAGTTGCCATGGCACAGCCGAAGACATAAAATCGTCGGGCGGCAGCAGGCAAAGGCTGTCGAAGAGTGCGAGACGAAAAGGCAAAAGAAGAACTGCAAAAAAAAAAAAAAAAATAACAACAGTTATTGCTTAATTTAGTTTGCAGCACTAATTGAAAGTTGGCGCAGGCCCTTGTTAAAGCCTCTCAGTACTGACGCAGCGGGGCGTGGCCGGAGTGGGCGAGGGTATTTCATTTTCGCACATGCGACCTTTGTCTGCTGTCGTCATTGCTTTTCCTTTATAATGTCTTTTTCTTTGATACCCTGTACGTGGGCAAAAGCGGGCGTATGATATAGTACGTGATATAAGAATATTCAACAATAATCTGTTCTTAGTCTAAATATTATTTTGATCAATATTAATAATAATTGAAATATGTATCAAATTTAATATATAATAATAAACATTAAGCTACCATACAGGGTATCCACACGTTGACTACTCTACTCCAAGTACATGCTCACTTGCTTTGTTGTTCTTGTAATATTTGCTGCGTATTGTCCTGCATTGCAACAAGCACTACAAAGTTGTAGATGTCAGTGACTCTGCCTCTGCCTGTGTGCACAGTTATATTCTCATTTTTTTTTGCTATTTTCTGTTCACTCCCATTGCTGCAGATCTATTGCTCGCTCTCTCTCTCTCTCTCTCTCTTGCTCTCACCCGCTTTGCTGTCATGACGCGTACAGCTGGCTGTCCCGGCTTGTCTCTGGCTTTTTGATTTCAACAAATGCTTTTCTAATCTCAACTGGTGCTGCTGCTATTTGCTGCTGTCCCACTGCGTCAGCTCTCTCCTTCCCTCCCGCTCACTCGCTCACACGCTGCCCGCTCGAAATGCCTGCATATTTCTCATTTCGTTTTGTCGCCTATTTGTCATTGCATTGCCATTGGCCGCAGGCGACTTCTACGCACACATGTCAACAACAGTAGCAAACAGCAGCAGCAGCAGCGGCAGCAGCGGCAGCAGCGGCAGCGAGCACTACATAACGGTGCATAGAAATGTGTGGAGCGAGCGTATTGTTGTGGCAAAGAGCCGTTGGGTAGCTGGGGTGAGTCCATGGCTTAAGTCGAATGCTTGCGGGCATCTGCAACAGTTTTGCTCCTGCTAAGACGCATTTAATAGCCTGGCCGCGGCCAGATTCAATGCTGCCAAGTCTTGAGCATTAAGTGTGACCCAGCTAGCCGAGCAGCATATGGCGCACAGAGCAGCAGCTACAAGAGAATTAACTTCCAGCTGGCCTGCGCCAGTGTTGCCTACTTTACAGCGCGGACAATGCATGCGGCAGACAATGGAAAATGTAAGTAAAAGTAAAGAAAATTAAATAAGTCAATTATATTACTACGAGAATGTAACACATGGAGATATTTATATATAAACGTATTATATATTCATGAGAAGATCTGAACTGAGTTACGTAAGAGCGGAATTACGTGAGAGCCTTTGAGCCTATGAACCTATGAGCGGATGAGCGGATGGGCGGATGAGCGTAGGAACGTAGGACATAAGAACGTAAGAGCATAGTTACGCAGACTGCCATAACGTGAGAGCGTATGAGCCCATCTGTATCTAGAAAACCAGAGCCAGAGCCAGAGCCAGAGCCAGAGCCAGAGCCAGAGCCAGAGCCAGAGCCAGAGCCAGAGCCAGAGCCAGAGCCAGAGCCAGAGCCAGAGCCAGAGCCGGAGCCAGAGCCAGAGCCAGAGCCAGAGCCAGAGCCAGAGCCAGAGCCAGAGCCAGAGCCAGAGCCAGAGCCAGAGCCAGAGCCATGAGAATCTCATAGAAGAGCCCCCGCTTGCAGCCTTAAAGCACACTTACTCAATTTCATGCAGACTAAAGTGAACAGATCTATATTTAACCAGCCACAAATTGAAACATTTATTTCGAATTTAACTTTAAAAGTATCCCAAAAACTTCCTTCAAGTCAGAAGTGAGCAAGTCTTCGCCTGCGGCTGGGCTGGGCTAAGTGGAAACAATGCTCTCCTGTTGCTAGTCCTTGGTGCGTGGCCATAAAAAGAGTCAGTCAAATGGGCTAAGCAGTTTCGGGCGTGGGTTGGGGGGCCAACTGTGCCGCAGGACGCATCTTTCGAGCAGGGCCAAGGCAGCTGACCCAAAACTCGATACTCGAACCATGTGTAGTGTCGAGTGAAAGTATCGAATCCCTTTTCTCATTCGATTTGCTGGAAAAGGTCACGCGACCGCACAGACAGCCGCAAAATATAACCAGACAGGCTGGCTGGCTGGCTGGCTAACTGGTTATTGGTAACTGGTAAGTGGTCAACAGCGGTCAGCCGTGGTCAGCGAATCAGCACAAAAGTTATGTACGGCCGGAGCCGACATGCACGTATTTTATTTGGCTTTATTGATTTTATACAATGTCTAGTTTGGCTTTGGACCTGGCCTAAACCACTTCAGCATTTGGCTTTTAATTTCAATTTGACAAGCACTTGGCACTGTTGTCGCTGCGCTTGTCCTTGTCGCTTGTTGAGGTCTGTGGGGGGGTTGGCCACGGGCCTGGGTTGGGGTTGGGGTTATGGGGCGCCTGCCGACGTGCCACCTCAGTCTAAAACGTAACTGGAATTTTACAATAACTCACGGCATTTGATGACGACTTTTGGTTTTTTGCTCTATCTCCACACACACTCAGACACTCGCCCATGTCCATGTCTAGGAGTGTTTTGCTTGCCAGGAAGCAACATCATGTACGTGCGCTTAAATCTTCGATAACTTTCCTGTTTGTACGTGACTAAAATGCGAGGCGCAGCCACAGGGCCACAGGAATTTAGTCAGCAGAACAAAATCTATATATATGTATAAATATATATGCTATATATAGTGGCTCTCTCAGCCAATCTGGCTTTATTAAAGCCATGCCGATGCTGGCCTTAAATGATGTGCCAAAACAGCGTCAAACATTGATTTTCAGCCGTCTGTGGCTCTGTTCTCAGGGCTTCATATTTCGACCTGACTCAGCTTAGGTTTTTTTTCTATTGTTTGCATTCCTTTTGCCCTGCCCGCTTAAAGCTTACACGCGTGCGCTTTAAGAGCTTACAACTTAAAGCTTAGCTTGCGTCTGGCAACGCTCTGCGACTACTTATTGATTCTGGATCATACTCAGCTTATGCCTTGGCAATTGCTCCAATTGTTATTCATATGCAAATGCCAGCTGAAAGCAGCTTAGTTTGGCTGCCATTTGGCAAAGCTTTCAGCGATTCAGTATTTGTGTTAAAGCTAAAAGCTTGATGGCTTCTGCTCACAACGTTATGCCAGCTCAGCCGTGTCTATAATATTGGCAGCAAAACATCCTTTAGCCATGATGTTGACGGCTTATAGTCATTTAACTGTTGAGGGGAGCTTTAAGGAAGCTTTAAGGCAGATCTATTGTTGTTTATTTATTTTATTTACTTATTTTTACAGCAAGTCAGCTTTATATTTTAATAGAATTTAGCAAGAGCTTTAATTATTGATATGTTCCATATAAGTTACCGTTCACTTGGAGCTTTAATAGCGTTTCGAGTAAGCTTTAGTCGAATTCTAAGGGAGCTTTAAATAAGTTGTAAGCCAGCTTTAATATAGTTAAAAATAAATGTAAATGAGTCAATTTAGAGAGCTTTAATAGCTTTCAGTAAGCTTTAGTCACATTCTAAGGGAGTTTTAAAACTTTTAATTTGTTTTAAGCCAGCTTTAATATAGTTAAAAAGAAATGTATGTAGAGAGCTTTGCTAGAGCTTTGACTTTGGCATTGCTGAGAGCTTTAATCCTAAAAAAGCTTTAATAGCGCTGTAATCGTTTATTTATCTGGTGTTTGTCAAGCTTTAATGGAGCTTCAAGTACGCTTAAAGCTTTAAGGAAGCTTTTATGAAGCTTTCTCATTTAAATCACTCAATATGCTTGATTGTTATTCACAGATATTCATATTTGGCTGCAGCCGTCGTGGGCGGCTGGGCGGCTGGGCGGGCGGTACTTAGTGTAAGTGCTTGGGCTGGGCTGGCCGCGGCGTGGCTTTAATTATTTATTACGACACCAGACGCTTGGCTCAATGGGCTGACAAAATGTTTTTGGCCTGGTCTGTGCCAATCGAACGCAACTCAATCAACAGCGAAGCCAGCGACGCGGCCTCCAGAGGCTGCGCTCTTCACAGAGCTAAGCCTAGCAATGGAATGTGCGTGTGTGTGTGTGTGTGTGTCTGTGTGTGCCGCTTACTAGTTTGCCGCAACTTTCAATTGTTCGGGGAATTGCAGAGAACGTTTTGCGCCATTAGAAGCTCGCAGCTCGCAGCGTTCACAGCTTGAACGGACGCACAATCGACATGAACGACGCAAAGGAGCTGCAAAAAAGGGAATCGCAAGTGAAAGGAAGTGGGTTAGGGTGGGGCGGCTAGGTCGCTGGGGGCCAACGGCGGCGCGTGTTAATGTTAATGCTGTTAATGTTAACTTTGGGCTTGTAATGTATGTTTGATAAGTTAATTTTCGCCTTTAGCACCTAACACTTTGGCCCGGCTAAAGCGGTAAGCGTTGCGTCTATATGAGATTATTATCGGAGGGGCATGAAGCCCAGCCGACGCACTGCCAGTCCCAGGGCAACAAAGTCATCAGCTCGGGTTTCCATCTTCAAGCTGAGGCCACGACTTGGCCATTGCCATTAATCGATTAACTTATATGGACCAAATGGTTTGGCTGAGCTAGAAGAGTAGTTAACACAATTGGCATGAGCTTTATGCAGACAGTGAATGCACGGAAAATGGGAATTCAGGGTATATTGGTTGTGAGAAGGTGTATGTAAGAGGCAGTAGGAGGCGTGGCAGGTGCCGAGCATGACGAGCCATGTCCGTCCATTCGATTGTTTTTCCGCCTGTCCATCCGTTCGCCCATTCGACAGTCTCCAGTTAAGTCTGCTCGTTTGTCTATCCGTCCGTCCGTCCGTCCGTTTATTCTTTCGTTAGTCTGTCATTGCGTATGTCCTCTCATCTATCCTTCCGCTTGACCATCAACACGTCTGTCTTTTAGATCAGCCGTCCATTCCGCCATTCGTCCGTCTGTCGTTCGGTCTGTCCGTCCGTTCACCTGTTTGTACAACCGTCCATATAGTCATTTGTCCGTCTGTCGTTACGTCTGTTCTTTTAGCTGTTTTTCCGTCCGTCCATCTATTTATTTCTCCGTCTGTCGTTACGTCTGCCCTTTCATCGCATACCCGTCGAACGATCCGCATGTCTATCTGTCCGTCCGTACGTTTGTTCGGACCCCTGCCTTACGTCTGTTCTTTCACCTGTTTGTCCGTCCGTCCATCTATCTATTCCTCCGTCTGTCGTTATGTGTGTCTTTTCATCGCATATCCGTCGAACGATCCGTATGTCTATCTGTCCGTCCGTACGTTTGTCCGGATGTACGTCCATTCGTCTTCCTCTTCGTCATGTATAGTTTGTTGTTCCCTCTCAGCTCTACTCGCAGCTCAGGGTATCTTTTCGTCAAGTACTCCCAACTGGAGCACTTATATACATGGAGTCAACAATTTAAAGCTTCTGTCATTTGACTTTCAATTAAATGTGGCATGAAATATTGTCGAGTAATAATTATTACAGTAATTATTGTAATTAAATCGTTTCGCTGCCCATATGCGAGCGAGTGCGGCTTTAATTGATCGGAGGCTCTATCATTATATGATTTACTCTCAGGCATCGAATGCTTTATGCAGTTTATTGGTTTGCTGGCGGCAGCGGGCAGCGAGTGGGCGGCGGGGAGGCGTGGCGCAAGCCGCAATTTACTTGACTTTGGTAGCTGGCAAATCCCAAGTGGTTGGTGTCGTTGCTTGACTTCAGCTTGTTATCCTTTCTCTCCCTCTCCCTCCCTCTCACTTGTAATCAATGAAATTACTTTTTGGTGCAAGGCAGCCAATAGTGTTGCGAAATTAAATTATTGTTGGCCAAGGCAACAGCCAGCAGCCAGCAGCCAGCAGCCAAGAGCAAACAGAACAGCGAGCACTTCACTTGCAGCCAAAGCTCTTAGCGTTTGCTAATGAAGTGTTGCCAAGACGTAGATGCGATTCGAATTTGGGGCCGTTGGCGCTGCGTCTGACATTTTTCAGCTCATTTTTTTTGTACCTTTTTTTTTTTTTTGTTCCCTTTGCCTGGCTGTTGCATACATTTGCGCTTAATGGCTTTGGGGAATTCCAATGACGCTTATAGCCAGCCAAACAGCCAGCCTCGGCTGGAGCGTCGCGGCGCATCCTCTGGGAAATTTGCTTTTGAAACTTGGCTGCTGCTGGCGCTGCCGTCGTGCCAGCAAAACACACTTAAAGTCAATTGCATAAGCCAGAAAGGGGGAGGGCGAGGAGGGCAGGAGTGGGGGTAGGGGTAGCAGGGTGCCAGCTGCACGCGGCTGGACAATAACTTGTCGCTGATCAATAATTTGCTGATGGATATGCCACAGCTCAGTTAACAGCATTTTATGCACTTATCTAACGCCCGATACTCTTGGCCGGCCAAAGTCCTGGCCTGTTGTTAAGCGTGTCACACTCCGCCTCGAGCTGAGGCAATGATAGCCGTGAACTGCTCAGCATTTTGGAATTTAATACTATATAATATAAAATATATAGAGACTAACAGCAGAGTTTAACAGCAGAGTTTAACAGCAGAGTTAACAGCAGAATTTACTAGCAGAGCTTAACAGCAGAGTTTAACAGCAGAGCTTAACAGCAGAGCTTAACAGCGGGGCTTAACAGCAGAGCTTAACAGCAGAGCTTAACAGCAGAGTTTAACAGAAGAGTTTAACAGCAGAGTTTAACAGCGGGGCTTAACAGCAGAGTTTAACAGCAGAGTTTAACAGCAGAGCTTAACAGCAGACCTTAACAGCAGAGCTTAACAGCAGAGTTTAACAGCAGAGTTTAACAGCAGAGCTTAACAGCGGGGCTTAACAGCAGAGTTTAACAGCAGAGTTTAACAGTAGAGCTTAACAGAAGATTCTCCTACTGTTACAGTAGTGTTGTGAGACTCTGAGAGACTGAGAGAGTGTAGAAGGTCTCATCTTAGTTTTGAATTTTATTTCTCTCTCATATATAGAGTGGGAAAGACAGAGAGAGATAGAGAAAGAGACAGAGACAGAGAACGATAGCTGTTGTTGAACTTCGTTCCGGCTGCTGATTATCATGCCCATGCAGACAGAGTTGTTATAGCTATCAGTGGACGTGGAGAGGCGACTAGAAATGATCAGACTTTAAAGCTTAGCTGCGAAAGACATCATCAAACAATTAGAATGTATATAAGATATTTGTACAATTAGAATGGAAGCTGGTCAGCCCGATCCAAGCTTAGTTGCTTGAGCCATATCTACATCGTAAACTTGTACAGTGTATTTACTGTTCGTTCATGCCTCAACTCTTTGGCTTTCTCTTTTTTGTCCTGAATATGTCAAATATTTATGGAGCTTCAATTAATTTTGGCTGCATTGAGTGCGCTGCAAATGAATGGAGAGCTATTAATAAAGCTATTCATAGAGATTTGTGGGTCTCTAGTTTTTTAAGCCATGCCAAATGCGAGTTCGGCACATAAGCAGGCAGCGAACAGGGTATATGCTAGTCGTGCATGTCCATTTAGAGTGCTCCCACTTGTTTCTGTTGGCTTTAGCTTACAGTTTGTGTGGCCAGAAGTTGGTTATGTGAAGTTGATTGTGTCTAGCAGGGTATCTGCTAGTCAGGCAAGCATGATTGATTGACTGATTGACTTACTTACTGTTGCTACGACTTCATTAGCTTTTCGTTTCATATCTTTATTGATTTTACTAAAACGCTGCAATCAGAACTAGTTCTCAGTTCATTTGAACTGGTTCCTTTGCTCATTAGTTGCATATTTCTATATAGAATTCAGCTGACAGCGCTCAGATTGACAGCGTCAGATTGGGTTGCACTTATGGCTTTTTTTTTTTTTTTTTTTTTTTTTTTTTTTTTGCCTTTGCTGCGCTGCTATTAAATCAAATTAACATCATTTGCCAACACGGCACAGGGCACACACAGACGTAGACAATAATGTCATCAGTGGCATTGAAGTATGGTGTCCGGAGTCTGGAATCACAGCGAGCAACTGAACCTGCAACAGCAACAGATGCAGTGGAGTGTGTGCATGTCTGAGTACTGCTAATAAACGTCATCGATGCATTGATGCATGCCAATTAGCAGCGCTTGGCGAGGCCATCGAGTCGGTTGACGATTGACGGGTCGATGGGTCGATGGGTCGTTGGGTCGTTGGGTCGCTGGGTCGACGTTGCGTCGACTGGCTGCCTACAATGCATCTTTGCCAAGTGCAGCAAAAAGTGCACGCCGCATTAATTGCAACTGTCAATTGTTAGGCGGGGCCAAGTGGCTGGGCGGGGCGGTAGGGCAGCCTTCTGGTTCCTTGCCACATCGGTGCCTGGAGGCAGGCAGTCAATCACTCCGATGCCGACTGCCACGGCGGATAAGCAGCTGCAACGGCAACAATGTCGCAGTTGCAACAATGTGCTGAGCACAGCAACAGCAACAGCCGCAGCAACTGCAACAGCAGCAACATCAGTTAATCAGCAAATAACTGCCAATATAAATTCATCGGGAATTTCAGTTTTTTCTTCTGCCCTTTTTTTTATGGAAATTAAAATGAAAGCGAAAATCGTGCGGAGAAAAAGGCTTTCTTTTTCTTGCGATTGGCTGCACAATCCGTAAACAGCTTCCGATGAAGCTGCTTGAGCTGTAAGTTCACTGGTTCAATGCACGAGTTCATTTCTGTATTGTGAACTAAAAGTATTTGTTTATTTATGTATGATTCATATGTGCAGCAGTTCAGATGTAGACCAGTTCATTTGAATAAGAACTAGTTCATTTAAAAGGGAACTAGTTCATTTGAACAACACACCATATATTTACTAGATCATTTGTACTTAATGCACGTACTTGTTAATTATTATAAGAGGTCATGTATGCACTAGTTCTTTTCTATATCAGTTCGTACTAGTTCAGTTATACAACCGCATTCCCTGGTTCATTTGTGCAACTGTTCATACATGAACTAGCTCATTTGTAAAACCCATCATTTATTCACAAGTTCAGTTGCACAATGGCTTATGTATTCCCCGATTCATATATGAAGTCACTAGTTCATTTGAGCAACAGTTCACTAGTTCATTTATACTTAATGTATTCAGTAGTTCAGTTGTGAAACAACTCATGCATACGCTAGTTCAATGGTTATAGCAATGTTCATAACTAGTTCATTTGTATTTTCTAGTTCAGTTCATATACAAGCTCGTTTGTGAACCAGCTCATGGATTCACTAGTTCACCTAGTTAATTTGTGCAGCAAACTTATTTCTAGTTCAGGTATGAAGCAGTTCACTTATGAACTAGTTCATTTGTATAACTAAAACAGCTCAAGTAGTTACTAGCTCATTTGTACTCCATGTATAGCCTACTTCAGTAGGTATTCCCATCTATTTACTAGTTCATTTGCCCAGCAATTCATATGTGCACTAGTTCATTTGTATAACTGTACACGTGTTCACTCCTTGATTTCGCCTTACCCGTTCCCTTGCCTGGGATAAATGTATAATTTCTTTTCATCTTGATGCTAATCTTCATTAAGGGCCCCGCTAAGCATCTCCCCTTGTCGCGGGTTCCGGGAAAGTCAGATCTGTAAATGAGAATCCGACACTTCGGCTTAAGTGTGCGCTAAGACGTGTTGGAAATTGGATTGTAAAATTTCCGGGTAAACGCATATTTGATTCGTTTGGCAGCCGCGCAGGATACTCTTTCAAGTCGTGTCTCTTTCCTTGAGTAGCCTCTTCTCCTTCTGCTCTCTCTCCCACTCGGGGGAGATTGTGTTTGCGTTTTTCTAAGAATATGCCATGTGGCAACTGTGGAGTTGGAGGAGCGGACGGACGGGCGGGCGGGCGTTGATTTTGCCTCGTCATCAGGTCGAGTGGCAGCATTTAATGAGGTGCAAATGAGCTTGTCCTGGCAGCGGCAGGCAACAAGAGTCGCAACACTTTAAAAAGGAAATTAGCCTGGCAGGAGTAGGCCAAGTGGCAGTAGCCAAGAAGCGCGCAAGACGAGTGGCAAATGTTGCGTCTAACGTTTGTCACTTGCTAATTTCTACAGTTGCTTTGCTTTTTGTCTCTCTGTCTGTCTGTCTGTCTGTCCCACTCTCGCCCTCCCTCTCGCCACGCCTCTCTCTATCTGTCTGTTTGTAAATTTTACATATTTTCTATGAAAATTACCATAGACAGGCAGAAGATGCGAGGCACGTAGACGTGGGTGCACCCACTTAACATGATAAGCGACAAGACACCTAACATGTTCAACACGACACCTTCACGACAGTGCCACATGTGGCGGGGCAAGCTGCTGCTGTGGCAGCCACTACAAGAGTGCCACACACACGCAGGGGGCAGATTGCCTGCAGCAGCAGCGGCACCTCGCACCCACTCGGCCTGCTGCTGCTGCTGCTGCTGCTGACTTGCGGCATGGCGGCACGGTGGCATGAGTTTGCCCGCGTCCGTGTTGCCGCACCATGTCTTTGTCGTTTTTGGTTTTGCGGCTCCGGTTGCCAGCATATCTTGCCGTGATATTAAGCAAGTGCGTCTACGTGTGTGGCATAAGTTGCCGCGACATTTACACTCAATTTCGACAGACCAGCAGCAGCAGCGAATTAACCACTCAGCCATTTGAATGCTAGACACACAAATAAATATGCCTCAGAGTATTAGCCAAACACCCACACCCACACCCACACCCACACTAAGCACCTAGAGATTTTCTATTGAAAAGTCTAAGCTCGTAATTGCACTAATTAGTTGGCTGGAAAAACTGCGCTCGTCCTTTGATTCGAGCTGCTGTTGTCCCTCTAGAAAGCCCTGAATAGATAGTAAAGTGCAGGCAGGGTATATTAGGTCCATGGGCTGTGTCCGCCCACATTAGTCCCAAGCTATCCAATAGTCGGTCGGTGTATCTCCTAGTCGGCTACGCCCGACTGCACCCACACTCACTACTTTTCGTAGAGCCTTGTATCTACGGCAAGTCTAGGTATTTCCTAGTCGGATACTGCAACTTCTTTTTCATTTTTTATAACAAAAACCCATAGTAACAGGTAGAGCAAGGTAAGGCTTCTTCATCAAGTGGACGAGCTAAGTGAATCTTACGCGTGGGAGCATCCAGAGGTCGTGCAGTTTCAATGACTACGAACTCTGTGCAGCGTACAGGGTATCATCCAGTCATGCACTTTCAACTAGAGCACTTAAACTATAGAGCTAACCCATGACCATGCGTATATGCATAGAAAAGACTGCCTAAGCCCAAGAATCACTGGCAACTCAGGGCATCTACCAGTCGGCTACACCCGACTCGACCCACGCTCACTTCTTTTGCATTTTGCATTTAGCATTTTTTTTCGCTTTACAGCTGTGCATTCAACAAAATGTTGCAATGCTGTGTAAGCAGCTTAAAACATCTGAGACATCAACAATATGCAACAAAGTCTCGCATTTTCCGCACAAATAACAGCTTTTGTGGCATGCAAATAGATTTATCTATATTCATAATACCTTCAACTATTTACGAGGCGAGCTGACTTGCTTTGCTATTGCAGCCAATTAAAATATTTATTTAATTCTAACTAAAAGAACTGATCAAAGTCAAGTTGCGTGGAAAAAGTATTTTTGTCATGCGCCATGCGGCGATTCCGTAGAACTCCGCCCGTTTGGCCGTAACTTGTTGCTAATGATGGCAGCATTAGCGGATTGCTAAATCAGATCAAAGCCAGCTAGAGACTGAAGCACTGTGAGCCTTCATGACATCCGCCTAAACAACCTTCCTGGGAAAGGGGCAATTTTATAGCTAGAATATAAGTCTTCATATTCTAGCTATAAAATTGTCCCTCTATGACTATGTTCTCTAAAAATTGCTTAGATACTTAAATTTGGAATAGATTCCAGCTGGTTTAGTTGTCTTAGAAATTCTTGCTATTTTTCCGATGGCAAATCGGACGAGAGCTGAGATCTGTTGACTGTGAGATCTGGCATTTGAGGAAATGGAGTATTGGAAAATTGGAAAATTGGAAATTGGAATATTGGAAATTGGAATTTTAGGAAATTAGAATATTGGAAATTGGAAGATTGAAAATAGAAATATTATAACATTGGAATATTGGAATGTTGGAATACTGGAAATTGGAATTTTGGAAATTGAATTATTGGAATATTGGAAATTGCAATATTATTAAATGGAATATTGGAAATTGTAATATTGGAATTACAATTAAAAATTGGATTACAATTTTGGAAACTGAAACTTTGTAAGTTGATATATTGGAATATTTGAATATGGAATATTGGAATTTGAAATATTGGAAATTGATATATTGGAAATTGGAATATTGAAAATTGGTATATTAGAAATTGGAATATTGGAAAATGGAATATTGGAAAATGGAATATTGGAATATTAGATTATTGGAATAGTGGAATAATGGAAATTGGAATATTAGATTATTGGAATAGTGGAATAATGGAAATTGGAATATTAGATTATTGGAATATTAAAATAGTACAAATTGGAATATTAGATTATTGGAATATTGGAATAAAAGAATATTACAAGTTGGAATATAAGGTTATTGGAATATTGGAATACTGGAAATTGGAAATATTCTCATGGAGCAATTATGCCCGACTGTCATCTATATTCTTCTCCTAATAATGAGATAGATAGAATATTCCTCCTTTATCATATGAGTTCATCCTACGAATTAAAACAAAATTTCTTTGATATGCCATATATATTGATATAGAAACAGCCCAAGCATCACAGAACATCAGCAACAATTGAATGTAGTTCACTTTTAGCCCCCTCCAAGGCCAGCAACGCATTATACCCTAAGCCCACATACGCCCCAAGCTTAGGGTATGCACAAACATATTTGTGGACATCAAGCATACTGTCCACACTTAAGCCACTTATCTGGCGTCCATGGAGAAATTCGTTTCTGAATAAATTCATGTTCAATATATTTGTTATAAATATTCTATTCATTGATTGAGGTGCAGGCAAAGGACTTTATTGTGTTTACTGTTCGCCCTGTGAGTGTGAGCTTGATTAGATTTCCAATGCACAACTAATGGCTGGACAATAAATAAAAGCTCTGGCTGAGCATAGCTAGCGAAAGCGCAATCCATTGCGATGCAAGACAATTTTTTAATTGTTTCCAAAGTACTGGACGCTCGATGCTGGCTGCTGGCTGCTGGTTTGCTTATTTTTTGATTGCTCTTCAGCTGCTCGGGGACCATAAATTCAGCAACCTCAATATGAGGCATGCGGTTGACCCACCGCAAAACGGTTGCATGCAACAGTCGCGCAGTTGTTGCCATTCATACATATAGTAAATATATATATATATATAATTTTTTTTTGTCATTTTTATATATTCATAAACCACAACGATTCCACCTTTATGGCATGAGTGCGCCCTTGTGGAATTCGTAAAATTCTGGTCTTAGTTTTGCACTTTAATCTGCTGTTTTGGAAAATCATTTTCATTTTATTTCTGAGTGTGAAATGTGTGAAAATAATCACAAATTCGAAATCAATTCACCTTAGCTGCATTATTTACATCTTATATAGAGCTTTAAAGAGAGAAGCTGAGCCCCTACCTCCCTCCCTCCCTCTGCCTGTTCAGTCACAAAGCTCAATGAGTTCAGTAAGCTTATAATACGTGTAATTAGGCCGACTTCAAGCGGTTTTACTTTGACCTAAGCAAGTTGTTTTTAATGCCCATTTAAAAAACATAGTTCAGGTAGGGTATATTAGTTTGCTGCAAGTATTAACATGATTAGAGGAAGAACTAACTAACTTCTAATGTATACAAATTCTAGATCTGTATAGTTGGAAACTATGTATAGGTATAGTGTATAGATAAATGAGATAATAACAGACAGTCAAAAGTGCAAGGCTAATAGATACCCTGTGGCAGGTCAACAGTATCAAGCTCACTGATACCCTGTGGCTAGGCAACCCAGCAATGTACCTAGCTGTCACAACAGCGAATCATATGTACCAAACTAATAGATACCCTATAGTAAGCAGTAGCAGCCACGGTTCAAAGCCCAATAGTGCAATAGATACCCTCTAAAAAGCTATTAAAGCACGCTACAGGGTATCCATTAGTGTGCCAGCTTAGAGTCAAGTATCTAAGTTCATGTCCATAAGAAAACTACCAGAATACGAGATACTCTTGAGCAAGCACTCTACTATGACAACTTACTATAGAGTATCTATTAGTCTGGCACTTTTGACTGTCTGTTATTTCATACATGTCTGTTGCAACAGCTGACAATTGCTTGCTCTTCCAGCTACAGGGTATCTACAAGTCTAACATTCTTGATGCGCTGTTGCTACAGATATACCTTGTAGGGCATCTACTAGTCTGGCAGACATTGCTGTAGCAATATTACTTCTTAATATTATATATTACTTCTTAGGCTACAGGGTATCTACAAGTCTAACATTCTTGATGCGCTGTTGCTACAGATATACCTTGTAGGGCATCTACAAGTCTGGTAGACATAGCTGTTGCAATAGCTAGCTAAAGCTAACTTTTCCAGCTGCAGGGTATATACAAGTCTGTCACACTTGGTGCTCCACACCAGGTCTATCACATGCCTGTCATCAAATTAAGCAGCGACAGCAGCTGCAGATTTTGTTCCCATTCAAGCTGAGTGAAAGTTGCTTAAATGAGAATTTGGTGCTCACATTTGTGAATCCATTTTTGAGAGCACACAAGGTCTGCAAATGAAAAGAAGCTGTGTGTGGGTGTGTGTGTGAATGTTGCTTGGAAAACTGTTTGGGCAATGACACGGAATGAACACCTTTAAGCCGCTTTGAAAATTGCAATGGTCAAAATCAAAGCAACAGACTCGATCTAGTTGGACGTCACGTTGTGCTCGTTCTGTAGTCCTTTTCAAATTTGCTGCAAAGGATTTCCAAATCAATTTGATTTGCTCGCCAGCTGGCATAGGTGGGAGATGGCGCAAGGACGAGCAGGAGCAGCAGCAGGAACAGCAGCAGGACCAGCAGGAGCACCAGTCGGTTGGGAACTGAGGTTAACAGGGTTGTAGCCCGTTCGCAATCAATATGCAATGACAATACTGTTGCCTATAGTCCAGCTAGTTTTTGATTCGTTTCGCTTTTGTCAACTTCCACGATTCGCTCTTTTACTACACACACACACACACACACACACACATCGAGTTGCCCAACATTTTGGCTGCTGCTGTTTGATTTCATTGCTTGGTTTGTTTGTTTGCCTTTCCGTCCATCCGTCTGTCTGGTTGGCTGCCCGCAGCAGTAGCTGCGGCTAAATCACATTTGTCTTGGCATTTTAATGACGTTGACAAACAGGATTTCAATTGTCACAGCTCGTAAGTCGAGCCTCAACATGATAAAAGGCCAAATGCACACTTTCCCCGCAACATTTCAATTTCTTTTCCTTTAGAGCTTTTCCACATTTATGATTAAATTTCTTTTGGCTTTTTCTTAGTTCTCCTTTGTGCTTAAAGTTGAGCGAGTAAAGAGTTCATAACGTTGCCTTATCTATGGAAACTTTAATTTATTGTTAGCTTTTAGGAAAAAACGACTTTAAGTTCAGTTGGAAATTGTTGAGAATTGCAGAGGAAGGCGTATTCGATTGGTATTCTAAAACCATCACAGCCTAATAGTCAGGCAAGTTAGAGTTATCGAGAAAGCTTATGGTGAATCAGAATGTATATTGCGAAGTGCACGTAATTAGCTTTTAAGGCCTGAGCAAACAGCGCGTTCACAAAATATTCGCGCCTAAAAGTAGGCTCTATATTTTTTTAAAGCAAAAAGCAGTTAAGTTGAGAATCATTCAAGTTATTTCTTTGAAATAACTTACTTAAAATTCAAATATGTTGTTTTCATTTAATTTTATTGCTTTTTATTTTAATTTTTTATTTTTTTTTTATTTTTTTTTTATTTTTATTATATTTTATTTGTATTATATTTTATTTTTATTTTTTCAAATTTAATTTAATTTTATTTCTTTGTAGAAACTTATTTAAAATACAAACATTTCCTTTTCATTTAATTTGATTGCTTATTATTTTTATTTTTTATTTTATTTTTATTTTATTTTATTTATATTATATATTATTTTTTTATTTTTCAAATTTAATTTAATTTTATTTCTTCGAAGAAACTTACTTAAAATACAAATATTTTATTTTCATTTAATGTTATTGCTTATTATGTTCATTTTTTATTTTATTTTATTTTATTTTATATATATTATATATTATTTTTTATTATGTATTACTTACTTAAAATACCAATATTTTATTTTCATTTAATTTTATTGCTTATTATGTTCATTTTTTATTTTATTTTATTTTTATTATATTTTTTATTATTTTTATTTTTTATTTTTTCAATTTTTATTTAACTTTAGCACACATTTCGACACAGGTAGAAGGTGCTTCCTTGAGTGCTTCTTCAGCTGCTTCTACTGTCTTCGCTATAAATATCTAAATAAAATGACAATAAATTTGGAGCGCATTTGGGCTGGCTGCACGGCGAAGCCTTTGCCCCATTTGTCGTGCGGGGCAAATATTTGTGCAAATTATTTTGTAATGGAAAATCAAATTGCAACAAATTCGCACACAATTGCAGCAAAATGAGCAGAAACCAAATAAAGTGAATGCCATCAGCGAGGCGGGAATGCCCTGTTTCGATTTAGATGCCGCTGCAGCACCCCCGTGTGCCACGGCTGCTGAGCGCCGGCAACCTGCAGCAGACGACGACAGCTGTTGCAGCAATTGAGCTTAGTTTTCTCTGCTTTTTTTTTTTTGGGGCAACCCTTGACGTGGCAGCCAGAGCAACAATGTTGTCGCATTTGTAACTGTCTTGCAGTCGACCAGGTTCGAGAAACAATGCTTTAAGCAACAACAACAAGAGTTAGCTAGACGAGCAGCTCGTCAGACAAAGGCCACAAGTGTGCAGGACGCTGGGCTGGGGCAGGGGCAGGGCTCGGTTTGAGGGTCGCACTTTGTGGCACATGCAGCAAGTTAAAGAATTCCAATCAGCACAGCTATTGTTCTTGAGACATTTGCTGAAAATTGAAGATAATTGAAGTGTAAAGCGTAGAGCGGAAGTGCAGCAGTCAGCAACAGCAGCAGCAGCCCATGCCCCCGTCGCCTACATCCGGTCTATACGACAGGCTGCCTGCCCGCCCGCCTGCAGCGCCCTTCAACCAGCCGTCTATGGCTTGTGGTGTTGACTGCTGTCCATTGCATATTATGCAATACAATTTTGGCTGGCTTGGCTTTGTCTACTTTGTGGGTCACGTCGCCTTGTCAGCTGTCAGCAGCAAGAGGCTGAAGCATTAGATACCCTGTAAATAGTAAATACGTATATATAGATAGATATAGATATAGACAGCTCTCAATCAGCATTTGAGTCAATTTGAAGTATGAACTGATTGGCTTAACTTATCTCAAGTTTCTTTCTTGTGCTTCATAATATTACTTTCTATAAACTAAATTTAAAGAAGGTTTTTAGATATATCATATTAGTATTTGAGCCTTAGCTGCTTAGCTTCTTACCTTAACTTACTTCAAGTTTCTTCCTCCATTTCATTATACTGTTCATAATGATATAAGCTAAAGATCGGCATCAGCATCAACTTAAAACCGCCTAAGCTGCATTATTTTCTTAGCTTAACTTATCTCAAGTTGCTTCCTTGCATTTCAAACTACTTAAACTAAAGATATTTCCTATATACAGCATAGATAATGCTGGGCACTTGAGCTCATTAAGTTCTCATCTTAACTTATCTCAAGTTTCTTCCTCCATTTCAATCTACTTTCCATAAACAACAACTAAAGATTCTTCCTCTATATAACACATCGTTCGATCTACTTTTCAGTCAGTTTCAAGCTGCCCAAACATTGACTTTTCAGCTTAACTTATTCCCAGGTTTCTCGCTTTCCATATCAATATAGATCACTTCCGAACTGTGTGCTGCAGCAACACTTTGCTTAGCTTCGACAACAGCAATCCCTTTTCATGTTAGTCAACAAAATATGATTCACACTTGAGCAGCAGCTCAGATAGCAGATGAGTGGGTGGGGAGGGTAGGGTTGGGGCGTGTAGGTTTTGGGGCAACCTAAATGGGGCTAACTGTTTACCGCATCAACAACAACGAACAAGAAATTTGTGGCATGCAGATACTGTGCTGTCTTAAAGGAGCTAAGCCATCAACGTGGCCTCGTCCTCGACAGGACACTGCATACTCAACGCAATCACAAAGTTGCGCAAGTAATGAAACCAAAAGACACACCAGCAACAGCAACAACAACAACATGGTTCAGGCCAAGCTAATGCCGAGTATCTGACAGCATTTGTCTTGCGGTCGCCTGCAGCACAGCAGAGCGCTGGCGTGCCCCAATATGCTGCACGGATCCTCCGACAGCAAAACATATGGCACAAAGTTCTTCAGCCGCCGGCCATTCTCACAGAAATTGGCTGAGTGTTCTACAATTTCGCTAAGCTAAATGCCAGAGAAAAGCTTGCTATTATTACGCCCACCAAATGCGACCCTCTAATTTGGCCCGAATGCCGTTTACTGAATTTTACTGCCAGTGGATGCCGCTAAACGATTTTAGCCGGAATGAGTCGGACCCGGCCCGACATGACCTTAACATATTATTATTTAATTAGTGTAGTTGGTTAGAATATATATATTGGGAAAGCCTCTTGAATTATATTTAGTTTATATGAATAAATATATACATATACCATACTATATCATATATAGAGTGTGTATGTATCATATATGTATATCGTTTATACATATGTCCTATATGTATGTGTATACCGTATATGTGTATCGTATGTGCGTATCGTATATATACACGATGTATATTGCTTCTACATATGTCGTATACGTATATCGTATATGTATATCATATTTATATATCGTATATGTATGTGTATACCGTATATGTGTTACGTATGTGCATATAATAATAAGTATATCGTATATGTACATCATACTTGTATATCGTATATGTATGTATATGTCATATATGTATATCGAGTATGGATATCGTATATGCATATGTCGTATATGTATATCATATTTGTTTATCATCTATGTATATCGTAAATTTATGTCTCGTATATATACACCGTATATATATATCGTATATGTATATCGTATTTTTATATCGTCTATGTATATCGTATATGTATGTGGTATATGTTCACCGTATATGTATATCGTATTTGTATATCGTATATCATATATCGTATATGTCTATCGTACATGTATTTCGTGAATGTATATCCTATATGTATATCGTATAAATATATGTCGCATGGGTATATCGTGTAGACTATATATGCCCATTGGGGCGTGGCAGCTGGTGGGAGAAAGCAAAAATAATTTAATATTAAAATTGTAAAATTGTTATATATATTAAAAAAACAAAACAATTGATATG
Organism: Drosophila peninsularis; assembly: GCA_035047485.1. Taxonomy (NCBI): domain Eukaryota; kingdom Metazoa; phylum Arthropoda; class Insecta; order Diptera; family Drosophilidae; genus Drosophila; species Drosophila peninsularis. The sequence continues at coordinate 5,317,911 of JAWNPN010000042.1, forward strand.
TTAAAAGATTCTATTTCCGGCCTGAACCATATTGCTTTACATTTCTTTCGCATTTCTCGTTTTTTCGCAGTTTCATAAAATTTTCTCAATAAAAAAGCTTTGTTTTATTCATAAAATTGTAATATTTGATATTGTTTTCGGGTTGTAAATTGGACGATTTCATTAATTTACCAATGAATATGGTCGAATGTAATTGAAATTAATATTATTGTATTTATAGCTGGGAGCGAGCGAAGAGGGCAGCAAAGAGGATAAATGGAACAACAGATGAAACGTAATGAAAGGAAAAACGAAGCGAAATATCAACGAAACCGAAAATGAAAATGAAAATAAAAATAAAAATGAAAACAAATCAAATGCACGGCGACGAAGCATAAAAAATTGCTATGCCACTGTGATTGAAGTGGCCGAAGGCAATTCCAGTTGACAGCAGCAGCGGCGGCAGCAGCGACGGCAGCGGCAGCGCCAACTGGGCGGATCCAAAACCTGTGGGCGGAAATGGCATTGGCAATACAGCGGCAGAGACGTCAACAGATTGGCAACAGTTGTAAAAACGATTCGAATGTTTACTTGGTAATACGCGAAGCATGTGGGAAGCTGCTGCCGCTGCTGCTCATGCTCGCATATGGCCAGAGGCAAGCAGCGTCAGCGGCAGCGGCACAGGTAGTGGCTGAGGCAGCAGCAGCAGCAGCGGCAGCGGCAGCGGCAGCGAAAATCAAACGAAGCGAAAACACAGCCCACAGGGGCTAACGAAAAACCGAAAAACGAATAAATGAAATTCCGCTGCGAAATAACAGCAGCATCAACTCATACACAACACACACACACACACACACACCCACACCCACATGGAGTCCTGTGTGTGCAACTATGTAAGCATGTATACAAGTGAAATTGCATTTGTGCATGCAGATGAGCAGCAGCAGAGTTTGGGGCCAAATATATGCACATACACACACACACACACACACATATATATATATATGTGGGGCATGTGGGGTATGTTGCCGGATCTGTCTCGGGTTAGGGGTCGCGTCTTGGTCCGGGCTTAGCCTGGTTTTGCTAGCCTGCGACCCGCTCAATGATTGCATGGGAAGCATGTAGCTGCATTTCATGGCTTGGCCGGCGGCTGAGAGCGGGGGGTTATTTCTGTTAGCCCTGGCTTAAGCCCAAGCACTGCCGGCAGCAGGGGGCGTGCGGCTGCCTTTGCGGTTATTGAATGCGCTACACTGTTTCGATAATAGTCTCCTGCCAATGGCTTTTCGATTTGATATTTCTGCGCTAGATAGACGAATCTTCGCTTTGCCATGCATTATTCAATTTTCTGTCGAATTATGTTAACTGTTGCTATTAACCTGAGTCTGACGACTGGAAACTGTGGCAAGTGAATGAACTGTTTTGGGAAATGCAAATGGAATAGACAAATATGTATATACGAGATATTAGTATATATATATATAGCCCTCAGGGCTTACAGGTTTTCGGAAAGTACGTGTAAGAGGTACGAGAAGGTGAGGACACTAGAGTATATTTATCTTGGTTAGCATGATGAGCTGAGTCAATATAGTCATGTCCGTCTGCCTGCCCGATTCGTGCTTCCGTCCGTCTGTCCCTCCACACGTTTCTTTTTCGTTCCGCTCGCCTGTTCGTCTCTTCTTCCGTATGTTGTATGTATCAGTCCTTCCGTCTGTTTATCTGTCTAAGGCCGTCTGTCTGTCAGTTCGTCCGTCTGATTCTCCGATCCGTCCGTCCGTCCGTCCGTCCGTCTATCTGTCCGCCCATCTATCTGTCCGTCTGACCGGTTATCTGTCCGTCCGTCTATCCGTCCGTCTGTCTATCCGTACGTTCGTCTATCCGTTCGTCTATCCGTCCGTCTATCCGTCCTTCCGTCTATCTGTCCGCCTGTTTATCCGTCCGCCTTTTTATCCGTTCGTCCGTTTATCCGTTCGTCCGTCTATCCGCACGTTTGTTCTTCTGGCCGTCCATCCTTTCGTTCCTCTGTCTTCCCGATGTTCAGTCCGTCCGTCTATCCCTTCGTTTTTTCACTCTGCGTCCTCCCGTTCGTCCGTCCGTCTGTCTGTCCGTCGTCCGTTCGTCCGTTCATTTTTCCGCCAGTTAATTACACTAAATATCAAGTCCTTAGTCTATTCAAATCTACAAATCGAGCAGCTGCAAATTGAAATCAGATTCGTTTCTATTATATATCAGCATATGTGCTGATGTCCTTGGAGCCTTGCTGTCAACAGGCTTGCCGGCAAGTTGGCCCGTGGCCCGTTGACATGACTGGCATGAGCCTGGCAGCTGCAGCGAACGCTTTCAGTTTGTGGTTAACAAAACTATTCGCAATATGCGAGCGAATTCCTCATTTCGTGGCTAACAAGTGCGATCAAATCAAATTGGTTTCGTATTTGTCTAAGCTGAGCGCCGAGCGTGATGGCTGCTCAAAGAATTTTTTAACTCTGCGTGGGAGACAGATATATATAGAGTGAGGGAGTGTGTGTGTGTGTGATGGGTGTGTGCGTGTGCCTGACTGTTAGTCACCTTTGGCTTTTCACTGCTGTCCGCTTAAAGTCAACGCTGCGATTTGGCCACGCTCGAGCTGAAGGACCTGCAGCTGTCAGCGCAGTTAGTTAGCTTTGGGCCAACACACACGACCATAACCAGACTGACAGCTCACAAATGTGCAACTACAGAGGGAGGGTGGGGAGTGGGGGAGGGAGAGGGGCAGCTGGTGCAGTGCACCTTTTTGGCTAGCGGATGTTTTGCTGCTGACTGGCAGCCAGTTTTGTTCAAAGGAAATGCGCGCAGCGTTTTGGCTTTTTGCTCACGCTGTTAACAGGCTAACACACACACGCACACACACACACACGCATGTGTGTGTGTTTTCGTTTTAGTTTTATCAGCGCTGGCGTTTGTTTGCGGCCAAACGGAAATGCGATTTAAATTATTTGATTTCCGCTTTCGAGCAGCAGCAGCCGCAACAACGCTTTGTCGCGCTCTAAAGCTATCTCTCTCTCTCTCTCTCTCTCTCTCTCTCTGTCTCTCTCTTTCTCTGTGGACATTTTCAACTGTTTTTATACATTTTCTCTCGCTTTTTTGCCGCGCTGCAACTGTTGTTGTTTGTCTCTTGCAGCCATTTGCTTTGCCTCTAATGATGGCCACTTCACTGTTTCCGCTTGTCGGCAGCGCGGTGGGCGTTGGGCGTGGCTAACTGGCCGAGCTTGGCTTGGCGTGAATGTAGCTCGTAAATTTGTTAGTTTATTAGCGCAATTTCCGTTGCTAATTAATTGCTAGGCCACACACACACACACACACACACACACAGTCAGTCGCTCAATCTGCTCAAACAGCCACGCCTACTGCCTCAGTGCCAGCGCCGCCCCCTCGCAGAGATATAAGTGACATGCAGCTGCAATTTGAAAGAGAGCACAAAAAAAAAAAAAAAACAGCAGAAGCAAACGTGCCGGATATTTTTGCTCTAGCTGCGGCCTGGGCCGGCCTGGCCTGACGGCTGCCTCCGTCTGCCACTCAGCTGCTTGTCCCGCCTGGATTATCCAAGCCAATTTGCTCTGCTGCATATTTCTAATTAATTAAGCTGCCTGCTGCAATGCACGTCTTATCTAAGTGTCTGTGTGTGTGTGTATAAGCTGCCTGCCTGCTCTCCCTCTCACTCTCCCTCGCCCTCGCCCTCGCCCTCGCCCCTCCTTGCCTTTGTCTATTTTTTCAATTTCCGGCTCATAAAAGTACATTAACAGGAACAACATGAAAAAATGCAAAAGCTTAAGACACTGCATGAAGCGAGCGAAGCTGCGTTGGCTTCATTATAATTTGGCTACAAATTTTCTATAATTTGAGCCAGCAAATTCAAAGCAAATTCGTTTATTAAAACGTATTTAATGCCACGCATTTTTGTAGCTTAAATATATTTTACTAGCATCTTGGTTTATGCTTATAAATCGCGTGAGAATCGCATAGAAAGGCGACCGCTGGATTTGTTGTTTGTTTTTGCATCAGCTGATTGTAAATAAGCTTAATTCGTGCTTTCAAGTTTTCACTCACCTTCACTCTCGCTGCAGCACTTCTGAGAATCGCATAGAAAGGCCTTGGTTAGTTTCTCTCTTTTCTTGCGAACTAAGCTAAACTTTTCTTTTATATTTCTTTACAGGCATTTTCACTCCATTTGTACTGCTTACACAGCACTTGAGAATCGCATAGAACGGCATCTAGCCGCTTCTCTCTTTTGCATGCCATTTCCATAGAAATCTGTTTATGCTTTCCTTTCATATTTCATGCTTCAGTCCTAATCTCTCTGATGAGAATCGCATAGAGAGGCAGCAACACTTCTTTGTCTCTTGAGAATCGCATAGAAGGCCATTGCTTGGCTTAGCTGCCTTAGTTTTAGCGCGCTGATAACTTAACCACGCCACACGACTCAACCTGTACAGTGTTGCACAGTTAAAGCTGCCAGACTTCAGTACGCGAGAGCTTCAACCATGGGCAGCGGCAGGGAAACCGGCGACAAGCTATAAATTATAATTTACAAGACATGACTGCCAAACAAATGGCAGTCGTTGAGCCACTGCTGCTGCCGCAATGTGTGTGTGTGAGTGTGTGTGACTTTGACAAGATTTTGATGGTATATGCCCAGCGAGCTGCACTGCTGCACAGTGGTACCAAGTGAGATTGTAGAAGAATTTACTTGTTTTATTATAGATATAAATTTATATTATCTTTATCTTTACTTACATATTTACAGCTAATCTTGGCTTTACCTAGTTTTTTTTTTTTGACTAATTGCTAGCCGAGTTGTTAGCTGTTGTTCCACTGTGCAGCGGCGAACGTTGGCAGCGGAGGCTCTTCATGTAGCCAACATTTTTCAATTAACAAACGAACGAAAAATGTATGACATGCCACAGACACATACATCCGCCCACACACACACACACACACATACACAGACACACATCATTTTTCATAGGCGCCCATATTTTGGGGCAGCGAATCAAAGCACCAAAACGGCGCTGTCAAAGAGGAGCGTCCGTGGAGAGCTCGGGACAGGAGCCGGTGGGCGGGAGTGTAGGCTACTTTAGCCTAGGTGCAGGTGTCGTTATGCCCGGACTAGTCCTTGGCAACTAACTAACAACAATAAGTTGGCCAGGACGAAGGCATGTGATGTACTTGTGTCATTCGTTTCCTGGCAAAATGACAAGCGAAATGTTTGCCACAAAATTTCATTTAGAAAAAGGGTTATTAATAATATCAAAATTTGACGTTGGGGCGGACATAACGGCTCATAACTCTTCCCATCACTCTCTCTCTGTGTTTGTGTTTTTTGGGCGTTTTGTGGAGCGCTAAACACCTGCTATTTTATGATTTTATTAGGCACTCAACACGCCACATTTAGAGCAACAGACAGCCACACACACACACACACACACACAGCCTGTGTGTTGACTTAAGCTGGTTGCATATGCGGCGTATGTGTGTGTCAGCCATCGAGAGCCAACTAGGCGTATGTGTTACATAATGCCCTAAATATTACAAAACTAACAAACGCGAATTTGCATATTCGCATTTTTGGAGCGGGCCATAGACCTGAGAGTTTGCTCAAAGCAACTTGAAACTTGTTAATGACGAAATTTAGTCAACATTTGAATAGTTGACTAGCTATAGCTATGGTATACTAGATTTATTAATAGTTATTTTAATCTGAGTCCATTGACAATGGGAAATCAGGGTATAACAGGCAGACGAGCGCTTGGCTGGCGTTGTAAAGTATATATATTCTTGATCAGGACAACGAGTTGATGCGATAGAGTCATATACGTCTATCCCTTTATCCGTCCTTTTGTCTCGCCATCCATCCGTACTTCCATTCTGCAGCCCCTCCGTCCATTTGTCCCTCCTTACGGCGATCCGTCCGTTTAGGTACTTAGCTGAGAGTCTGTCCGTCCGGTGATCTATCGGTGTACCTGTCCACTCGTCCGTTGCTCTGCGTGTCTAACCGTCCGGCTGTGCGTCCGTTTGAGTGTATCTCCGTCCGTCCATCCGCCTGCTCGTCCATCCTTCCGTCCGCTTGTCCGACCGTCCGCCTCTCCGTCCGTTTCGGTGTCTATCCGTCTGTACAGCGACCTCTGAAAACCAACAGTTGTTACTGGGCCATCTCTACTTTTCGATTCCATAGAAGTTGAATTAAAAATTGTACATGTCTTAATGTCCATTAGCCTTTATGCCAGGACCCACGCTCACCATGTGTGCGTCGCACTTTTCGGATTACAGAATTACACGGACTATGGAAACACAAAGTTATTATAGTGCTTTTAAATAATTAACATTTCATGTTCTCAGAAAGCTTCATGAAAAATTAACAGTTTTTTACATATTTTTATTTATTTATATGCAAAATATTTCAAATATTTTTTTATATGAAAATAATTTTAAATATTTCTCTGAGCGAATCAACTTTTTCCTTTCAATGCGACATTAATGAAGTTCACTTTTTTGCTCCGTTATTCCCATTCAGTAATGATTTGCACTTACGCTAAGACTACTGAGAGGGGGAGAGAGGGAGGAGCAGAACTAGGGAGAGAGACAGAGAAAGATAGAGACAGGGAGAGAGACTGAAAGAGCGAAAGAGATAGAGCAGTGACAGTAACAAAATGGGAGTATGAGCAACAAATTAATGAGAATCGCAAAGAAAGGCGATATTAAATATAAGCCTTGGCAGCGTCAAGTAAACTGTGTAGGTGCTCGTCATAAGCATACAAATACACAACACCACCACACACACACCCACACACACATTTCCTTTTATATATGTAGTACTTTTCAAGTTTGATTACTTTCCCGGCATGGTTAATTGAAAGTTAGCCTAGTTAGAGGTCGATGCGGCCAGCCCTGTGGGCACTTGTGGGACGTTGCTCTAAACTTATTTGCATCCACGGCATAAACAGAGACACCCACACACACACACACACACACACATACTGAGCCACCTTTGATTATTTTGAAAGTTAAATTTTTAATATTTGTCGCATTGGCCACTGGGTGGCCATTTTAATTGTCAGCCGCCCGTGCCGCTGCCCGAGTTGCGGTACATGGAAACATATTCAAAACAAACATAATAAAATGTTTTTTTCTCCCTGTTTGTTTTTGCAGCAGCCCACAGCTGATTTCCTTGGAGACAAATTAGCCAGCAGTTGACACACACACAACCAGAGCAAAAACCAAAAAAAAAAAAAGCTCCTCTGCCGCCAGTGTTTGAGTTGGTTTTTCCCTTTTTTTTTTTTAACTTTTATTTTTTGGGCAAACATTAATAAAGTTGCCCGAGGGGGCGTTGGGGGAGGGGCAGGCGGGCAGGTCGAATGTCGTCGCCGGGTACAGTTTGGCATTTGTCTTTATTAAAGTGCCTTTCGGAAATAGCCAAAGGAGCGTTAGCTGAAAACCGCATAGGGCTTTGGGCCCAAAAGGTATCTCCGTGTTGAGTGCGATAATAAAGAGAGCAGCTCGACAGACAAACGGCCAATGCTTTGCCAACGTATTGATAGAGCGGAAGGCTGGAAAACTGAGCGAATCGACTGAGAACAATATATCTTAATGATCGGCAAAGTGTATCCATAAGTTTGGCTTGAGCAGGCTGCAAAGTCTATGAGATTGCTGGGATGAAGATCGAAAGACGGCTGAGTGAGTGAGTGATTGATTGATGGATTGACTTCCACTACTTAGCTGAGTGACTAGCTAGAGTTAATGCTTGTTGACATTTAATGGGTAAACTGATGGGGTATTTGATTGATTGACTGACTGATGGACTGATGGGCTAATAATATGGGCACTACGTGACTTTCTGCGTGAGAGCAAGATTGATTGATTGATGAGCTGAGAGACTGATTGGCAAATTGACTGACAGATTGACTGATTGACTGGCAGTTAATGGACTGAAGGCAAATTGACTGACAGATTGACTGACTGACTGATGATTGATTGCGCTGACTGATTGACAGACAGATTGACTGATGAACTGCCAGGCAAATGATTGATTGCGCTGACTGATTGACTAACTGCTTCACTGATTGACAGACATATTTGCTAATTGACAGACAGATTGACTGACTGACTGATGATTGATTGCGCTGACTGATTGACTGATTGCTTGACTGATTGACAGACAGATTGACTGACTGACTGATGATTGATTGCGCTGACTGATTGACAGACAGATTGACTGATGAACTGCCAGGCTAATGATTGATTGCGCTGACTGATTGACTAATTGCTTGACTGATTGACAGACAGATTGACTGACTGACTGATTGACAGACAGATTGACTGATGAACTGCCAGGCTAATGATTGTTTGCGCTGACTGATTGACTAGAGAGTTCATTGGCAGACTGATGCAATGATTGATTGGCAGGCGATAAATTTACTGTCTGATTGATTGATTTCCTGTCATTTCAACTGACGATTGATTGCCATTGGACTGGATTGTTGGTTGACTGTCAAGCTGACTTTATGACTTAATGATTGATTGATTGAATGACTGGCTAAATGATTGATTGGCTGACTAATTCATTGACCGACAAACTGACTGACTGGCAACTTGATTTGCTGAATGAATAACTGCTTGATTGAATGACTGCTTGATTGATTGTCTGAATGATAATGATTGACTGTATGATAACGGTGATCATGTAACTGATTGTTAACTGACAGACTTATAGACTGATTAACTAACTGATTGAATGACTGACTGACTGATTGATGCACAATGTTTAGCTGAGGCAACTGCCATGTCAATCACGAGCTTCATTGCCAGCTGCCAGCTGCCAGTGAGCCCTGTCGCTGCTCCTATTTATTGCAATCCCACAGTCTAATTTGACCTGGCCAATGCTGCCCTATTAGCTGAAGTGAATTTGAGCCAATTCGTTGACTGCTTTAATGTTATTTGCCATGAAAGCAAAAGTAACCGAAAACTAGCGTTCACTCAACTAGCTAGGCACTGCCACAAGCACTTCACGGCGCAACATGGACTCCTGCCACGCCCCCACGCCCCCACGCCTACACGCTCTGCTGTAGAATTTTCCACCTTTTGCGAAACTTCGCTTTTGCAGTCAGCGCTGCTTTTACGTGCCGTTCGCTGCTCTGATTTTGCTTTGCTTTTACGCCTTTACAAAGCAAAGACGAGAGGGCGAGTGGGATAGAGAGAGAGAGAGAGAGAGAGAGAGAGAGAGAGAGAGAGAGATGTGTGTGTGTGGGCAAGTAAATGCTTAATGTTACTTCAGGTAACGTTTTGTTCTTTCAGTTAATGAAATTACCAGGCGACATTTTGCATTATGCACTCACTTTTTGTTGTTGCTTTGCCATTATGTTGTTGTTGTTTTTGTTGTTGTTGTTGTTGTAGCTCCACACATGCGTGTCTAATTTCAGTTGGGTAAAGCAATTTGATTACTTTAGCGCACGAGTCGAGCTGAGAGCTACAAAATAAGACAGGTATTCGTAGAGCTTCCATTCTCTATGCCCAACTGTGTGTGTGTGTGTGCGTGTGTGTGTGGGTGTGCGCGCGTGCAACTAAATGTAAAGCGTAGCTGGGAATTGTGTGGGCGTGTGCTTAGCGCCCAGAAGCGTCTCAAAGGTAAAACTGGAATCATATTTAAAACAGAAAAATAACTCCAGTTCCAGCAACAACAAGCTGCCAGCCGCATACCCTTGCCGCTGAGGCCGGACCCTGTTAGACTGGGAAAATTATAGAGCATTGAATATATATGCCTGTATGATATGATGATATATACCTGCCATAGAGTATTCACGGCAGGTATAGCTGTGCTAGTCAGGCCTTGAGAGCCGCTGGCTATACCCTGAGTTAGGGCAGCGAAATCATAAACAACAACAGCAGCAACAAAGCCGAAAGCAAAGCGGCAACAACCAGTTGCCAAGTGGCGGGGGCTTGTAGGACTTGTGCTTGGGCTTGGGCCTGGCCTGGCCTGGCCTGGCCTGGCTTTTCGACTCGAGTACTGAGGGTCTCCCTGTTGCGTGGAAGACGATTTAATGCATACAAAATGATTTACACGCCGCTGGCCAAATATAAAACCCAAGCACGTTGAAAAACTGCCAACGGAGGCGAATGCGTTCTTGAGGCCCCAGCGAAAGCGGCGCCCCTGTCCTGTCCTGTCCTGTCCTGGCCGTAAGCGCACGCATATGGATGCAGTCGCTGTCAACGTACCCCTGGCCAACAGCAACAGCTATCTGGCCAGGTCTAGCTGGGTCTGGCTGGGTCTGGCCTGGGTCTGGCTGGGTCTGGGGCTATATTTTTGTTTTGTGCTTGGCTTGCATATGCTTTTGGGCTCCGCCTCTGGGCGCCACATAATCAGCAACGCAGCAGCGCTGAAAAGTATGCTACGCGTTTGCCAGAGTGCCCTTATGGCCTAGGCCTGCCCGCCTGCCCCCCGCTAACCTCCGCTGGCCAACGAGCTAAAAATCTCTGATGATACGAAATCAACATAAACAACAGTAGCAACAACAACAACAAGCTGCAGTAAGAATAACAACAGCTATGGGCTTAGGGGGCGGCTGGGCGACCGGGCCGAGCTGCCTGCCTCAGCTACAGCCTCCACACCGACTGGGTTTATGGCACAAAAGCAACTGCAAATAGGGTTAACAGCCAGTGCAATTTTCATATTACCCAACAGCATTCACAGCTATTGCAGCACCCTATCTCTCTAAGCCACACCCAGACCCCGCAACCCACACCACCCACACCCACGCCCGGCCAATGCTCCTACTTTCAACGTGTGTTGGCGGCTGCCTGAGATGCGACCTCGTGAGGAGTTCGTTGAACGGATTGCAGCTGCCACGAGATACATTCCTATGATAAGCACCAATACACAAACATATATATATATATATATATATATATATATAGCTATACATCTATATGGGTAATTGTTGCAGTGGAGCAGCGTGGCTGCATCTGCATCAATTGCAATCGCACATTCGTCTCTCATTGTATTAATGCACTTTAACTGCAGTCGCTTTTTCTATTAAAGTTGATAGCTCCTTCATAGTCTAGAGCTGAAGAGATTGCCTTTGATGGAGCCAAGTGGAGTCAAGCATGTTCTTTATCAATGTTATCAGTTGGAGTAGGCAAGCGCACTGGCAGGAGCTAAGAGTTATAGTTGTCCTCAATTCTATGCCGATTATATATATATAGATATAGATATATATATACATATGTATCACATCATATGAAAGTGTCTCTTATACTAAAATAGGCAGAGATGCAATCAATTTCAGTTTACGCAGGATGATAGAGTGATTGATTGAAGCATCTTTGCTGCTCTAGCCTGATTGACTGCGTAGCTGACACTGATAGTCTGCTTGACGGACTGAAGAACGAACTGACTGATTGGTAGATATATAAACTGATTGATGGACAGTCTGATTGACAGTCTGATTGACTGATTGATAGTCAGATTGACAGACTGATTGACATTATGATTGACAGGTTGCTTGGCAGTCTGATTGATAGTCTGATTGACAGTCTGATTGATAGACTGATTGATAGTCAGATTGACAGACTGATTGACAGGTTAATTGGCAGTCTGATTGACAGTCTGATTGATAGTCTGATTGACAGTCAGCTTGACAGTCTGATTGACAGTCTGATTGAAAGTCTGATTGACAGTCTGATTGAAAGTCTGATTGACAGTCTGATTGAAAGTCTGATTGACAGTCTGATTGAAAGTCTGATTGACTGATTGATAGTCAGATTGACAGACTGATTGACATTATGATTGACAGTCTGATTGACAGCTTGATTGATAGACTGATTGATAGTCAGATTGACAGAATGATTGACATTATGATTGACAGATTGATTGGCAGTCGGATTGACAGTCTGATTGATAGTCTGATTGACAGTCTGATTGACAGTCTGATTGACAGTCTGATTGACAGTCTGATTGACAGTCTGATTGACAGCTTGATTGATAGACTGATTGATAGTCAGATTGACAGAATGATTGACATTATGATTGACAGGTTGATTGGCGGTCTGATTGACAGTCTGATTGATAGTCTGATTGACAGTGTGATTGGCAATATGATTGAAAGTCTGATTGACAGTCAGATTGTCAGTCAGATTGAATTGGCGTTGAATTCGCTAGTTGATTGGCTGCTTGTCTAGTTGACTTATTGGTAGATTGACTAATGGATAGTAGTATTTAGTGATTGATTCATTGATTGACGACTGGTTGATGGCCCACTTGACTGCCAACTTGATTCAGTGATTCGTTACTTGATAAATTGGCCGATGGTATGCTTGATTGAAGGGCAGCAGACTGCCTAGTTCATTGATTGATGGTATATCAGCAAAATGATTGATTAACATTCGACTGGCTGGGCGGTTGGTTGTCTAGTTGACTTAATAACTGATTGACTGATGTATTAACTGACTATTGATTGATTGACTGATGGACTGAATAATTGACTGATGGTTGATTGATTGATGGATTGTTGGATTGACTAATTGACAGACTAATTGCCTAACTGATTGATTGACTGATGGACTGAGGTAACATACTAATGATTGACGGACTGATTGATTGGCTGCTTGAATGACTAATTGACAAACTGCTAGATTGACTGATTAATTGCAGACTACTTAACTAGCTGATTGATTGACGTGATGACTGATTGATTGATTGACTCACAGAATGGCTGATTGATTGACTGACTGATTGGCTGACTGCTTGATGTTGTACTAACTTGCTGCTATACTGTCTATATAACAGACTGCATGCTTAGATGGCACACGAATAACTACCTGATTGATTGATTGATTGATGCATGATGATTGAATCCATAGTTCCATTTCCAATGTCCACTCCATGCTGCCTTTAATGTGCTTCCTCAAGGCCAACCAGTGTAAGGGCTTCCAACATGCAGCTAACAGCTTATTCAGACAAATAGAACTCGCCTCCCCAGCTTGGCTAGCCCGAAGGCTTCAACGGTTAGTAGTTGCTTAATTAATATTTACATACTCGAATTCATTTTAATTCACAACTATATTAATTTGATTTCAAGTTGACAAATGCCCGCAAATGATGTTTGACAATTAGCCGCAAATGCAAACACTCGGAGCCATAGATGCCAATCGTTGCAATCAATAAACGGAAAACGTTAACTGAGTTTTGCGCCCGATCAGCATAATTTTTTATTGATATTTCATATTTGTTTTGTCCTCTTTTGGGTTTTTAATTCATTTATGGCTGCAGTCGGAATTTGTTGCTGCTTCTGCTGGCTCTCTTAACGTTTGTTTATTTATACGATTTCAATCATTTTTGTGGAAATCCCTGAACTCGCAAAACATTTGCTAGCCATTGTCCATACGGAATGGCCAAATTAAGCTATGCCTAGTTGTCACTTCCGCAGAGAGAGAGAGAGAGAGAGAGAGATAGGGAGAGGGAGTGAGTGAGCGAGATAGATTCTTATATGAAATGCCGTTTGCATTAATAACACAAAACGGTGCTCGAGGGGCAGAGCCACCCCTTCAGTTGTTGGCCCGAACGGAAATGCAAAATTGACAAAGCCAAAATGCTTTAAAGTCCATTTTTGGCATTGCAGCTGAAAATACACACACACACACACACACACATAGACACACATGTATGCTGTTAGAATTTCTTCTTCATCTTCTATTTTTTTTTCTCCTTTTGGCCAACAATGGGGCAGAGATCTGAGCAGAGACAGTCCAGAAGGATGCGAGACGGTGCACGCCATTAAATCTCTTTAGAACTCAATTCTTATTCCCAACGCAATTTATACAACAAAACTTCACAAACACGGACAAACACACACACACACACGCTCGCTAACAATGCTGCAAATTCACAGGCCGAAAAAAAAGAGCTGAACCAAGCAACAGACAGTGTGTTAATACCCTGTAATGCTCACGCTTCAAGTTTGTTTTTGAGCTCGGTGCATAGCTCAGCTTACTTTAAGCTGTTCCAAATAGTTGTAGATCTATATATAGCTATATATATCTGACAGATCTAGATAGCTAGCTCTGCCTGTACTGAGATTTTCGCTTGACCCTTCAGCCTCTTCCATCACTTTCATACTACAAGCAAAACTTAGCAGCAATTTCCATGACCCAAACTTAAGATCTTCAAAGAGCCCAACTAACTTGGCCAATTTCAATTTGCAGGGTATTCGAAGCAGGCAAAAGCTTGAAAATAAAACGAAAGCGGATGGCGAGCTACAAGGCAGCAGGGCTCAGCTCAGTGCATATGTCTGTATATAAGTTGCTCTGTGTGTGTGTGTGTGTGTGTGTGTGTGTGCGGGCGGCAATAAGAACTGAGAGCTGGCGTGACATATGGAGCGGAATAGAAAATAAGCACACGTCAACTGCATAACACAAACACATAGAAAACATACGACGCGACAAAGCCAAAAAAGAAAAAAAAAATCAGAATAAAAATAAAAATACAAGTAAAAGTGTTAAAGGTGACACAGCACGACTAGATAATACCCTGTACGGACCACTGTTAGTTGTCTTCTCGTCTGCTATAACAGTAGATAAAATTGAAACTCTTCAGGCATTACGCGCCTCGAGCTGTAGCTAACTAATTGGCGATCGATAGTCTGTGTTATCGATATTTATCGATTTGATAGAAATGAGAAATTACAAAACTGAAGTTCTTGTAGAGCCAAATGCATTTACACAAGATTTACTCAAGACAACTTATAAGTGTAATGATCGATATATATCGACTCGATTTATCCAGTGTCAAGTGTATATCAACATACAAATTTGTTACAAATGACTTAAACTGACTAGAAAACTGCAATTAAAGCTTCAAGCTTCACGCTTTAAACATATATTCCATTAATTAGCTTTCGATAGTTATGCCTATCGATATCTCTCTCTGACTTAGGAATGACACATGAGAAAAAGTGAACTCTGCAAGGTTTAAATGCCTCAAAAATTAACTATTTAGAGTAGGGTTTATCGATATTGAGCGAAATTGAGTCATTGTGATCGATATTAATCGATTTCTTATTTGGTCACAGACCGCCTCAACTTTTGTTGCTATTCAACCATATTTTGTACATGGTATCAAAGCAGTTCACTGCTTGTTCAATAGTTATAGGATATCTAGAAGGGAAGTCGCTGCCCAGGCTGGCATTGAATGGGGCAAAAGACGGTATTGGGGCACTGTGGTAAGCGGTGAGTGTATAAAAATGGCGTAAAGCCGTGGAACATATTTATATTTCAGATACACACACACACACACACACACACACACACAGACACAGCGAGGACACACACGTGTGAAAGGGAGATAAAGAAAAAACTAGTGAAGCTGTTTGATACAGAAAAGCGGGCAGGCACAACAGTGAGCCAGCACAATGACAATAACAGCAACAGCAGCAACAACAAGCAGGACAAATGACAACAACATAAAGGTGCAGCAATGCACAGCGACAGCAGCAGAGAGCGAGAGCGAGAGAGAGAGAGAGAGCGAGAGTGAGCGAGGCCAAAATCTGTGGCACACACAAAGGCTAATAAAAGCGAGCAGGCGACTCGCAGCGGGCAACAGGGACAAGGACTTGAGCGAGCGCAGCTATAAAAAGAGATGTAGCCAAAAAAAAAGAAGATATAGATATATATACATACATATATATATCAGATTTTCATATTTGAAATATGAAGCCATATAAAAGTTAACACGTGGATGAAGCATTCAAATGAATGCAGCTATAAAATCAATTAGTGCTCCATATTTTTTGCCAACCAAATTTTGTCAGCGTGACGTGGCTTAAGAGACGGCGCACAGCAAAACAAAAGCGGAAAGAATTGAATTTTAATTGTAAACTCGTTGCGAGCTACATATATGGGAGCATGTTTGATGTGAGTGGATGTGGAGCAGCTTAAAGCGAGAATCTTAAAGCGACGAATGGCTGAATGTGTGGATCTTGGAGTATGGCTGGGTTGAAGACTTGGCTAATAGCTGGTAGAAGGTAACTGATGTGTAAAGTAGATATATACTTGAGATCTGATAATACGTTATGATATATATATATATATACGATCTAATATAATATAAGAGCCGATAATCTGGGAAATATTCGAGCCTTCAGAACTGCTCCAATCTCCCTCTCTCTGAGTATCTTATCACTATGCTTAAAGCGAATATAAGGACTACACACATGAGGGAAGCAATAGGGTCCCTCAATCAATTTGAGGTTAGGAATGATCATAACTTTTATATGCATGATTGTAACATGTTTCTAGACAAAGGGAAAAACCGTATCATATCATATGGGCATAACTTCAAAGTGCACCAAATAGATGGTCCTAAAAAAGCAATCTGAAAACACAGATACAAATTTCGCGTTACTTTTCAAGCACACCTCGCATATGATTATGCTCTACAGAGCCCATAGCTCTACTTGACTTCCTATTTAGCAACAGTCTATATAGCATACTCCCTTTCAGTCACAACAAGCCAATCAAAAAGCTCTCTTAAGAGAGCTTTAATGTGCTTTCTCAGCTTTCGAGCTTTTGAGCTGGCATTTGCTCTTCGGCTTGACTCAGCTTTACGCCTTTTCTTCTTCGTTTCTTCTAATGGTTATGATTGCAATTCCCACCCGCCTCTGCCAGTTCTTTGCCTTAATTATCCCATTCACATGTCCAGCTGGGCTCGGCACAAACTTTTCATTACTTATGCAGTGCATAGGATTTTGCCACACGCTCAGACCCTCCGACACCCTCTGTCAACTATCGATAGTCGAGTTGCTTGTCAGTTCGCTTCACTTGTTTCCCTTGCTAAACTCTTGCAGCTTGTTTAGCTCCCGCTCCCGCAGCCCACGCTCCACGTACGCCTTTACCCATTCACTTCTACCGCATTGTTCAGGTGCTTGGCCAGCTGCAGTTGCTGTTGCCTGTCCATCAACTGCCAGGGCAAAAACTGTTGCAGCCCTCGCAGCCTGGCCCTTGTTGTTACGTTTTTCTAGCTCTCGCTGCCTTCGCCTGCGCCACGCCCACTGCTACTGGTTTTTTGTACATTTTTGCTGGCTCTGTTGTCGAACGTCTGGCCGCCTTATTTATGTACATGTCGCATTGCACAGCTGAAGGGGCAGCCAAATGATACTGCCACAAATCCAATATATATATATATATATATATATATATATATTATATATATATATGAATTCGTATCTCTATGTCTTTGCACTCTCATAAGCAACTTGCAGCGCATCAAAAGAACTTTGCGAAATTGTCTGCCTTTCAGCAAATTGTTCACAGACTAAAATATGAGATTTAGCTGCATTATTTGCATGCAAAGAGTAGCAAAGTGAGAGAGAGAGAGATATATACTCTATATATACACTCTATATATATCCCTAAGCAAGAGATCCCTAGAGAGATGTTTACTCTTCGCTCCCTTGAATGCAACTTTGCAGCTTAGTTCAAAGACACCAGAAATGGCAATTAAAGCGGCCAAAGAGGCAGCAGCTACTGTGCCATCAATGTTTGCCTTGCACAACTGCTTATCAAACTCAGAAATCAAACTCAACAAGTTAAGTTAACTTGGCTAATACGACTTCAGCTTAGGCCAGCTCAGTAGGGCACGACTTCAGCTTCCTATTGCAGTTTATGTCCCACAATCAATACAGTTCTCTCGTGCATATGCTAACAACACTCTTCACCAGGCAATGAAAAACAATTAAGTGTGCTCTAGGCGGGAGTGCTCGACTGGAGCATACCCTGACCACTGCACAGCGCTGCTATTTCAGTGCGTCTACGACTGCTTTATATGAAGTGTAACCGAAAAGTTTTGTATGAACATGTACACTGAATATGTGATAAGCTTCAGATAAGCTTGAGACAAGCTGGAGCTAAGCTGGAGCTAAGCTTGACTTAAGCTTGGCCTAAGGTAAGCTTGACCTACTTGAGATAAGCTTAAGCTAAGCTGGAGCTAAGCTTGAGCCAAGCTTGTGGTAAACCTAAGCTAAGCTAGTGGTAAGCTTGACCTAACCTAGAGCTAAGCTGGAGCTAAGCTGGAGCTAAGCTGGAGCTAAGCTGGAGCTAAGCTTGTGATAAGCTTGAGCTGAGCTTGACCTAAGCTAAGCTTGAGCTAAACTGGAGCTAAGCTGGAGCTAAACTGGAGCTAAGCTGAAGCTAAACTGGAGCTAAGCTGAAGCTAAGCTGAAGCTAAGCTGGAGCTAAGCTGGAGCTAAGCTTGTGATAAGCTTGAGCTGAGCTTGACCTAAGCTAAGCTTGAGCTAAACTGGAGCTAAACTGGAGCTAAGCTGAAGCTAAGCTGGAGCTAAACTTGTGATAAGCTTTAGATAAGCTTGAGACAAGCAGGAGCTAAGCTGGAGCTAAGCTTGAGACAAGCTTGTGATAAACCTGAGCTAAGCTAGTGGTAAGCTTGACCTAACCTAGAGCTAAGCTTGAGGTAAGCCGGAGCTAAGCTCGACCTAAGCTTAAGCTAAGCTGGAGCTAAGCAAGAGCTAAGCTTGTGATAAGCTTGAGCTGAGCCTACGCTAAGCTTGTGTTACGCCTGACCTAAGCTTGACCTAAGCTAAGCTTGAGCTAAACTGGAGCTAAGCTGAAGCTAAGCTGGAGCTAAACTGGAGCTAAGCTGAAGCTGAACTGGAGCTAAGCTGAAGCTAAACTGGAGCTAAGCTGAAGCTAAGCTGAAGCTAAGCTGGAGCTAAGCTTGTGATAAGCTTGAGCTGAGCTTGACCTAAGCTAAGCTGAAGCTAAGCTGGAGCTAAGCTTAAGCTAAGCTTGAGCTGCGCTGTGGCTGCCCTTAAAGGCTTTACTACGGGAGCTTTACAAAAGCAAACTATCGATATTTATCGACGATAAGCGAGTAATCGAAGAAAAGCATAGCTTAACTCATACTGCATGTGTTATACATGATATACCTTTATCACTAAGAGTCCACGCCTATAAGATAATTTCCAATATAATTTTCCACTTACAGCTTTTGAGCAGCAAATTTAAGTTTTCATTTTGAGCATTTTCACATTTTCTTTTTTTTTTTTTGCGCTTCACACACACATGCAGCTCGATGGCGCCCCAAAAAAGCGTCGAGCATTAAATTAATTGTGGGAATATCTCAAGGCGGCCTTCGCGAACTTTCGCCTTTTGTAGTCCTTGTTGTTGTTTACATTGAAGTCCGGGGCCAGCTGCGTTTGAGGCGCGTCAACATGATTAACGTGATATTATCAAAGTGTGTGAGAGAGTGTGTGTGTGTGTGTGTGTGTGTGTCCGTCCGGTACTCAGTGTAGTTTATAAGCCTCAGCATCACTTTGCATGCTTGATATGGGCTTTTTTTGCTTCCAAGAAAATCAAATGGGTTGACTTGCGTCATACCCTGTAAATTGAGTAAGCTCTGAGTAAATAAGTGAAAGCTCATTTATGTACGTCATATATAAGGTGAGTAAGTCCAGCTCTGGGTACACTCTTAGCCCACATCTTAGCCTGGCCCAAAGCTTTGGCTCCATCCTGGCCTGGCAGCTTCACTGCCATTCCAGGGTATCTTGAGGCAGACTTGTTTTCTTGCCTCTTCATATAATTAATTGACACATGTGCAGCAGGGCGTGGCATGAAGCCCGCCCTCAGCCCTCAGCGCTCAGCCTGCTCTGCCACGCCCATCAACACTTGGCGCATCGCATTAACTGTTATTATTATTTATTATTTTCGCTAGGCATCTTCTGCTTTTGTATCCAGCTCTTGGCTGCTGCTGCTGCTGCTGTTGTTGTTGTTGTTAATTAAACTAAAGCGTTCTGAACCGTCGCCGTTGCCCGATCCTGACGCTGTCGATCCTGGCCGCAGGCCGAGCGTTGTTCGGGGAATTGCCGCCAATTCATTTTGCCGCATTTTAAATGCTGAAAGTCATTTACAAAAAAGGGATCAAAAGGATATCAACGGCATTGGTAAGGATGCATCAGCTGCGAGGCGTGCACACACACACACACACACTTATATGTATATCTCCCTCTCCCTCCCTCTCTCTCTCTCACTCCGTTGACTGAAAATTTATTGTTTTTGCCATTAGCGCGGCAAATGCGTCGAACAAGGCAGCGCCGTAAAGAGACGCCGCCGCAGCGACGCGGCAGCGCGGCAAACGTTGTTAATGCGCGAATTCATTAAGCGAATTGTGGGCAGCGGCCCGCCCATGCGGCGCACAGCCTCGCTTCCTTTTGGTTAATTGTAAACAAACGCCAGGCGAAGGCAGCGATTTAAGCAGCTGAAATTCATGAAAAATTCAAACAAACGAAATGTCAAAGGGAATAAGATACTTTCGCTGCAATTGAGATTATGGGGTATATCGGTTTGTTGATTATGTCTGTAACGGGTAGAAGGAGGCGTGGCGGAGCCTATAATGCATATATTCCTATAGTATATATATAAGGACGGCGAGCTGGGTCGTTGTAGCCGTGACCGTCCGCCTGTCCGTCCGATCTTCAGTTATCCCATGCTTATCCGTGCGTCTTTCCGTGCGGTATTCCGTCCTCCTCTTTTTCCGTCTGTTTCATATCTGAGTATCTGTTAGTCCGTACATCCATCTGTCTATCTGGCCTTCTCTCCATCCGTCCTTCGTCCTCGTGCCTATTCGTCCGTTCGTTCTCCTGAGTGCCTGTCAGTCCGTCCATCTGTCCGTCTGTCCATTTAATTTTCCGCTCGTTCTTCCGTCCGTATATTCCTCTGTTTGTTTATCCATCCGTCCAGCCGTACACCGTTCAGTTCGTTCGTCCGTCCGGCCATCCATATATCATTCCGTCCGCATATCCCTCTGTCCATCTCTTATAGCGTCGGTCCGTCTATCCTACCGTTCGTCTGTCCGTCCGTCTATGCATCTGTCCATCCATCAGTGCGTCCATTCATTCAGCCGTCTGTCCGTCTGCCCATTTGTCTCTCTGTCCGTCTATCCATCTGTTCGTCTCTCCATTCAGATCAAGATCTTGTCATCGAACCACTAAATCTTCCATATCTGCTCCTACTCCGCCCTGTCTTACCTCTCTTACCACATTTCACGATCGATATATTTTTGTTGCTAATTATCGATAGGCCAGCTCGCCCCTCGCTCGCTCCGCCGTTGCATATGCCCAGCTGGGCTGCTGCCGTAAATGGAGCTGTTTTTCAAGCCGGCGGCTGCTCATTAGCCACTTGTCCGGCTGCTCGTTTGTCTGGCCATTAACCAGCTACAACTTCAGCTGCTCCGGCGGAGCTACGGCTCAGACTCCGGCCGCAGGTACGAAGGCGAAACTTTTGCTGGCCATTGTTGTCGATTTTAAAATTGACGCGTTGCTCCGGGGCGCTGGTCCTGCCAGCCCAACGACTACAGCAATTAAACAGCGGGCGGCCTGGGAGCGCGGCCAACAGCGAAGGTGACCAGCAGCCATCGAAGTTCGTTGGCGGCGACAATCAATTTACCTGTCGGCCGTCATGGCCAGAGAAAGGGGGGCAAAGGGCGAGACGGCGTTGGGTCGGCGTCGGCCCAACGGCGTCTGATAAATGAGAAAAGTTTTAATGCCGGGCGCTCAGGTCGGCTCATTGGCATTTTTACGATGTCAGGCCGGGACAGCGTAGGCTGCGGCCCGGACAAATAGCCAACAAATGAGACGAGCCCGGGTTGCTTAATAGAAAAGCGCAGCGTATGCAAGACAAGCGAAATTGTGGACAGCGGCAGCCCAGGCAGGCGCTGTGGGCTGCCCGAAAACACAGAGCCACTGCCCAAGTGGGGCACTTAAAACTTTTGCGCATGCAACCACGGCTACTGATGTTGCTGCCGCCGCCGCTGCCGCCGCCGCTGCTGCTGCAAACTTTTGTTCTTCTTTTTTTTTTTTGGCGCCGCAAACAGGAGGACGTGGCTCCGATATGCAGGGGCGTGGGCCCAGCAATTAAATGAACAGCGACCAGCAGGAGGCGCCATCCGTAATGCGAACAACGTTTGAGCGCTACCGCAGAGGCAATAGCTGACTTTTCGTATGCCCTTAACCAGTGTAGCTATCAGCTACTATGACTAGACGCTGTGTATACTCTAAGCTACTCTCGCTTGCTAAAACACTTCTATATGACAATTAGGTCACAGCTTTGGCAGCCGGCCATAGTCATGGCTGAACTTGGAAGTCGCTTCCTTTATGAAATTCTTTTCATAAATATATTTATCAATATTTTTATGGTTCAGGGATTCTTTGAGCTCTGTGCTTATTTTAATAAATAAAGTTTTTTTAAATATATATTTTTTTTAATTTAAAAATAAAATAAACATAAAGTAAACCATAAAATAAAAATAAAATATTTATAAGAAATTCATAAGTAATGTAGTTTATTAGCATTTTTTATTGTATCACATTTTACTTTATTTTTTTTAATAACTTTATTTTTTTTTTTAATTTTTGTTTAATATATATTTTCTGTTTTCTAACTTTAACAAATTTTTTTTTGTTTTCCCACCTATTTGTTACATTTTGTTTATTTTTTTTTTAGGTTTTATATCTTTTAATTTTGATTGTATATATTATATTTTTATAAAGATTTTTTTCTATTAGATTTAAAAATTGTTTAAAATATTTTTCATAGCAGTTTTATTATTTGTTATATTTATTTTATTGCCTTCTATTTTTTGTTTAT
Organism: Drosophila peninsularis; assembly: GCA_035047485.1. Classification (NCBI taxonomy): domain Eukaryota; kingdom Metazoa; phylum Arthropoda; class Insecta; order Diptera; family Drosophilidae; genus Drosophila; species Drosophila peninsularis. The sequence continues at coordinate 5,340,564 of JAWNPN010000042.1, forward strand.
TTATTTAAATTTTTCTGCACTTATATTTATTATTTTTAATTTTTAAAAATTATTTTTAAATATATACATTTTTTTTAAATATTTGTCATTTTAGTTTTATTATTTTTTATTACTTTCACTTATTAAATTTAAGCTTCTGTGTAAATTAGTTTATCGGAATTTTTATTATATTTCAAAAACAGAAAATAAATTTGTTTTACAGTTGAAATTTGTTTAATAGTTAAGCATAATGCATATATAATATATATAGCTAACTCCAACTCTTAATTATATAAAGATATATTTAGTAAGTCTAAGAGACACAGACCCACAGCCAGCCACGCTCACAGAACGCTCCGGCGGAAAGGCCTTCCTTTAATATTCATAATGCTGCTAAGTAAGTGTATGAAATATTGCAACAACAAGCGCTGGCTGAATGGCGCGTGCGGCAAACGAGTAAAAAACGGACGGAAGGTGCCGCACACATACAGGGAGAGAGAGAAAGAGAGGGGGCGGTGGGCGTGGCTGGCTGAGTGGATTGTAGCAAAAAGCTAAAACTATGAGAGCGTCTGACTGTTGACCGCCGGTGCAATTTTTGGCGACCAGCGGCGACGGCGTGACAAAAAACGTGACCAAAACTTTTTGCCGGGCTTGGATGGCTTTTTTGGGGGCGCCTCCGCTTTGTGGCTGCCGCTGTCTGCGCTCGTGGCTGCGGCGCCAACAAATTTCAATAAATTACAGTTACATTTGCCAAAGTCAGCTGCGCTGTCTGCGGGCTCGATCCGCTCTCGCTTAATGGCAAATGTCCTTCTGCCTGCTGCCACGCCCACAGCCCACAGCCCGCAGCCCGCAGCCGCTCGCCGACTGCATAATTCAATTTGCGTTAAAGTTTTGCGAGTGCGTCGCACTCGCGGAGCTCCTAATGCGCCGCATAATTCAAACAAAACTCCAAACGGGCCCCAACCTCCGCTCCACCACTCTCTCTCCCTCTCTCTCTCTCTCTCTCTCTCTCTGTTCACAATGGCGTTGCCTCTTGGCAATTGTGAACCTGATATTACGTATATCCCAATCGTAGTGCGCAAATCTCAGCTTTCATCCACTGAAATGGATGCCGAAGCGGATCAAGCGTTCTGCATGGGGAAATTTAGATAGATTTAAGGATAGAGAGGAAAATACTTTATAGGGGATTAGGGTATACCCCGAACCCATTTACATGTATGTATTTGCCTAAGCACAAGTTCCTATTATTAAAAATATGTGCTTTGCAAATTTGGGCCGAAGGGGGCGTGGCATCCAAAATTTAACAAAAACCAAAATTGTATTAAGCACACATGAAACTAAAAACAAAATTTGAACACTCTAGCTATAAAGATGAATTAAGTAGAGTTTTATCGCTGAATATCGATTGCGTTTTTCATCGATAACATTTAAACGGAAATAGTTATCGAAGTTTTGAGACACATTTAATCAGCAGGTGCTATACACGAATCTCCAAAACAAATTTCAAGTCTCTAGCGCTTATAGTTTCTGAGATCGACGCGTTCACACATACGGACGGAGAGACAGACGGACGGACAGTGCTAAATCGACTCAGCTCGTGTGTGTGTATATAGTTTAGATCGTAAAATCAGCAATTGAACGAATGTAAAAGGTTTTGTGGCAAGCGCGCGTGGCGCCCATAAATCAGCTGGGGGAGCCGGAGTTGGAGCTGGAGCCGGAGCTGCGGCTGTAGCTGTAGCTGTTGAGGCAACTTTTTGGCAACTGATTATTGTAGCCAAAGTCGAGACAGCAGCGAAACTAACAATTTTGCGGGCTAACTGTGACGATGTTGCCGATTTTCCGCTACATTTGCCGCACGATTGTCGCTGCTGGGCGGGGGCCAGCGGACGCGGACGCGGATGCGGATGCGGATGCGGAAGTGGAAACTAGAGCATTTACCGCCAGCCAGACAATGTCTATCTATGTCTGACCAGGGTGCCTGCGCTGCCTGTTGGCCATATTACATACTTGAGTGCACTTATTTATTTGCTTGTATGTCAACCTGCAGTGTGTGTGCGAGTGTGTGTGTGTGTGTGTGTGTGTGTGTGTGTGTGACTGCCATTTTTCTATTTTGCGATTTCAATTTGTCTATTGTACAGCACGAGCAGCAGACAAATTACTAAAGCTGGCGGACACAGAGAGGCAGCCAACCAGACCAGGCCAGACCAGACCAGACCAGACCAGGGCAGACCCTGAGGACGCCCTGCTCCTGTTCTTGATTAACCTATTATGATCATTTGATTGCTCGATTTAATTTGCCATCGTTTTTTTTTTCCCATCTCTTTTCATTCTTCGTCGGGCAAAAGTTTTTGCGGGGGGCGGGCGAGCAAGCTCATTCTTTGGCCATTGATTCTTTATCAAATTGAATTTCTTTGATGACTTTTTTGGCCTGCCCAGCCACGCCGCCCCGCCTCCTCTCGCCTCTCGCCTCTCGCCAACAACAACTGACCCTAAATTCATTTTCATTATAAACTTTGGAGCTGCTTCGGGCCCTTTCCTGGCCAGTTGTCGGTCAGCCCTGTGTTTGCATTCATTGGTTATCAGTTTTAATTGTTGTTCCATTTGGCCGCTGTAATTCGATTACAACAAGTTTTACATTTTTCTGCAGCTCATTGTGTCGTGCTGCCGCTGCGCTGCCGCTGCGCTGCCGGCGTCTGCTGGCGTGCACAGCGATTTGTTTAATTCCAGTCAATTATTAATAATTTTTGGACCAGCTTGTTTAAGTTTAACGGCACATGTTAATACCCTGTACTGAGTGGGGAGGGTGGATGGAAATGGGTATATTCGTTTCAGGGGAGATGTGTGAAAAGGTGCAAGGGAGAGAGAGGGTGGAAGGGGGTAATAGAGAAAGGCGTTGAGAGAAGGGAGAGAGAGACAGAGAGAGAGAGAGAAGGAGAAAGAGAGATAGAGAGAGAGAGAGGGAGAGAGAGGGGGAGGGAGAGAGAAAGAAGAAGAAAGAGACAGAAAGAGAGAGAGAGAGAGAGGGAGAGGGAGGGAGGGAGAGAAAGAGATAGAGAAGGAGAAAGAGAGAGTGAAAGAGTGTGTGTGAGGCGGAGTGTGAGAGATTGAAGAATTGAGAAAGAGAGAAGAGATAGAAAGACTAAGTGAGAGAAAGAAAAACAGAAACAGAGAGAGAGAGAGAGAGAGAGAGAGAGAGAGAGAGAGAGCGAGAGAGAGAGAGAGAGAGAGAGAGAGTACGACAACTAGAGAGAATAAGGGAGACACATAGTGAGACAGAACGAGAAAAAAAGAATGGCAGAGAAACAGAGAAAGGAAAGGACAAGAGGGAGAGACAGAGAGAGAGAGCCAAAGAGGCTGAGAATAAGATGTGAGAGACTCATACGCTAGTCTCATTAACCTCATCAGTTTCACCATATCTTACCTATTCCTTATAGTCAGATTCTCGCTTTGTATCGATTTCAAGCTATTGCTCATATATCCACAGGGAATCTCCTATTAACCTAATTACACCAACACCCGCCCAGATATGCTCTTAGTTTCCGCTTTTACAGGGCATTAAATAAATCAAAAGCTGATTAAGTGCTATTTTTCGCGCATGAATAAATTAAATTTGAATTATTGAACAACAGCAGCAGCAGCTTGAACTAGTAAATGCGAGAGGTGTCAGAGTTAATAATCTAACAAGAAATGGATATAGATATAGAAACATATCAAAATATAATCATAATAATAATAATAATAATAATAATAATAATAATAACAATAATAATAATAATAATAATAATAATAATAACAATAATAATAATAATAATAATAATAATAATAATAATAATAATAATAATAATAATAATAATAATAATAATAATAATAATAATAATAATAATAATAATAATAATAATAATAATAATAATAATAATAATAATAATAATAATAATAATAATAATAACAATAATAATAATAACAATAATAATAATAATAATAACAATAATAATAATAATAATAATAATAATAACAATAATAATAATAACAATAATAATAATAATAACAAAAATAGTAATAATAATAATAATAATAATAATAATAATAATAATAATAACAATAATAATAATAATAATAATAACAATAATAATAATAACAAAATAATAATAATAATAATAATAATAACAATAATAATAATAACAAATAATAATAATAATAATAATAATAATAATAATAACAATAATAATAATAATAATAATATAACTATAATTCTAAGTTTTTCCTATGATAGTCATGAAACATCAAGACAAAACTGGGCGTGGCTAAAGACTCTAACTGTGATACGTATAGGAGATATTTTACTCACTCCACATTCCATAATACCCTGTAGACACACAACAGAGAGTATCCCATTGGAGTACCTGTATTCCAATACGGCACAAATTCTCTCTCTCTCTCTCTCGCTCTCTAATGCGGCAAGAGCTTTGCGGCTAGTCGCATAGCCGGAACTTGTCGAGCGGCCCGCGCTCGCCCACTTGAACTGGCTGAAAACAAAGCCATTGGCATTAATGCGCTGTTAGCTGTTGCCTTAATGCCAATTTCTGTTGCCGCCAACGGGCACGGCAATAGCCAGTGGGCTTTTCAATCGGCTGTTCAACATGGCGTATGCTTATCAAATTAACGAATTACGCGCTTCACAATGCCAATGACATTTCCCGTATGCGGTTGCAATAAATGATAATCGCACGGCTCGGCCAAAAGCCGCCCACTTAACACACACACACACACACACGCACACATTGACTTGACTCACTCCGCTTGCGTTACGTTGATGGGCGCTGCGGCTGCATCAACCAAAAGTCGTAAATTCCGTTGGTGGCGCAGAAAAACAGGAAACCAAAATGCGGCAGCGAGCAACTGGCTGCTGCACAACAATGCAAACAATGCCACAAATGCACAAAATACGCCCGGTCTGTGACCAGAATTGCCGCCGGCCCCTCCTCCCGCTGTCCCAGTCGGCCTGGAGCAATGGCGGCGCGTCAGGGCCGACGTTCGACATAATTAAAAGCGCGCGCCGTTTACGCAATTAATGAACTCTCGCCAAATTAGGCTGCGGCAGCGCGACAAGCAAATGGCCAGGACATGGATGTGGACGATGGGTGGAGCGAGTGAACGGCACAGGATGCACCCTCAATGACCGCCTGCGCTGCGGTTGCGGTTATCACCCCTCTCTCTCGCTCTGTCTCTCGCCCACCTATTCAGCGTACCCACATCAATGGCGGCGGGCGCGGGCAAAATGGCGCCCAACGTGGTGCACAAAAACCGCCGCTTTTGCCGCATTGCAGGGCTTTTGTTGCAAACGGGCAGACGACAGCCGCATTAATGGCCATCAGTAAAACAAGAGTTGCCCGGCACGGCCAGACCCACCGCCCGCCCACTCGGCCAAGTCAGTGCATGCGCCGCCTAAGCATTCGCCCAGTCAGCCCAGACAGCGAAGCTCAAATCGCAGCGCGCACAAGAGATAAGCCACAAAAAAAAAAAAAATGGGGAAAAATATATAAAAAGTAAAGCCGAGGTCGAGTTCGAGGTCGGCGCTGACATTTTAAATTTTCAACAAATTAGCAAAATCAACAAAATGCTGCAATTAGTATTTGCCTTGTTATAATATTCAAGCAGCAATGAAATTAATCATGTCTTCTGCTGCTTATGCGGCGCGATCGAGACAAACGCAGTCTGATTGGTCGCTATGTGAATTAACTTAGAACTTGTATAAGTGTGAGCGAGACAAGCAGCGACAATTATGGAGTAAGCTAAGCAAAAGAGCGCTGTTGACTAACGGTAAATGCATACACCAATAGGATAAGCGCGCACGCTTAGCAATATACGCACCCATTGGTGGCATGGGCATAAGAAGAGAGGAGAACTCAGAACAAAATGGTCTGCAGCGCATATGCATAGGCATACACGCAAACGGTATTTGCATGTGTGTAAGGGAGACAAGTATAATTTGGCGAGCTGAGCACAAAGAGAGCAGCTGATAAAGTGTCTTTATCTGTATGCGCTTGAGAGAGATGCATAACGGGCGAAACTTGAATAGAGTTGAGAGGATCTGCTTACACTTGACCAAAATTGATTAAATATTAAAGTTAGGATTAAAAAATTAAATAAAGAGGAAAATTTATATACACATTCTCCTGTATTTATGTACAAGTAGATAACACGTTAGCCGCAATCAAATAAACCACTAAACCAGGCAGCAATCAACATTTTTGCATATTCGCATTTGCAGACATTTTGCCCATGGCCGAAACCATAATGAGCAACTTTAAATGCCGCTGCTTAACACGCAATTCAATAAATTGTGGTCAGTGTCATCGATTTAATTACTGTGCCACGCACACAAAGTGTGAAAAGGAGAGAGAGGGAGTGAGGGAGAGGGAGCTGTGAGCGCACACAAAAAGCGCAACACTTTCCCACACACAAGCAATAGTGTTGCCCGTTTAGCTATTTTCCAGTTAAATTTGCTATACATCACCTGGCTATATTGCATCTTTTGTAGCCAAAATTTGTTTTGCAAGCAATTTATTTTGGGCGAATCATCGGCATTCATAACATAAGACGAGATATGAGAAAAAGCTAAAAAAATATATATTAGAAAAAAATAGTTTAGTAGTAAAATCTAAAGTGTTTCGATGGATTTGACAGTTGTTGCTATGAATGCTTTTGGCGCTCTCGTTTCTGAATATGTTACCAATTTATGTTTAGCCATTACTGGCTTTTTTTCTAAATTTTCTAAAATTAATATTAATTTATTAATATTTCTGAAATTAAAAGATTTTCCCAATTTTTTTCAATTTATATTTAGCCACTTCTGGCTTTTTTCCGCTGATCTGGCTGGAGAGCTGGCAGCACTGACAAGCACACTCACGCCCTGCCCAAAACCGTTAGCCCAGCACACCCAGCTGCACACAAAAGAGAGAGGGAGACAGAAACACAGTGTTGCTAGTTTTCTTGCAATTTGCTTTCTCTGTTTATTTTCGCAGCGCAGTTGCCATTCCATTCAATATCAATCAATTTACAATTTCACTTCGTATCTCCTACAATTTTTCATTACAAGCAGCCGAGTAAACAAAAAATAAATAAAAAAAATTACCTTAAAGAATATATAAAAAAAAAATTTTTTTTTTTGCTTTTTTGTACATAGCTTATAATAGATACAGCGTATGCGACTTCAATTTGGGTTTTTTGTTTTTTGCTTAAGTATTTTTTTACTTTTTTTTTTTGGTTTTCCTTTTGTTTTCTTTTTCTCGCTTCACAATAGGTGAATGTCTTGCTTAAGTTGGCGTTCAAAGACGAACGAACGTACGGAAAGAAATCAAAGATTGCAGTAAGCCGAATGGGCGTAATGAAGAGGGCCAAAAACTTCGGCTTAAAGCAAAATCAATAAATTAGAAACGAAAAAAAAATAGTGGGGGAAGGGGTGGGGTGTCTTGGGGATGCTTGTGGTCGAAAATTATATATAAAATATATGACTGAGCGTTAGACCTCTCACAAATGCTCGCTATGCCTTAGTTGGCCTTCTTCTCGGCGGCAGATGGCGCTGCCGTTGGCGTCGCTATTGCCGCCTCGGCTGCAATTGCTGCTGCTGCCGTTGACGTCGCCGCCATCGTCGTCATCGTCATCGTCGTCGCCGGCTGCGCTGCTGTCGGCGTTGCCGCCACGGACGCTGCCTGCGAGCTGATTGAAATGTCCAAGTCGCTGGCGCTGTTCTGTAACGGTTCAATGGAAGGAGCGAGGAGGAAAGAGAGAGGGAGAGAGAGAAGCAAATAGAGTAATTACAGTTTCAGTTGCGATGCTCGTTCGAAGAGTTTAAAGAGAGTTTATGAGTTTCCGTATTTTGATTATTAAAATTTTAGGAAAAATTTAAAACCAATGTGATTGATGAACTCTACAAAACAGGCAATCAATTATAATAAATAAATATATGCCTGATAAAGTGTTGTAATTGCCTATAATTGAGCTAGTCAAGCGTATTACAACAGCTATTTTTAGCTTTAATTGAACTCAATAAAAGCTGCGCCAATCGAACGATTGTAAAATGTTGAATCAAAGTTCAGAAACTAAAGTTGAAAGGCCTAAAACTGAGTAAATCCATAAATCTAGACTGGATCAAAGTGAATCAAATACAAAAAGGCAAAAATATAATATTGTATAGTCGATAACAGGACAGGTTATCGATAATGTGTATTTTACGTTAAATGAAGATTTTTGATCAATTTATTGTTTATCGATCAAGTGAAAATATTCAAATTAATTTGTTTAAATTTATTAAAATCAAATTTTATTCATAAAAAGTAATTGAAATGCTGCTGAAGGATTTTAGCTTAATTAATCGTTTATCGATAGCGAAATCAATCAAAAGAAAGTATCGAAAATGAAACGAAATACTCTCATTTGATTTTATATAAAATGATCGCTTATCGATAAAAGTTTTGAAAGAAGAGAATTTAATGTTATCGATAGTTTGTATGAAAATAATCGTTTATCGATCAAGCAATTACGAGTTATACTCTTAAGAAGCAAAGGAAGTTAAATTAATCGCTTATCGCTAAAGTTAATATAGACTTGAAATGAAGACCTATCAAAAGTCTCTCAGCCAATTAATCGTTTATCGATATATATTTAATTCGCTTAACCTATATCTCTTCTTCATATACGCCCCACACTGCCCTACGCCCACGCCCACGCCCACGCCCAAGGCCACTCACCTTCATCTCCTTGCGCAGTTTCATGGACTTGCCCATGCTCTGCAGGCGATAGCGCTCCTTGGCCCGCTCCCGTATCTTCTCGGGCACCACCAGGAGCGTGGTGGTGATGTTGCCCACAAAGAGCAGCAGGAAGAGCCCGCACATGACGGACACGTGCCAGGGGGCGTCGGCCGGGGTGTAGGCCAGCTTGAAGAGCGTCCAGGCATTGTAGGCCTGGAAGGCGTAGCCAATGAACAGGAAGGGCAGCAGGAAGCTCAGCCCGCGCCACATCCACGAGTGGAAGCCCTCAATGGTAATGTCCATATTGTGGCGCTCGCCCAGCGCCTTGAGCCGGTACAGCAGACCCTTCTGATAGCCGAACTGCAAATACTGGACAATGCCTGAGCACAAAGGCAGCCAAGCAATGAATCAATATATATATATATATATATATGTCTCGGGTCGGGTTGACTCACTGATGTAGACATTAAAGTACATGAACTGCAGACGAAAGAGCTGCCAGTGCTCGCCCTGCGGCCAGACCAGCAGCACGCCAGCGGCCACCGTCGAGATGAAGTGATGGGCGCGCCACCAGCCCTTGATCCGGGACCCATTCACCTTCAGTATGGACTCGCGTATGGTCAGGGTGCAGTAGTACCACACCAGCAGAAAGATGAAGGCCAGTTCCAGAGCTCTGCAAAGGGCGGGGTGAGTGGGTCTGTGTGTGTGTACAGGTGTGTGTGTGTGTTTACTCACCTGTAGTTGAATATCAGGTTGAAAAATGCCATTATCAGTCCAATTACGTTGAGTATTAACTTAAACTTCTCATAGTCATCTTTGTAGCGAACTTTGTCGTTTCTGTTCAGAATCGAGACGTTCACATCGCCTAGTATAATCTGAGGATTGAGGAGGGGGAGGGGTAGTGGGGTCAAGGCTAGCGCACCTGTGTTCAGTGTGCCCAGCTTACCTGCAGGTAGCGACCGGATCGTGCAGGCAGCGATTGCTCGATTTCATGCAGTTGCGCCTTGCGCTTCAGCGACATCTTCAGCAGATCATCCAGTTTCTCCTTCTCCTCGCCTTCGGCTGGTCCTTTGTATCTGGAGAGATATGGAGAGAGGGAGATAGATATATAAGCCTCTGGTAGCTGATGGAACTGTCTCCATAAGAGTGGCGGCTGCGCTCATGCGGACGGATGATCTGACGGACGGAGAGACAAACGAACGAAAGTGATGGACAGAGCAACAGATGAACGGAAGGACAGGCAGAAACTCAGAGGGACGGAGAGATAAATGAGCAGAAGAGACGGACGAACTAACAGATGAACGGAAAGACAAACGGATGGAGAGACAGAAACTCCGGCGGACGGACGTACAGACTGTCGGGCGCACAAATAGACGGACGGACGGACGGAGAGGCAAACTGATGAGAGAAATGGACGGACGGAGAGACAAACGAACAGAAGAGAGGGACTAACAGAAGAGGGAACTAACAGATGAACGGATGGACAGACAGAAACTCCGGCGGACGGAAGTACAGAGTGTTGGGCGCACAAATAGACGGACGGACGGACGGACGGAGAGGCAAACGAATGGGAGAGACGAACGGAAGGTCAAACGAACGCACAGAGAGAAACTCCGAGGGACGGAGGGAGATCTGGACGGACGGAGAGCTGGACAGGCGGAAGGGTAAATGAACGGATTGATAACGCACAGACTACCATGGCTATATCCACTACGCTCGTTGACCTGATCAACAATATATATGCTTGCATCTGCCACGCCTTCTACCGCCTGTTACGTACCAAATCCGTGCGTTAACATACCCTGACTAAGCCTTTGCACTGGGTTTAGGGTATACAAAGAAATGGTATAGTATAGATGATCTATACTATCTTTTAGTCAAACATAGAGTCACGGAAAATTATGTATTTGAGCCGTAAAAACATGTTTAGGGCAGCGGAAGCAAGCGCTATCGATAACGATAACGATAACAGCGTTGAAACAACCCATAATAAACGATATTATATCACCGTTTATCTCAGCTCATATAACAGTCATGACAAGGTGTTCCGCCATTTCCTGCACATCTGAACTATACGGACGCCTAGTCTATGAGCGATTTGAGATTTTGTTCACTTTTAGGTTGTCCCAACAGAGTTTCGATCTTTAAACCGGGCAAACGGAGTCGTCGTACCCCAGCAATTTGCATAAATGTATAAAATATATCATTACAGAGCAGGGCGGGTATACGCCGGGGAGGGGGGCGGCCGGAGCTGGCCAACAGCGAACGATATCAATTATACACACGGCACACGGCAGTTTCAATTTAGCCCACGTCAAAGTTCAATTTAGACATAATTGACAGTTGCAGGCGAGCACACGAACATGCCCACTCCCGCTGCGCGCATGTGTAGGGTATGTGTGCAGGGTATATGCCTATACCATACGCGGGCTTTACTTCTGGGTACATTCCCATTCGACTTTGTTGCCGTTTCTTTGTTTGCGTTTATCTATCGCTTGCATAATTCATGTTTTTATTTTTAAACATCCAATAAATTCCACGTAAGACCGCTGCAGGCGGGCCTTATCGACTGCGTAATGCGCGTCCAAGGTACAAGCAGAGTTGAGTCTGTTTGCGATAAGTCTAGAGGGGGTCTACAGAGGCTGTTTTATAGGGTCTTATCTATCTGACTTTGCAGCTCTAGATGAAGCTCGGGGTGATATAGTTTGCCACGCCCTCTAGGGGGTACCTATATATAACATTTGATTCTTAGCTGCTCTAGAAGAGTATATCTGAAGTCCTTAACTCCAAAGGACTACAAAGTAAAATGGAATTGGCCCAAAACACTATATAGAGACGATATCCGATCCGATTTGCCACGCCCCAAAGAACTGGATGTTTAGAGCATCTCAAAAGCAACTTTTGGTTTTAGATATATCACTTGAGAAAATATATATTTGATCGAAGTCGAAGATATATATATATAGATATATATATATATATATATATATATATATATTTAGTCTTGGATCTGTAGAGGATCTAGGATCTCAACAGTAACTCAGATCTAAAGAAGTTATAGTTCTTTTTCTCTATATGCCACGCCCTCTAAAGGGGGCGCCCAGTGGGCGTTAAGCTGCCCAAGTCGAGATTATGATCCGAGTATATATATTTATATACAAAAGTTTCAAATTTCTCTGGAACCAATAGATTCGCTCTGCACTAGCCGAGCGGGCATAGCTAATGTACGAGCTCACACATGTATATAGTTTTGTTTAGTACATATATATAGCAAACAATCGAGCTGATAAGCGATAAACGATGTCGCACAGTCTTAGGGCATGCGAAGCAAAAAGCACTTGAGCGTGTGGCACTGATAATGGGGGTTACTTAGTTGGTCAAATAATAATCGGGCTCTGACTTTTACTTGATGTATGGCAGCAGAAAATTGAAATTGATTCGATGATTCCACCCGCAGGTGGGTTATATAACACCGGAAACGGGGCTAAAAGGCGGCATGTTCTCCTATGAAAACATACAAACACACACACACACACATACATACATGCATGTGTGCTAGAAAAGCACAAATAACTAAAAATAGTTGCTTGTATTTGACTTTGGCTAACAGCTTATGTTTTATTTGGTTCCATTTGAACACGCGCGAAGAGTCGCCAGCGAAACGCGCGCGTCTTGCGTGCGCTTTTAAACGCGCACGCAGAGTCAACTTTGCGCAAGCGCACACAGCAAATCTTATTCGATTTTGTTTACAGTTTCATTTCAGCTTCAATTTGCGCAAAGGCAACACTAACTGTAATTGCTTGGGGTGCCCCGAACCTGTCGTTAGCTTTATTATTTTTTTTTTACTACTTTTTTTGTTGCTTGCATTTGTCAATTAAGCTTAATTTGCGCAACTAGTTAAATGCCCTTTAAGGGCTGCACAGGTAGCTGTCTCTCCCTCTCTCCGCGTCTCCCTCTCTCTCGAACTTTCTCGAGTTCGCTTGTAATTTTAGCTCGTGTTTAATATTTTGACAGAAATCATTTAATTTATGGTTGTTGTTGCATCATTTGCGTAGAGTAAAGCTGGCAGCTAGCCAAGCGCAAGGTCAACCGTTTGGAGGAGGCAAAGACACAGCAAAACGCGCGCGTCTAAAAACGCTCAGACTGCACACACAAACACACATGTATATACAGAGACACAAACAAGTGTTTGACTTAACCGTTCGGGCATACACAGAGAGCGGGAGAGCGAGAGAGTGACACGCAGCGTAAGAGCGAGTGCAAAGAGCATTTGTGCATGTGCTCGCTGGCGATCGTTGACACACATACACACATACACGCATGCATACATACAATTAAGCGCCAGCACAAAACTCCACAACAGTTACAGCAACAACAACAACAACAGCAAGCAAGCAACCAAGCTGGCCTTGCTCACACGACGCACAGTGGGTCGCAGACGGCAAACAGGCCAGCAAAATGCTCAAGGAATGCGCAATATGTATTTATACATATATAAACTGTTATTCAATGAATAAACTTGTACAAAGCATTTGGAATATGGAAATGCATGTAGATAAGGGGGAAACAAACTGGTATTTGACGAATGATTTTTCGATTTGTTTAGCTTCGCTATGCATTTGCGCCACTGTGGCCACTCAGTTAGCTTTGTTTATTATTATTGTTGTTTATTTTTTGTGTGTTTTTCGTGTCGCTTAATGTTTGCTGGCCTTTCAGTTTACGCGTCATGCAACAGCCCAGGGTCAAGGGCAGCTGGTCGGAAAGCGGGGCACACCAACTGCAACTAGCGGAATAGGAAGAGACAGCGAGAGAGAGAGAGAGAGAGAGAGGGAGGGAGAGTGATGGCCTGCTCGCTGGGCAAAGGTTCACTTTCAATTACAAAATAAACTTTTTTTTTTGTTTTATGACATTTGCTCCGACAATAAATGCGCCCAACGCCCGTTCGGGCGCAAAGTCTACGCGTATTAGGTTTTTATCACAGGTGTGTTGTTTGCCTTTTATCAGAAGAGCCCCGCAACAGCTGTAAAAACCCCAATTGCAAGCTGGCCAACTGGAAGAAGTACGCACTTTAGAGTTCTACACAGCTGTTGCTAGTCAGGGGCAGGGGCGGGGGCAAGAAGGGGCCCACCAGTTGCTGATAAGAACCCCCTTTTACTGACTAATTGCCGACATACATGTGTTTCGCCAGGCACTGGCTGATAAGAGCGGCGTTAGGAGCTCTGTTTCACAGTTGCGAATCTGATTAGAACAGCGCGTTCGCAACGCCAATTGATGGACTCAAATTCCAATTGGAGAAAAACACACTCAACTCCAGCAGGGGGTTGTTTATATTAGAGATGGCCATTTAACGGAACGGATTTCAGGTGATGTCGACGCGACGCGCAAATCGGACGCGTAATGTTGTCATGGGCATCAAGTGCAGCTAACTGCACTTGGGCAATTGTTTACGAAATGTTCAGCGGGCGATAATGGCCGTTGTAAATGGCATTAGGAGTTGTCGTGTCACGCTGCCATCGCTAGCTCAAGCCTGTTGCAATTCAATGCATACGAGTATTAGCTAAGTACAGTTATATAAGGGTGGGCACTGCTGTGTGTGCGTGTGTATGTATGCATAGTTTACAGCTATTTGCATGTTAGTTATGGTACTCACTGTCGCATCGAGGCGGATATTTGATTCATGCGATATCGCTGATGTTTGATCTCGTTGAAGCATTTCTGTTGGTGCTGATGCAGCTGTTCCAGCAGCTCGATGTTGCGTCTGTTGCACTCCTGCAAAGAGATCGTCCGAGAGAGAGAGAGAGAGAGAGAGAGAGGGAGAGGGAGAGCGACGTTAGCAGCTGTTCAGCAACTACAACTAGTTGAACTCACCTCGAGCTCGGCATATTCACGATTCAGCTCATCCCATTCATTGCAGAGCGTCTGAATATCCATTTCGCAGCTCTCGTTGTTGTTATTGTCTTCGCTGGACGCGTTTCGCACGATGCCTGTTGTATGCAACAGCTGATTTGAGGTTAGGGTCTATGCTGGCTGTGGTGAGGTGAGAGACAGACAGGGCGAGAGAGAGAGAGAGAGAGTGAGTGAGTGTGAGGTGGGAGGTCAGCCACTTGCCGGCTGCCAATGGGGCCGTCACCAAAGTTACCAGCGTTGGCTGTCAAGTATATTTTGGTGAAAAATCAATTGGCCGCAACGCAAGGCGAGTTCGCTGCGACTTTCACAGCTATTTGGCTCGTTAGCACAGACACAGACACAGACACACGACACTGGGGCAGTTCCAATTGGAACTGAACTACACTTTGGGTTTAGCACCTGGAGTTGGAAGGTAATGCCGCGCTGCTGCTTGGCTGCGTTTGTTTTAAAAATAAATTTTGTGCGGAGCCGCGACGCTTATGCCGTGCGGTAACTAAAACAGAACTGAACTGAACCAAACATCGACCACTGAGCGGCGACAGCGACGATCCAATTGGCGACGGCGGCGGCGGCGGCGGCAGCGGCGTCGACTGCGGCTGCCTGATCTTAGGCAGCGGACGGTGCTGCGGTGCGATAGTTAATTTTAACTACTTAAGACTTAGTTTCGGCGACAGCACTTTAGGTTGGAGATGCAAGTTAGCCACAAACACAACAAACGGGCCACAGCACACAGCACATCACAGTAGAGCAGAGCAGAGCACAGCCAGCCAGCCGTCAGCCCAACTGAGCACACACACACGCACGCACTCACTCACTCACCAAACAATGTACTGCTGCGCTGGTGTGCCAACAACAATGCAATGAGAGCGAGCTGACGCCAGCGCTCGCTTGTTGCGTCGTCTGTGTGGGCCAACCGGTTGTCTCGCTCATTTGTTGGCTGTTGCTATCTCGTGTCCACGCACACGCTTTGCTGCTATGCTAGCGTGGTTGGCACTGGTGAGTTCCACTCGCAGTGGTGAGTCTACTCGTGGTGGTAGGTTTCGTGTGGCGCGCGCAATTTGAATTGCCTTTTCTCTATTTGTACTAACCGGTATGCATGTGTGATTGTTGGCAGTGTGTTTGTTACTAATTAAACAAATTTGGCTTTGTTGTGTACATACAGTAGATTTAATTTAAAATGCCAGGCCTGTTAACAATATATGTAGATTTTTATCAACAATTTTGTGGGAGTCAAAAAAATGTAAATTAAAAAAAAATTGCATATATATAAAGATATTTATATAAAATATGTGAGCTGCTACTCCTTGCGTCGGGCGCGTAGCCGCAGCGCCAGGTAGGCAAACCCACGGAAGCCAACGATGAGCAGGGCCAATCCCACGTAGTCGAGCGGCAGATCGGCGGCGGAGAAGTTCAGCGTCTCCAGTATAACCTTGCCGGAGCTGGGGCACGTTGTGTTCGAGGAGGTGCAGCTGATCTCGCCCGGCTCCACGTCGGCCCACTGATTGATCAGCAGACCCTCGTTGGCATACCGGAACCAGGACAGATACGACAGCCATTTCAAGTAGATGGGCACCGAGCCCGAGTTGAGGAAGAAGCCGCCGAAGAGCAGGAACGGTATAATGACGGGCGGACCCACCGACAAGGCCATCGATGTGGAGGAGCTGGCGCAGGATATCAAATAGCCGAACGAGGTGGACACATTGGCCACCAGCGTGACCAGCGCCAAGCAGTTGAAGAAGTGCAGCACGCCCGCCCTCAGGCCAATCATCGGATACGCAATGGCCGTGAAGACCAGCGGTACGGTCAGGAAGAGCGGCAGCTCCGCTATGGTCTTGCCCAGAAAGTAGGTGTCGCAGCGATAGAGTCGACTGCGCGCCTCCCGCATAAACACCGGCAGCTCCGACGTAAAGACCTGACAAAGCGGAGACAGTCAGTAGGGCAGGGTGGAGCAAGGGAGAGAGATATATATAGAGAGTAGCTTACATTGATCGTGGCGAAGACATTCTGAAAGGTCATGTTGGTCAGGAAGAGGAATATGGCTCCGTTGATGTTCATCACGCCCACCTGCGTTAGCTGCTGCCCCAGAAAGATGAGTCCAATCAGCACAGCGACCATCTGTAAATAGAAGTTGACATTGCTCGGAGGTAAGTCGCCGGACATCAGATAGACGATGTCGGATATCGGTGATCGGATAACGGATGTCGGATATTGGACATCAGACATGAGATATCCCATGTCGACCGTAGGAAAACAGACGCCGTATATCGGATATCGGACTTAGGATAAAGGAAATCAGATATCGAG